>OW240922.1:75413055-75434067 GCA_933207985.1 Pelobates cultripes
CCAAGCAAAGGCACCTGTAGGTCCCAAGTGAGCAATTAATTTAGCTAACAAGGATTTTGTTTCTTTTCAAATATCACACCAAGTCGGCTCAGTCATAGAGATCATCTTATTGTACACCAATACTATGCATAAAATTAGGCAGTAATAGAGTGTAAGGAACAATAGAGAGGGACAGGGATCAGGACCCAGTTTGGCAGAATGTGTAGTTGTTTTATAATAGCCTCTAAGTCATCAGTGGTAGTTACACAGACATTTTATCATTAGCAAAAATAATGAAAGAGGTATGCAAGTACACCAAAGGTGACTATGCCTCCCCTGCCTGGAGATAATGGTAGTAGTCAGTTGAAGATTATATAGAGGATATATAGCTTAAAAGAAAACACAAATCATAAAAAAGGTATATAGCAAAATGTAGAAAACAAAAGGAAATCAGCGCTAATTAACAAACAATATGTTAATAGGCAGCAACCCAAACAAAGGAGACCCCTCAAATCCTTAAATAGATGAGACAATACAAAGAGATGGGGTAGGGCTGCACCAGCAGAAAAGTAAAATAACGTAAAATAGTCCAAAAGAGTCTCACTAGAGCAACAATACTTGATGGGATATAGATGAGTAGTTATTTCAGTAGGGGTTTCTCAGGGTATTCACATATGTGAAAGACAGAGATACAGGAACAACCAGTAGTGCGGTACATTTAAAATCCAAAGGGTAAAATAGTAGTAGAAGGTAGAAAACTCACATTTAAAAGAGCTATAGCCAGCTCTGGTGTGAAGAGCGTACAACGGTATAATCCCTGTTGCTGGGATGTGTAAAGGAAATGCGTCTATCAGCATCCTCTGGTCATCCGAAGCTCCAGGGGAAATAAAAAGAGGCGACAATAATGCTCTTAATTTGATAAAAGTAAGTAAACTTACAGGTATGGAGCAGAAAATACTGCTCTTTTAATAAAGCGTTGGTGGTATGATCCCCACCTGGGATTTCTTTAGGTGCAGGAACAATAATAAAAAGCCAGTAAAGTAAATATAGTAGAAGTGCATAAAAATATAATAAAAAGAGAATTGGCACAGTAAAGTAACCAAAAACCTTTAATTGATCTAAAATACACAATTTAAAATAACCATTACGCGTTTCACCAAAAAGGCTTTCTCAAATGGCAGACTACAAATGCAGATCAGGCCCTACTACAATTTGTTACAATGGTGGGTCGAGTAATTAAATTCTAGTACAAAGCCACCGAACAAATTATACAATGTATTAAGTTTTTGAAGGTGGGTTTGTGGCGCAGGTTACTGTCATTAGCTTTTGTTACACTATCTGTTTCCTTACTGTATGGCTTAGGCAGGATTTGTTTATGTACAAAGCACCTAGTTTTGGATAAAGTTTTGAAGAGTTTTTCAATGTAAAGGCTAAAAGATAAATTGAGATCTAGCAACATACCTAGATATTTGAAAGAACAAACTGCGGTCAGTATGCTATTTGAATTTGCTCTGCTACACAGTGGATAATTTTGTAATTTATGTAATTTAGGTACTCTTCCAAAGATCATTGTGACAGTTTAGTCAGTGTTTTGGGAGAGTTTGTTATTCGCGATCCACTTTCTACTTCTGCGAACTGGTCTTGGAGCACAGCTCTAAGCTGTGGTAGATTGGGTTTACTAGTGTAGATAACAGTATTGTCTGCATACATGTGTACATTTGAAGCTTTGAAGACATGCCAGTTTGGATGTCATTGCAAAGTTTTAAGAGGACAGTCATAGTTGAATGATTTGGAAGAAAGCCTAATTAATAAGAGGTCTGGTAGTTTGATTGTTAATGATATTCACATAGTTGAGTGTTCACGCATTTTGCCAAAATTTTTGACAATACGGGGAGCAATGATATCAGACAGTGGTTAGAAACCAAAGTATTGTCACCACTTTTATGGTTAGGTACTACTCTTCCAAAGTTTGGATATGTATCAAGACACAAGGGAATCATTGGTAAGGGTAATGACAGGTTAAGCAATTGCAGGCGCACTGAACTTCAGCAACAATGCTGGGATTTGATCTGGTCTACACTGGTTTTTCAATTTTAGATTATTAAGATGTTTATTAATGACAGTAACAGGCATAGGTCTAAAATTGAATTTTTCTATATGCACAAACCGCATATATATTCTCTATCAGAAGGCTGTCCTGCATGTGAACTGAGTCTAAAATTACCCCCAAGATATTTATTACAGTATCAGGGCCTTCTGTCTTATTAGATAAACTGGAACACCTAAGTGTTCAAACAGTTAGATAGCCGCTTCGAGGCTACTGAGTGGAAGCGGGTTACTTTCTATTGTAAGGAAATCATCCAAATGGTGAATAACTGTGGGGCATCTACAGGTTAAGTAGCAGCCAACACAACATCTCTGCAAATATATAAAAAATCCTGGGGCTACTTTTTGAACTGAAAGTGGGACGTGTAAAGAAGTAGTATGGTCCCCGCCACTTAGCACCGTGTGGATGCCATAGTGAAGGGTGAATAGGAGGAAGCTTGAAGACATTCACTATGTCAGTCTTACTGAGCCAAGCTCTGACTCCTGCTGACAAAATGGTATCTATAGCATTGTCTATAGTAGCGTATTGGAGTGAGAATTCTTCTGATGGAATGAGTGAATTTAGATTAGGTATTATTGTAGAGTGAGGAGCAGAGAAGTCGATGATCAACCTTTGCTTTGTTGAGTTTTTCCCATGAACACACCTATAGGGTTAGTTCTCCATACAGAAAAAGGTGGAGAGCAGAATGGACCAATTACAAAACCCTGATCCAATTATTTTTTGATTAGCTCATCCACCGTGTATGGATTGGCTAACACGGTCTGCAAGTTTTTTCATTCGACTATCCCCGAAGGCATATAAATGATGCCTGTGTGAAACTTTTCCCTATATCTTCCCACCAGGAAATCCACCAAATGAGGTGAGGTGGTCGTGCAATAATTCCTGTAGAAGTGACATGTTAACAGGTGAAAAATAAGGATTGGGGTGCATTTTATTAGGGCACATAGTTTTTGCATGTGACCTGAAGGATTGAGAGCACACATGCAATAATCTGCAGGCACTGAAACCGCAAGAGCCTGCGTTGAAATTGTTACAAATTTGTGATTTCCCCAGGAAAACTAAATTTTGTCCCAATTTATCTCTGAGTACCCTGTCTGACTTAGATGTGGTTGTTGGGTTGGGGTAAAACACACTCTCCTCTGGGGTATTTGGGCATAGGTTAGCGGTGTGGGAGGTGGAGGCGCAAATATTACAAGCTGGTGTCTTGAGACCTGCAAAGCGCTTGGAGAACAGTTCTTTATCCAACTGGCTCCAATCTGACTGGTAGTTGGACTGGGCCAGTGCTGCAGATGCCTTTGCGGAAAGTGAATGGTGGTAATACTAAAAGGATATACCACATACTTGTACCCTGTCAGGATCTTACCTGAGGTGGAAGTCTGTAGAGCAGATATGTTTGCTCACCCTTGCAGATAGACACAGTCCAAGGTGACCAGATAAGAAGCCATGTGGATTGTGAATCTGTGCATGGTGGCTGTGCAGGAAAGGTGTTCCAAAGCAGTACCGACAAGGTCACAAGCAGAAGGATGGTCGAGGTGAAGCCAAAATCAGAGGATGCCAGAGGTCAGGATAAACAAAGTCAAAGTCAGAAGCTGGGGTCAATATGGAATATTCAGGACTAGAAAACAGGAACTGAACACATACACCAGGATCAAAGACTATATGATAATTTTCTCAGGGAGGGGCAGTTTATATACTCAGTAGATGAATGATCAGTCTCAGGTGAAGCACAGCAATGACCATAGAATAAGTCCAGCCCCCAGTGCTGCAGACATAGCCATGAATAATATGGGTACAACAGCTCACAAGAAATCTGAACTTTAGTGGCTCAAAGGCAGATAGCAGGCTGTGATGAAGTGCACTTCACCACTTGGTCCTGGAGAGGCCTGCTTGCCAGCCTCCTGCCCTGCGACTATGGCCCCTAGGAGATTGTACACGTTTAAACCAGCATTTGGGCTTATGGACTTTTATTGTACAGTGCTGACCTTTTTAAAAACAGTGTATGGACCTATTGAAACTTTTTGGACACTTTTTCTTCCCCTTTGAATCCCTGGGAAGGTGTGACTCTTCACCTCCCCCAGCTCCATTGTTCTCCAGCAGGGCATTGTCCCAGGGACACTGCCAGACCAGTGGGAACTGGTTTGGGCAGGAAAAGCCATGCTTACGAAGTGATAACAAAGGACTTGACCTACTTTTTTTTTTTTTTTAAATTCTTTATTTTTGTTGTGCTAAGAATTACAGACAAGTTTATATCGCCACGACAGCTGATACAAGCTGATGGAACAACGCAAGACAATCAGTAACATGGGAGGAATTAACAGCACAATTTTTAAGAGATTTGTAACATTTGCTTCAACATTAGCTGCAACCAAGTTGCAACCAAGTTGGTAGCCACGAGGAGTAGAGTAGACTATTTGAATACTATCAGGAATATATGTATAAAAATTAAGCATTAGTCATGGTTCTAGCCTACAAGAGTAGTATTGCCGCTAGGGCTGAGTAGGTGTATGAGCGTTGCTATGACATAAATGCTATAAGATACTGACATGCTAGCAATAGTGAGAAAGGGTGATGGTCTCTTAACTGGGCTAGCCCATGATCAGCATGAGCTGACATGAGCAAAGCCCAGTGTGTTCCCCTGCAGCCAATACCGCCGAACAGAGACAGTAGGACTGACATAGCATTATATTCTCATAGGCATCAAATCTAGGCATATATAGGTAGTCTTAAGCAAGATGTGTTAATGCCACATATATTTAGTGTGTAGGCTAGTGTTTCCACAAGAACAATGCAAAGGGCTATGAGTAGTTCTGTTCCCTCGCTATACTGGCCACAACAGCAAGATTCATACAAAATAAAAATAAAGACAACAGTAATTAGCATCCTTTTTAGTCCTGCAGCGTGTATAGGCCGCAGATGGGAAGACAGTGTAGGTATCAAGGGTATTCTGTCCCTTCAAAAAGTCTCTGGGACCTCAGTCTCGGGGGTTCACCCGACTCCGGCTTTCGGCAGGAGCCTCTGGTATGCGGGAGGTGCAGCTGTGAACCGGTGAAGGGCCTTGTACATGCGGGTACTGTTCGGCTGTGGCATCCCTGGTCCGGGCTGTAGCAAGGATCTATCTTTGGCTGTATGAGTGTCGGGTGGCTGTGTATCTCTGTCCCTCAGGGCTGTCTTGGTGGAGCCAGCGGTGCGGTGGGCAGGTGGTGTCTGTATGCCTCCGTTTCGGCTTAGGCACCTCGTGTGTTGTGAGTGTCTGTGTCCCTGTAGGGTGGAGGAGGGTCTGCTTGAGCCTCCCTTGTCAATATTTGACACCCTTGCACTGCTACGGTTCGCTATCTTGGGCTTGTGGGGGACATTATGGATGTTGCGTCCCCATGATGAACCTGCTCCCCCTGGTACCGTTGCTGATGTTGGGGGGTAGCCCTTAGGCAGGCTTTCCCCCTCTGGGAACCTACCCGGGTGGGTATGTGTGCCTCTCGGCCCGGCATGTCTCCCGCCTTGCCGCCCTGATAGGGCTCGGCTGGGTGTCGTCGCTGCAGTCTTTTGCTTTGTGGCTGGGGTCGGCTTGTGCCGTGAGAGGTCACCTGGCTGGCTCCGGACAGGCTGGTGCTGCTTACTTGCTAGCCTGCGCCAGAGTTGTGAGCCCTGTGAGTGCCGAGGTGAGTATGCGGTATCCATTTTGTGTTCTCCTCGTGGTCGCTTTGATGGACGAAATCCGTGTTTGGCATCGGCATGCTGTTGCATACGCCTTTCAAGCTTCTGCCAAAAAGCTATAAATATTGCTTCCAGCCTTGCTGTATAGTCAGCTTGCTCTGCGTGGCATTCTGCAGGTTTCTCCCTGAGTCGACCAGGAGCTCTCACAGCAGTGGTCCTGGGGGAACTCTGAGTCCGGTGGGTTGCAGGCTGTGTTATGGGGGTGATCGTCCCCAGCGAGGACCGGGATGACCCCCGCCGGTCCAGGGGGGGGGGGTAGCAGAGCTGTATCGGTCGTGTGAGCGTGCCCCCTGCCGGGGGATCGGCCGCCTCCCCCAGGCATCAGGCCCCGCTCTGGCTTAGGCCGCATGGCCGGTTCAGGTAATTTTGTCCCGTTTTTGTCCGGGACAGGTATCATCCTGTTCTCCGGTTGTTCCTTTGTCGCTCTCTGGTCACCGTGAGTCTGTAGCGTCAGTAGTGTAGCCAGGGTTAGTGTTTATTGGCCCACCGGTGCTGGAGCTCTTAGAAAACACGTCCGGCCATCTTGGTTGTCAGGCTCCGTCCTCGACCTAACTTTTAAACCCCTGAACCTATTCAAGTGAATGGATATGTTTGTCCCCAAGTTATACTGGTTAAAATAATATAAGTTTTATGTGTGTACGATGTAAACTCACAAAGTTATAAAAATTTATAAAAAGTGTAACTTTTCAGCTTGGAGATAATTGAGTAGATACAGTAATTGACTCAATTATCTCCTAAGCAGAGGGGAGGAATATGATGGGTGTATTTCTATTGTCCCATTGTGTCTGATTGGCTGCTGTACTTGCATTGTATGTGTTGTAATGTGTTTATTGGTTGTTCTGAAAAAACCTGTGGGTTGTACTATGTGGAAAACCTGCATAAAAGAAGGCTCTTTGGTGCCAAGTAATACAGATCTTCTTGACCCTCAATCTAGTGCCCTGTCTCTTATTGGGGGAATTGCTATATCACTACAAGGGATTGCTATGCTCTGCATGCTCCCTTGGCTAATCACTACTAAGCTCTTGCAAGAGCTTGTTCCTGCTTCACTCTCTTGGAAGAGAGGTTCACCCACTGGAACCAGAAGTCTTGTTGGAGGTCAAGGGTGGGAAGTAGATGGCGAGACCCCAACCAAGTGGTGGCGGTTTGTGGGGTCTGCGGTGGTTATGGTGTCTGCTGGAGTGCTTGGAGCCCAAAGGAAGTGCTAGGAGCATCCTTCAACGGAGATACCCAGTCGGGGTGCCGGGCGGACCATTACACAGGCCAAGGACAACAAAGGACCCAGGTTCAAATCCCCTTTTTGGCACTTGTGGGGAGACCATGTCAGGCCATCTGTATGGCATGGTGAGAACCGTGACATGCCCCAAGTCCACCAGCTTGTGTAGATATAGGTTGAATTCCTCCTTATGATTTGGTTATACTAAACAGAACACATCTCTGTGTATACCAAAGGCGAGAACAAACTCTGGTGTAGACAATTTCCGATGCAGCTTAGGGTCTCTGGCTTTCAATATCACTGACACATCTCCATATGCATACATTCTGGGAGGCAATCAAGAGGGAAACCAAATTCACATTTTTTCCTTCCAAGATATCCTTTTTAATGTTTGCTGGCACCATATGTGCCGGGTTGATAATATTAGGCTTCATAGTAGTATTACCAGATATAATGCAGGGTAGGTTTACGGGATCAAGAGTAACCAGTGCCGATGGTAAACTCCGTTGGCTTCCTGATTCCAACAGGTCCAACCTGTTGATCCGTCCTAAAGAGGACAGGACTGATTATAATACTGCTTGTATGTCGTATGACTGGCCACTACTGGATCCCTCTCCAGCAATAGTGTTATCCATATTTGTCAAAACAAAAATAATAGGTCGCACTACAGGAAAAATAATTGCAAATGGAAATAGATAAATATAATGTACTCATATACACTAAAAAACGTAAATGAAAAGGAGTATATAGATAATAGTCCAAATACTTGGTATGCTTCTTATGAGTTCCAATGGGTATGTGAAGACTTTGATGAATGGTAGTCTCAATACTTTGTATGTTTCTTATAAGTTCCAATGGGTATATTAAGACTTTGATGTATATCCAATAGGAGACTGGATCCTCTAATATTGGGGGAGTCTTGACTCAGTGATAAACATAGAAATAGGAAAACAGAGACAATCCAATAGTGTAGACTGTATACTAATAAGTAGGAATAGGAAAAATAATAGGGAGGTAATTCACTCACCTATTCAAGAGCATAAACTCGCTCTAGTATAATTGGCATTCAGTGGCGTCTGTCCCTCACTGGTGGGATATAGGTGTTGATAATTCCTCGGTATAGAAAGGAGATAAGAGCAAAATATAGTGCTCACTGAATATAAATTAAAATAGAATAAAATAAAAGAATAAAAGTACTCACATTTGAATGAGCAGGATATACTGCTCAATATAATCACGTAGGTGGTACTATCCCCACCTAGGATTCTTGGGCATGTGTAGACTCCAAGATAGTATATGACCAGGTAACAGGAAAAATATAAAAATAAAAAGGTATATGGCAAAAATATAGTAAAAAAGCCAATATTCCTTTATTAGTGCAATATAAAATATAAGAAATAGCCAAAACGCGTTTCGCCACACAGGGCTTTATCAACTGGCAATAGTAAAAATCAACCTGGTACATAGATGCTTATATAAACTTAGTTAAAACATGCTTATTCAAATTTTGGCGCCAAAATGACGTCATCAGTACAATTTGTAAAATACAGAAATCATTAAAAACATAAAAGAGGGAAATGCATAATATTAATGGAACAATATACAAGTTAAACCTTTATTTTAAGTTGTAAAACGAATATTATTAATCGAAATAAACGAAAAATGAAAGAGGAATTTATGATCATGTGATCGCGATCTAACGCGATCACATGGTATACCCTGATGTGTGATGGGAAGTGTAGTTATCCTAAAACCCGGAAGAGGAGAAAAAGTATATAGTCACGTGATCGCGGACTTCCGCGGTCACGTGACATGCCGCAATAGCTATTGGGAAATGAAGTATTCAGACGGAGGTCGGCATCTCAGAGCACGCCTCCGTCTGACGTCGGCAGATTGGGCGGCGTTATACTTCGAGTTAACACGCCGCCTTCACTCTGCAAATTGAAGGCATAAAGCCAAAGTGTAGGGCAGAGTTGGGGACGGCAATAAACTGTAGATACTAAAAGTAGAAGCTGTAGATGCTGAAAAAAGTAACTGTTTAATAGAAAAAAACTGTATAATAGAAAAAAAAACTTTCTCTACTAAAAAAGAAAAAAAAGGGGGGGAAAAGGAGGGGAAGAAGAAATGTGCAAAGGACCAATATATAGAAAATATAATGGTTTAATAAAAAATGCTAAAATAAAATGCTAAAATAAAATGCTAATAGGGAATAAAAATAAAAATGAATAAAAATTTAAAATAAATAAATATAAAATTAATATAAAATATGAAAAAAAAAAGGTATAGATAAAAAATGAGTAATAAAAATGAGGTGAAAGGTGAAAATTCTGATCAATTAAAAATTACTATAAAAAAATAAATTGTAAAAAGTTGAAAAGGTCAAATTCAGCATTTAGACCTTCAGGGGAGAGAGTTTTAAGTTGAAAGACCCAATACATTTCCCTTTTACCTAAAATTTTTGTCATATCGCCACCTCTCCATGGGAGAGTAAACTGTTCTATCCCAGTGATTTTTAAAAGTGTTGGATCTTTGTTATGTATTAAAAAATGTTTTGAGACTGAATGGTTTTCATAGCCTCTTCTGATGTTACGGCAGTGTTCTGCCAATCTTACTTCAAGACATATTTTAGTCATGCACACGTATTGGAGTCCACATGGGCATTCCAATAGGTATATAACATTTTTAGTATTACAGCCTATAAATTCTTTAATTGTGTAGGAAGTTTTAGTAATAGTAGAGAAGTGAGTAGTTTTGGAATTTGTAGATCCTTTTGTAGTTCTACACACAATACATTTATTGCACTTGAAACAGCCTTTTGGCCTAGATAGTTTTTTCTTTGTTGTACATTATCTTTTGTATAGTTTTTTGTGAGAATTGTTCTAAAGTTGGGGGCCCCTCTAAACACAACATTGGGTCTGTATGGAATATGATCTTTTAAAAGGTCATCCTGTTTAAGGATGTGCCAATGTTTATTTAAAATTTTCTTTAAAATTGTATTCTTATTGTTAAAATCCAGAATGATGGGTAATTGGGGGGGATCTACTTTTTTAACTTTATATTCAAGAAGCTCCTTTCTTTCCTTCACTTTTACTGCCTCTAGGGCTGTATTTAATTTATCTGCTACATAATTTTTATCTAAAAACATATTTTTCAGTGAGGTAGATTGGGCATTAAAATCAACTTTTGAAGAGCAGTTTCGATGGAGGCAGAGAAATTGACTTTTTGGAATACCATCCAACCAAGGTTTATGGTGACAACTAGTTTGGTCAATTATCGTATTGGTACATACTTCTTTAAAGAAGGTTTTAGTTTGGATGCAACCATCTTGAATGAAAATATTTAAGTCTAAAAAATTAACTGACATTTTACTAAAATCTGAAGATAAAACTATGCCTCTATCATTGACATTTAAATAATCTAAAAACAGCTTAAGAGAGGTTTCTGAACCTTGCCAGATAAAAAACAAATCGTCAATATAACGGAAATAGGAAACCAGGTTTGCCCGCAAGCCGTGGTCCCCCCAGACGGCCGAGGATTCCCAATCGGCCATGAAGAGGTTAGCATAGCTGGGGGCAAACCTAGTTCCCATAGCTGTACCTTTCTTCTGAATATAAAATGAGTCTAAAAACCAAAAATAGTTATTCGTAAGGATTATTTCGATACCTTGTATAATAAAATCTATTTGAGAATCTGGAATTGAACTGTTTTGTTTTAAAATCCTTTCTACTGCCTGGCAACCAATATTGTGGGGAATTATGGTGTACAGTGATTATATAGTCATGGCACCAATTAAAATCGCTTAAAAAAGATAAAAGAGTCATAGAGTCTTTCAGATATGATCTAGTTTGTTTGACCAAAGGTTGTAATAAAATATCAATATATTCGGAAAGATTGGATAAAACAGAATTAATACCTGATATGATCGGTCTCCCAGGAGGTTCTTTTGCATTTTTATGAATTTTGGGGAGAAAATAAATAACTGGAATTTTGGGATAAAGAATAGTGAGGTAATCAAATTCATGTTTATTTAGAATTCCTATGTCTAATCCTTTTCTCAAGAATACACTTAGAATATCTTTAATATTGGAGGTGGGGTCAGAGGGTAATTTATCATATACCTCAGGGTCATTGAGTTGACGATTAGCTTCTTTTATATACATAGACTTTGACTGACTGACTAAACCCCCACCTTTGTCGGCGGGTTTAATAACGATTTCATCATCTTTTTGAAGTTCCTTTAGAGCTTTCCATTCCTTCTGTGTAAGATTCTGATGGTCATACTTAGTATGTTTAATTTTATCAAAATCATTAAGAACCAATTTCTCAAAGACTTCTATGGAGCCTGATTTAAAATTAGAAGGATAAAATTTGGAGGGATTTTTTAAGTTGGTGTGTGTAGTAGGACGTTCAATAGTTGTGTCGAGATTCGGAGTTTGTAATACCGAACTTGATTCTGTAAGGCTATTACTATTTTGAGCAAAGAATCTTTTTATTGTTGCTTTTCTTACAAACTTATTAATATCCAGAAATGCTTGGAAGGGTTTAAACGAATTGGTGGGAGCATATTTGAGACCTTTACTTAAAACTAAAATCTGAGTGAATGTTAAAACTTTTTGGGAGAGGTTAAAAATACCAAATTTTTTCTCATCTATATTAGTTATGGTCTCTCCTTCCTTTCTCTTTTGTAATCTTCTGCCACCTCTCCTTCCTCTATACTTAAGCTTCTTTTCCTTGTTCTGGGTAGGTATGGGGTCTGTGTATGAGGTAGGTTCTGTGCACGAATGTCTAAAAAATTCTCCTCAATCTCTGAGTCAATAGATAGTAATTGATATCTATTATTATGGATGTAGTTAGGTGGTGACTTAGGAAGGTCTGAATATTTGAGACCAAATCTAGATCTCTGTGGTCTAGGTGTTAAAGGTTGAGTGTAGCTAGATTTGTTTGTGGTTGTGTGCTGAGGGAAATTTTGGTAATCTGGTGATTTATGATATTTCTTAGTTAGATAGGTGGATGTCTTGTGGTTATGTGATACTCTTTGTCTGTTCGGTGATGAGTATTTTCTTTCGTGATAGTTGTGAGAATAGGTGGAGGGTCTTTGTCTATTTTGAGGATAATAGTTAACTTGACGGTGATGATATGATGGTGGTGGAGAAGAGTGATATTGTGATTTGTTATAGCGGTAAGAATTAGTGTGGTGAGTGTGATCATGTTCTTGATATCTGTTTCTTGTTGTGGATGTATCAGTGATGTATTTTTTGTGTTGGTTATATGTCCTCACTTGATTATTACTATAATCTTGTTTGTCTCTTACATATTTCTTTATTTTAATATGTTTCGTATCCGTTTCCACTTTTTCAATTTTACTTTGTATTAAAACTGAGTTTTGTTTGTAAGAATGGGTTTCTGTGAAGGGTAATAATTTATCCTTGAGTTTGTTTATCTCACTGTCTAAAGTGGAAAGTTTTTTGCTCTTCTTTATGATTAGAGTTTCCATGAGGCCGAAGGTACACACCTCTAGTTTGTTAAACCAATCATTCATGAACTCCTCATCATCCTGATCCGTGGTAGGTAATTTATATAGTCTTAAACCTCTTGGGGTAATTTTTTCATCTATATATTTTTTAAGAGTCGCTATCTCCCATTTCAATTTAATCTCTGAAGTTAATGTTTTCTCTAATTGCCTAAATAGGTCTTGTTGGTTACAGGTTGGATGTTCGTTATAAATTAATTCACTGTTATTTGTATCAAAGACATGGTTTATGTCTATGGTATAATTTCTTCTGTAATCAAAAATAGACATAGCTCTTATAGAGCACACAGCTGCTATCACCAGAGGGAAAAAGGACAAATACAAGTAGATAAAGGATCAGCGCTGCGTGATCTAATGGGAGCTACAGACAGGTGGAAAGCTGCAACCTATAAATATGAGGTTCCCTCTAAAATCCTCAAAGAAGAAATGGCAAAACAAAAATAATAGGTCACGCTACAGGAAAAATAATTGCAAATGGAAATAGATAAATATAATGTACTCACATACACTAAAAAACCTAAATGAAAAGGAGTATATCGATAATAGTCCAAATACTTGGTATGCTTCTTATGAGTTCCAATGGGTATGTGAAGACTTTGATGAATGGTAGTCTCAATACTTTGTATGTTTCTTATGAGTTCCAATGGGTATATGAAGACTTTGATGAATGGTATATCCAATAGGAGACTGGATCCTCTAATATTGGGGGAGTCTTGACTCGGTGATAAACATAGAAATAGAAAAACAGAGACAATCCAATAGTGTAGACTGTATACTAATAAGTAGGAATAGGAAAAATAATAGGGAGGTAATTTACTCACCTATTCAAGAGCATAAACTCGCTCTAGTATAATTGGCATTCAGTGGCGTCTGTCCCCCACTGGTGGGAAATAGGTGTTGATAATTCCTCGGTATAGAAAGGAGATAAGAGCAATTTTTATTCATTTTTATTTTTATTTTTATTCCCTATTAGCATTTTATTTTAGCATTTTATTTTATCATTTTTTTTATTAAACCATTATATTTTCTATATATTGGTCCTTTGCACATTTCTTCTTCCCCCCCTTTTTCCCCCCCTTTTTTTTCTTTTTTAGTAGAGAAAGTTTTTTTCTATTATACAGTTTTTTTCTATTATACAGTTACTTTTTTCAGCATCTACAGCTTCTACTTTTAGTATCTACAGTTTATTGCCGTTACCAACTCTGCCCCTACACTTTGGCTTTATGCTTTCAATTTGCAGAGTTTGCCGACGTCAGACGGAGGCGTGCTCTGAGATGCTGACCTCAGTCTGAATACTTCATTTCCCAATAGCTATTGCGGCATGTCACGTGACCGCGGAAGTCCGCGATCATGTGACTATATACTTTTTCTCCTCTTCCGGGTTTTAGGATAACTACACTTCCCATTACACATCAGGGCACACCATGTGATCGCGTTAGATCGCGATCACATGACCAGTAATTCCTCTCTTATTTTCCGTTTTTATTAATAATATTCGTTTTACAACTTAAAATAAAGGTTTAACATGTATTTTGTTCCATTAATATAATGCATTTCCCACTTTTATGTTTTGAATGATTTCTTTATTTTAAAAATTGTACTGATGACGTCATTTTAGCGCCAAAATTTGAATAATCATGTTTTAACTAAGTTTATATAAGCATCTATGTACCAGGCTGATTTTTACTATTGCCAGTTGATAAAGCCCTGTGTGGCGAAACGCGTTTTGGCTATTTCTTATATTTTATATTGTACTAATAAAGGAATATTGGCTTTTTTACTATACTTTTGCCATATACCTTTTTATTTTATATTTTTCCTTTTACCTGGTCATATACTATCTTGGAGTCTACACATGCCCAAGAATCCTAGGTGGGGATAGTACCACCTACGTGATTATATTGAGCAGTATATCCTGCTCATTCAAATGTGAGTACTTTTATTCTTTTATTTTATTCTATTTTAATTTATATTCAGTGAGCACTATATTTTGCTCTTATCTCCTTTCTATACAGAGGAATTATCAACACCTATATCCCACCAGTGGGGGACAGACGCCACTGAATGCCAATTATACTAGAGCGAGTTTATGCTCTTGAATAGGTGAGTGAATTACCTCCCTATTATTTTTCCTATTCCTACTTATTAGTATACAGTCTACACTATTGGATTGTCTCTGTTTTCCTATTTCTATGTTTATCACCGAGTCAAGACTGCCCCAATATTAGAGGATCCAGTCTCCTATTGGATATACCATTCATCAAAGTCTTAATATACCCATTGGAACTCATAAGAAACATACAAAGTATTGAGACTATTATCTATATACTCCTTTTCATTTATGTTTTTTAGTGTATGTGAGTACATTATTTTTATCTATTTCCATTTGCAATTATTTTTCCTGTAGCGCGACCTATTATTTTTGTTTTGCCATTTCTTCTTTGAGGATTTTAGAGGGAACCTCAGATTTATAGGTTGCAGCTTTCCACCTGTCTTTAGCTCCCATTAGATCACGCAGCGCTGATCCTTTATCTACTTGTATTTATCCATATTTGTGTTAAGCAGTCTATTTAATTTCACCTTCCCTGACAGACCAGAGTATTCAAAATAGAGTATATCCAGTGTTTTTAGTAGCAACTTAGTTTTTTGAATTTTTTACACTAAAATTGCAATTTTACTGGCAATACCATTGTCGTGATAAGTTTTACTGATTTGAAACACTCTTATTATTTTGTTCAGCGAAGTCTCCCAAGTACAATAGTATCCCCCATGTCCAGCTTTTATGGTGTTTTGGAAAGTTACAGGGGTAAACATAGGACTTGCAAATTAAATTCTCTGAACTTGCTGCCTGGGTTGTCGGGCTAGTCCATCAAATAATAATTAATAAAAAGACTTAATTACATAAATGCACATGTAGAATTTAAACATATATATGTATTTAAATCCTACGTATAAATTTATGTAATTATTTATGTAATTATATCTATTTATATGTATATATCTTTCATTATATACATATATATATATATATATATATATATATACATAGATATTTCATTTCATTCTAACTGTATTTTGCTAATCTATTGCGGTGGAGGTGAGTACACCTTGGGCGCTGGGGCTAAAAGCCGTTATGGCGTTCTATGCCACCGTAACGTAACGGTTTTAAAGCCCATTATAATGAGGACAGCATAGATTGCCCTAACGTTTACGGGTTAATGTAAAATTAGAGTAAAAGTTGTGCTTTTCTTGACAACTTAACTATTCAGTCAGCTTAAATATTTGAAATGTTCTATATATTATGTCTCCAATTTTCAACTAAAGCTGTTCGCAAGCAGGATATCTAGTCTTGTTTATCACAATCCTTATCACTAGTTACTGTTATGAAGTAATATACAATGGTTATAAGTCCTTCAGTATTGATATTTGTAAAGGGGAATGGTACTGTTTATTTGTTTTTACATAACTATTATGTTCTAAGTTGAAAATAGTACATTATATGTTATTGACTCTGATACAAATGGTAAATAGATCATGAATATCAAAATATATAGGAAAATGCATGCATAGAACATAAAACATATCTTTTATTCACATTCTATAAAACCAAGTGGGTTGCCAATGCATAATAATATTACGAAAGGGTATGTATACGGTGTGGAAGAAAGAAGATGAAATAGCTCAGATACACCTAGAAAGTGGTATCTTCCTACACCACTATAGATACATAGAAATACATACAGAATAATAGGTGGAGCTGTATAACGTCTTGGATAATCTGTAAAACAGAATAAATACAAACAAATAGCGTAGTATGTCTGTAAAATGCTGTGAAACAGAAAAAAAAAATATAATTGAACTCACAAGGCTAGAGTCATAACGTCATATGACTCTAAAGGTATGCTTCTTTGGACCATTTGGGGGTTGTCCAGACCCTCCTGTTGCTGGATTCTTGATGTTCCCCCTTGTGTTCTTTGATAGGTCTCCCAAGGAATACCCAATATCCAGATGGTCCTTAAATAACAAAATTTATTTCAATATAAAAGAAGAAAATGAAGATTCCATAAACCAGATAATACTGGATAGGAGTAAATTCCAATAAAAGTCCAAAATATAAGTGTCCAAAACGCGTTTCACCTGTTCGTCAGGCTTCCTCAGTTGGGTGTGATATCCTCTCTCTATTCTTGCCTCTATTTAAATGCCCCGCCTGTCATTTTCGTCCGTTTCGTGCGTCACTTCCAGGTTACTTCCGGGTTCCGTGTGTTGGAATGCAGAGTGCGTTCCAACGCCGGCGTCGACTTCCGGGTTGCGCTTAGGTGTAACGAACGTGTGTTCCAACCGCCCATTGCTCCTCCCTTCATCTAGCAGCCACTCTGACCGGCTTGGATGTGTCTAGCTAGAACGCACAAGCGTTCCACCTACATTTAGTATCTACACAAATGGTGATCAGATGTTGTGTTGGAAAGAGGGGCATAAGAATAATAAAAAATGAGAAAATATAAAAATACAATTGCAAACATGATAAAACTCTTAAATGGATGACACAATGCATATACATGTAAATATGGAAAGAAGAGGACCAGATAACAGAAAAATGAATATCTAAATGATGTAAATGTCAATATTAATTATAGTTTAAAAGGTAATGGAGCTGCCCAATGTGCCCCATATGTAAGAAGAAGGTATTCTTCAAAAGGTTGGAAGTGCAATATTAATAAAATATAATAAATGGATGAAAATAGCAATTGTTGAATAAAAAATAATTGAAAAAAAAGATAAATAAAAAATGGGTCTAAAAAATGTTATTATAGAGATAATAAAAATGCTATTTTAGGAGTGAAGGTTAATTCATAAAATGACATAGTTCAAAGTCGTTGTTCAATCCATCTGGTGTCATAGTATTAAAATTAAATGTGAATTTCATTTCTTCTTTCCCTATTTTGTTCACATAATCCCCTCCTCTCCAATCTTTTTTTTTACTAATTTCATTGCACAGAAGAACATCCCTTCTGGGTTTTGTTGATGCACAATTTTGAAATGATTTGAAACACTATGAGTTTCTACACCGTTTCTAATATTTCTTATGTGCTCTGCTACCCTGATGTTCAAGTTTCGGATTGTGCGGCCAATGTACAAGAGGTTACATGGGCATTTTAAAACTTAGATAACCCCCTTAGAATGACAGGTTAAATGGTCTTTTATAAAAAAAAAATTTGGTTAATGAGAGGTTCTAAGTCTACTAGATGCCTTTTTTTACGTTTAGTATTTTTGCATGCTAGACATTGCCCGCATCCATAGAAACCTTTATTCTTTGAGAAAAAGTTTTTTTTTCAATTGTTTTTTCTTTATTGCTACTTTGAACTAAAGTATTTCTTAGATTCTTTGCACCTCTAAAAATTATTTTAGGTTTTTACGGCAAAAGATTTTTAAGTATTGGATCGTCCCTTAGAATGTGCCAATGTTTTTTTATAGCTTTATTTATTTTTCTATTATTACCATGATAATTACATATAAAGGGAATACCATTGTTCCAATTCATATCTTTCTTTTTATTTTTATAAGTTAACAGGTCCGTTCTCTGTATTTGTTGTATGCTATTTAGAGCCAATTGGAGAGAAGTCTCATCATATCCTTTCTCCAAAAATTGGATTTTGATCTTATTCGCTTGTTGTAGATAATCCTGGTCATTTGTGCAGTTTCTTCTAATTCTTAGAAACTGACCCTTGGGAGCGTTGCTCAACCAAGGGGTATGATGACAACTTTCTCTTCTAATGTAGCTATTAATGTCAACTTTTAAAAAATGATTCCTAGTAGTAATTTTGTTGTGTGTTATAAAAATCTCTAAATCCAAAAAATTGATCTGTTGAGTACTAATTTGTGCTGTTAGAATAATGTTCCACTGATTATTGTTTAAATGGTTGATAAAGGAGAGTAGATCCGCATTCGACCCTGTCCAAATGAAAAATATATCATCTATGTACCGGCGATAGTTTACCAAGTTCGCTCCCCATGTATGTCCTTGGTATATAAATTGCTCCTCCCAGTATGCCATGAACAGATTTGCATAGCTGGGGGCGAACTTCGTACCCATCGCCTTACCTCTGATTTGTAGATAAAACACCTCATTAAACCAAAAAAAATTGTTGGTTAAAACTAAATAAATCCCTTCTAAAATGAATAAGATTTGTTCATCCTTAAAATCGTGTGTCTTTAAAAAATATTGTTACATCACTGCATACGGTGATTCCTCTAATCGCGGGCTTTTTTCAAGATAGAGCGCGCCACACACTTTTGTCTTTTATAAGCTTACATCGGTCCTCTTATAAAACTAGTCTCATTACCCTTTTAGATAAAGGAAGATCACTGGGAATTTTAAACAAAAAAGAATAATATTTGTTTTGAATCCCCATCCAAGGAAATCAGTGTTTTATTTGCTTCCCAAGATCCACAAGAATTTATTAGAGCCCCTAGGAAGACTCATTATTTCGGGCATTGGATCTTTAACAGCAAACTTATCTCAATATATCGATACATTATTGCAACCTTTTGTTAAATGCACAAGATCATATTTAAGAGACAGTAGTGAAGTATTGAAACTGGTGGAAGGTATATTTTGAAACTGGTGGAAGGTATAACCTGGAAGAATAACTACTGGCTAGTCACCTGTGACGTTACATCACTGTATACGGTGATTCAGCACTCAATGGGCCTAAAAGCAATCAGATATTTTTTATACAGAGATCATGATTTACATACGGAAGAAGTAGAGTTCATCATTGAATGTATAGATTTTATCCTTAGCCATAACTTTTTTTGGCATGATAATCAAGTTTATCTGCAGGTAACAGGCATGGCAATGGGGACTAGGTTCGCACCCAGTTATGCGAATATTTTCATGTCCTACTGGGAAGATCATTTTGATGACAGAAATTTTTAGATCTGGTCCTATATGTGGAAAACAAAAATCCTGAAGTCCAAAACATTTTTTAAAAAGGTGGATGTTAATAGCTTCATCCTAAGTTCGAGTTGTCATTACCCACCATGGCTCACGAATGTAACATATGGGCAATTTCAACGAATTAAAAGAAATTGTTCAGAAATTGATCAACAACTAGAAAAAGTTAAACAGCAATTTGTAGAAAAGGAGTATAACTCAGATCTTTTAGAGAACTCAATTTTAAGAGTACATACTTTAGAGAGAAACTTGCTCTTAAGAGAAAAAAAAGATAATTCTTTCATTTGCCCAATTATTTTTAATTACAGTAGCCAATCCAAATTCGCTAAGAAAAGTATCAATGAACATTGGCATCTTTTAAAACAAGATCACCATCTAGCAACCATTGTACCAGAGAAACCAAGAGTGGTTTTTAGAGGAGCCCCCACGATTAAAACTAAACTAGTTCATAGTTTCAATCCACCGAAACCAGAAACATATTTTTTAGGTTCACAGAAAGGTTTTTTTTTTTCAAATGTGGCAGTTGTAATGTATGTAAAATCACTGGTCCTTCATATGGGAAAATCTCTAGCTTTATCTATTTTGTTACTAAAGAGAAATTTTACATTAATGAATGTATTACATGTCATTCTAAACAAATGATCTATTTATTAAGTTGCCCTTTTGGGATCCAATATGTGGGACAAACTAAAAGAACATTTAAGGTGAGGTTAAACGAACATATGTATAACATCAAAAGGAACTTTGAAAAACACTCTGTGTCCAAACATTTTATGGACCACAATGCAAGCAATCCAGGGAGTCTCAAATATTGTGGGATAGAGAAAGTGACTGTCCCATGGAGAGGGGGAGAACTAGCCACAAGGTTATTATACCGAGAAATGTTGTGGATCTTTAAGCTTTTAAAACTGTAATGCATGGATGAGTAATTAACATAGCCTCTTAGGATAAGAAGTTTTACGTGCCTGCATCCGAGTGTGTACATTTTTTTTTACCCTTTATAACTAATTTCCTATATAATTATAACAATTCTTAATATACACTTTTTTATTTGTTTTTCATAATAACTACTATATTATGCATTATATTCTTCATCATCAATTTTCACTATTTTTATGCTTTCATTGCCAAGTCTACTTATATGATTTTACATATCAGTATAACATTTTTATTTAATCGTTCATTAAGTGCTTTATATGAATAGGTTCCTTCTGTGATTAACACTGTATATACATACAGATATGGGTGTATTGTATGTATGCCATGTCAATTGTTTTAACTATGCATGTGTAAAATCGTATGTACTATATTAAGAAATCAGCAATATCTCCCATGAAAAAGTGAAGTCTTTTTATTGCGATCTGGCACTTTAATAAGAGGACCGATGTAAGCTTATAAAGGACCAATGTGTGTGGTCGCGCACTATCTTGAAAAAGCAAGCAATTAGAGGGCGAAACGTGTTGAAGTGCTAATGGCTGACAGCTCCTGTAAGGGTGAAGAGAGGGAGATCAGTTTCA
>OW240922.1:75440005-75481594 GCA_933207985.1 Pelobates cultripes
CCCCATGCAAGGGATCCAGTAGGTTTACTTTAGCCATAGCACTTCAGATAAGGATGTTGGGTTGTCAGGGCCAATAGGAATAAGGGACTTGAGCTTGTCTCCTACTTCACCCCTCTTTGGACACGGCTTCAGACGGGATGCATGGATCCAGATATCTTGGGAGTTGGTGAGCACAGCGGTTCGGGTCACGGCAATCACAGTGGTAGGCGGGCCTGCTCTTGTTCAGCTGTCGGATACAGACCAGATCACCAGGCTGGTAAGGATGTGTAGATTCCTGTGAGGGTAGAGAAAACTACACGGAAACATCACCATATACAGAGTTGAGTTTAAAAATTAACTGTTTAACATACTCTTCCTGGATTAATTCTAAACACCAGGCATAATAACAAATTGTCCCTTCACCCAAGGAGTAGGAAATGGTCTTCCCATGGGTATCTCAAATGGTGACAATTTAGTAGTTCTGTTAGGGGTCATTCTTATTTCAGCTAGAATAGCGGATAAGTATGTTTGCCAGTGAACCCATGTGCCATCTGTGGCCTTCATCAGTTTTTCCTTAATTGTCCTATTCATCCTCTCTACTATACCTGAACTCTGGGGGTGGTAGGGTACATTGAATTTCCAGGTAACCTGTAACCATTTGGCCAATTCCTGTGTAACTTTGCTAGCAAAGGCAGGGCCATTATCAGAATTGATCTGTAATGGACAGCCATACCGAGGGATAATTTCAGTGGTCACTATTTTAACCACAGTCCTAGCATCCTCCTTATTAGTAACAAAGGCCTCTGGCTATTTAGAGAAGTGATCCACAATCACCAGTAAGTATTGTTGTCGCTTACCTGTCTTGAGGATGTAGGTGAAATCTAACTGTAAATGAGTGAAAGGGCCTGTAGGTGGTGGGAGGTGTTCGTGTCTAGGCTTGTGCGTGACAGTAGTATTGGTCTGTAAGCATAGGACACACCTCTGTAAGTATACCTGACAGTGGAGAGAGAGATTTAAAATTACAAAATGTTGTTGAATAAGACCCAAAGTGACCCACTGCGTGTGCCTGGGAAATAAAAATAGGGGCACTACTTTCCGGTATCCCTATCTTCCACTATTTGGAATAAAGGCCATTTTAGTCTTTTTCCAAGCCCTGTTTTTCCAGTATGCAATATCCTCATGGGTTGCAAAACCCTGAAGTTCTTGCAACAACTTTTCTTCTGGGCAGGTAGGGGGACTAAAAATTGGAAATATCATACGGTAATAAATGGTATAAGACGCTACCTCTTTAACAATTCTATCTGCTAGTACATTGCCTAGGGATATATAATCCCTACCTTGAGTGTGAGCTCTACAGTGGATGATAGACACTGTACAAGGAACAATCAAGCAGCAATCATGCACGTGGAAACCTGGTAATTACTTTTGGGGTCAAAGGCCAGTCATGGCCATTTAAATCCACAGGAGGGTTTGTGCTTAGCAGCAATCATGCACATGGAACCTGGTAATTGCCATGGGATCAAAGGCCGGTACAGCCAATTGGATCCACAGGAGGGGTATTTAAACCAAATTCTCCTCTTGCTCATTGCTCTGTCGTGGTTTCATGCCTATGGTTATCCGAGAGTGCGTTCCTGATCTTGATTTTCTGGTATTTGACTTTGCTTTGTTTTGACTTCCCTGACATCTGGTATCATTGACTTTTGGCTTTCCCTCATCTTTGTGTTTGATTCTGTGTCCTTGACCTCAGCAAGTATGTTGATTATTCATTGAGACGTTAAGTCCGGCCATTCTAAGATCCGGTTATACGTTATCCTTAGTCGTAGGTGTGACACAGTACTGCGTGCTGGATCAACTTGTAATCCTGACACCTACCTCTTGAGCTAAACAAATAAAGTAGTAACATAATCTGTTGTCTGATTGAAAGGTAGAGGGTGTAATCAAAATCTCCTTTTTTTGTAAAATGAACAAAAAGGGCACATGAATTACAGCATTTCAGCAAGTTTAAGTGGTTTAGGGGTCTGGAGTGTCCAATTGTATATAAGGGTTACATCTTCCAAAAATATATGGACTCCATCCATAGGATTACCTATAATTATATCTGTAATGGAAACAAATGTTGCTGGTTCCTGATTTGGATCCACACCTGTCTTGTTATGACGCCCATCCCTTCTTCTTCAGCATCAGGAACAACTGAACATGTATGTATCCCTCTTCTTCAAAGAAGACATCAATCCCTCTGGCCATTCCTTCTTTCAGGAAGAAACAAACAAAAATAGACTGCACCTCAAAGAATCAGTAACCTCTAAGTGTAAGAAAGGTAGTTGGAGACCGTGCCCCAAACAATATATGTACGTACACAGGTATTTTTTTAAAGCTGTACACATAGTTGACCTCAAAGATAAAAGCAAAAAAATATATTATGGTGCAGTATAGTATATCTGGTGAATAGGTAGTGTAGTAACCTTATGTGGTTATCACTCACATTTTATAGAGCTAACTCAGAGCTCAGCTGTATTGTGTATAGACGGAAAATCTCTGTCTAAGGATATATGCTGGTATAGACGTCCTGAGTGTCTCAATTAAGGTGCAGTGTGCAGGACATATGTAGAAATAAGTACAAGAAAAAATACTCCAATGGTGAAGTAAGTACTAATAGATATAAAAGAGAAATAAATGTACTTACATTTACCAGAGCAGAACTTGCTCTGGTATATACAGCATGGGTGGTATAATCCTCACTTAGGAATGGGATCGTACCAGGAAGCAAAAAAATGGATGGGTAAAACTAAATATATACATTTAAAATGTACTATTTATTTACCATGCAAAAACAATAAAAGTAATCTAAAATAGTTTGAAGAAGTCCCACTTTACACGTTTCGCCTATCCAAGGCTTGAAAGAGATATACTGTACTGCACTATTATATATTTTTATGCTTTTATCTTTGAGGTCAACTGTGTGTACAGCTTTAAAAAAAGACCTGTGTACGTATTAAGTTCTACATATATTATTTGGGGCGTGGTCTCCTCCTACCTTTCTCATATTCAACTATCCACAAGGTTTGGGAATCCTTGTATTTGTTACTGCAGCCCACAGCTATCCTGTGTTTAATACTATAGTGAGCGCCTACTACCTTTCTTTTACTCTAAGTGTAATAACACAGCAATGACAGAATATATGTACTCTATTTGTTTTGCAATGCCTGGAATCTAAAAAAAAAAAAAAAGAGGAAACAAAATACAGAAAATAGTAAAGTATGTTTTAACAGTAGGCTAAAATATAATAGTGTAAAAAATTTTTTTAAATTTTCAATAACAAATCAAGAGTATCTTATATTTCAGTGAAAAGCTGTGTTACGGATTAATTAATTGCTTACAACATGAGCAGAAACACAGATCCTTGAGAATCTTGATTTAATTGCAATAAGAAATGAGAAATCAAGGTTATTTATAAATCATCTTTGTTTACAACCCCTTAAAGTGTACAATCATATTTGGATAAAAAAAAACATGAGTTTTTTAACATAATATCCAGGTGTCCAATCTTTGTATAGGCAGCATGCAAAAAAATAGTTATCTATAGCAATACAATTAATTAGTATAATTTATATCTCATTACAGTATTTTCAATACAAAGTGTTCATCAAATCCAACTGTATCATATTGTGAGATGAAGCAAACCAAATTATCAAAATTAACGCATCATAGATCGATATTTCAAAGTAATAGATGTGTGTTGTAAATACTTTTGCATATGTATATATATATATATATATATTTACCAATTAAAAAGTGAAAATCTAAACAAAAAGGGAGAGTAATATTATGGGTGAAATGGCAGGAAGTGCCTCTAGTAGCTGTCTGGTACAAAGCCACTAAATGCATTCTTAACACTGCAATGTTTTACATTGCAGGGTTAAGGGATCAAGGACACTATGACCAGACCACTACAATGAGATGAAGTGGTCTGGATGCCTATAGTTTCACTTTTATTGTATGCAGTTGACTGGACAGCAGAATGATACTTATGCATCTTCAATTTTAAGCCAGTACTATATGGTAGGGGCAATTATGGGATAAGTGACCATGCCATAGACCAGGTTATAACTGGTAAGAGTAACAACCTAGAGGCAAAGAAATATCTTATTAATGATTGTTTAAGAGTAATCAATTGTTTTGGGGTTTATTAACATTCATTTCACTCTAGGCATTGAATGGACATTAAGTTAATATATATATATATATATATATATATATATCACTAGATATTACATTTTAGAGATTGATGGTAACATTGAACAGATGTCCTATGGGAGTTGGCCAGAATAGTTGTGATGTGTACAAAAGTTGGATGACTCGATAGTTTTGAATGCCAGGGGTTTATTTTATCCCATATGACCTTGAGGACTGCAGATAGGTTAGTTAGTTAACAGGACAAAGGACTAAGCACATCTTAGACATGTAATAGTTCAGGCCATCAAGCAAAGATGGAATTTGATGAAAAATCTATTTTTGCCATAATTATACTCCTTTAACATGAATTAATTGAATCAAAGATGGTAATTTATTTCTGTGAGTTATAGTTGTCTGTTTTATGTAACTTTTCTATGAATTTTATTAAAAATTAAATGGGCCAAATTTTAACTGAAGAATAAAATCCTATAAAATGTATGTAAAGGGTTATTTTAGTTCCTAATAAAAGAAATTTGGATATTTAATTTTAATGGATGCAATTAAATTTATTTTTATTTCAAGAAAAAAAAAATTCATAAAACACTTGTCTTTAATTTAAACAGCAACTTTACAATTTTTAATTGCAAAACATTAAAGAATTCAAATTTCCCCATGCCCTCAACAATAAAGAGGATAGTAAACTACTTAATAAAGTTTTCAGATATTTTTTTCAGAGAAAGAGTGAAAATATCCAGTAAAGATGTAAGATTTACAAATAAATTCTTTCAGCTATTACTACTGTATACTGTAAAATCAATTTGACCTCTACATTTGTTCAACTACAATTTCAGTACAAGTAATAATAACGCATTGATTTCTTGCATTTGATTACAGCAAAAAAGCGAATGTTCTGTTATTTGTTGGAAAACAGAAAATAGCTTAAAAAGCTACCCAATTTAGCCTTTTTTTGTGTGATTTTAAAGCGTTAAATTTTTTTGCAGTTTAAAGCATCTGTGCACAATAACATTTCAAGAAACACAGTCAAGCAGTAAGTGCAGACATTGTTAAAGGAACATTCCAAGTACCATAACTACTACAGCATGGTGTAGCGCATATGGTGCCAGGAGTGTGCTTGTGATTCTGCTGCATTGTTACAGTTTTCCCCACAGATCTCTCCCTATAAATGCACTGCTCTATTAAACTTATCCAAATAGTATATAGGGAACAGCAAAATAAATAAATAAATATAAATAAATTCAGTGAACATCTATGTTTTGGAAATTGTATTATGATTTCTCCTTCCCTGCTGGGTAACTTATTTTAGAGTTATATACCAAAAACTAGAAGTATATTTTGAGTTTGAAACAGGTAGCTCATTAACACAGTGCACCAATACAGTATATACAGTACCTGCTCACAAATGTATAGGTTTCAATTTCAAATAAAATTAAAATATTATTTTATTCTTTTAAGATTGAAAAGCAGCATGCCTTTGAGCTGTATTACATCTGTACCTCAGGACCTCAGAACATTGAATTCTAACAAAACCATAATGTATACTTTATGATGCAATATGTTTATCTTGTTATTAGTAGTGGCATTACTATTATGTTTGCCTATAATCATCAGTAGGAAGACAATTCAAAAAACAATGAAAAAGGCTAATATAGCTTTAGATGGTAAGCCAAAGCAAAATGAAATACAAAGATCCTACACAAAGCAATGTTGTCAAGACAACATAAAACAATGGCAAAACTGGAATGGAGATGGAAGCTAAGACTGGATTGCAAGGCTTCACAGTATATTGAGGTAGGTATTCTGTGTAACTGCCCCTGAAGTACGCCAACTTAATATTCTCCTAAACAATCATTGTTGTCTACAAGTTGAACCTTTTGATTCTACTGCCAGCTGGTATGACCGCATTGTTCTGTGGAACTAACGCTGAAGTACACCAAATTAATATTCTCCTAAACAATCATCTTTTGTCTACAAGTTGAACCATTGGATTCTGCCAGCTGGTATGACCACCTTGTTCAAGGCGACACTGAAGAGCAGTATTATCAAGGAAGACTGATTGTGCTGTACAATGCATCACAGAAGAAAAGTAAATTTAAGCTGATATCTGGTAAATACTAAAGCAAGGAAGAAGGACTTACATATACCATGTGAAATCTGAATAAAACAGAAATAAAGCCAGGAAGAAGAACACATACAGCAAACCCGTAATAACTAGCTAGTTTAATGTTTCTTCAATGGAAAGATGGCTAGTAAATAGAGATCACTGTTAGAGTGGATTAAGGTATGTCCATGTAAACAGATTACTAAACCTGAATATGATAGTTTAAACAGAAATTCAAATTGAATTTACCTTTTTTTATTTGTAAATTTATGTTTGTATGGATTTCCAAAGATCTCAAACATTAACACTGTAAGAGAGGCAAGTCTCGCGGATTGACCAAGCAAAGGCACCTGTAGGTCCCAAAAGAGCAATTAATTTAGCTAACAAGGATTTTGTTTCTTTTCAAATATCACACCAAGTCGGCTCAGTCATAGAGATCATCTTATTGTACACCAATACTATGCATAAAATTAGGCAGTAATAGAGTGTAAGGAACAATAGAGAGGGACAGGGATCAGGACCCAGTTTGCCAGAATGTGTAGTTGTTTTAGAATAGCCTCTAAGTCAACAGTGGTAGTTACACAGGCATTTTATCATTAGCAAAAATAATGAAAGAGGTATGCAAGTACACCAAAGGTGACTATGCCTCCCCTGCCTGGAGATAATGGTAGTAGTCAGTTGAAAATTATATAGAGGATATATAGCTTAAAAGAAAACACAAATTATAAAAAAGGTATATAGCAAAATGTAGAAAACAAAAGGAAATCAGCGCTAATTAACAAACAATATGTTAATAGGCAGCAACCCAAACGAAGGAGACCTCTCAAATCCTTCAATAGATGAGACAATACAAAGAGATGGGGTAGGGCTGCACCCTAAGTAAAATAATGAAAAGTAAAATAATGTAAAATAGTCCAAAAGAGTCTCACTAGAGCAACAATACTTGATGGGATATACAGGGAGTGCAGAATTATTAGGCAAGTTGTATTTTTGAGGATTAATTTTATTATTGAACAACAACCATGTTCTCAATGAACCCAAAAAACTCATTAATATCAAAGCTGAATATTTTTGGAAGTAGTTTTTAGTTTGTTTTTAGTTTTAGCTATGTTAGGGGGATATCTGTGTGTGCAGGTGAATATTACTGTGCATAATTATTAGGCAACTTAACAAAAAACAAATATATACCCATTTCAATTATTTATTATTACCAGTGAAACCAATATAACATCTCAACATTCACAAATATACATTTCTGACATTCAAAAACAAAACAAAAACAAATCAGTGACCAATATAGCCACCTTTCTTTGCAAGGACACTCAAAAGCCTGCCATCCATGGATTCTGTCAGTGTTTTGATCTGTTCACCATCAACATTGTGTGCAGCAGCAACCACAGCCTCCCAGACACTGTTCAGAGAGGTGTACTGTTTTTCCTCCTTGTAAATCTCACATTTGATGATGGACCACAGGTTCTCAATGGGGTTCAGATCAGGTGAACAAGGAGGCCATGTCATTAGATTTTCTTCTTTATACCCTTTCTTGCCAGCCACGCTGTGGAGTACTTGGACGCGTGTGATGGAGCATTGTCCTGCATGAAAATCATGTTTTTCTTGAAGGATGCAGACTTCTTCCTGTACCACTGCTTGAAGAAGGTGTCTTCCAGGAACTGGCAGTAGGACTGGGAGTTGAGCTTGACTCCATCCTCAACCCGAAAAGGCCCCACAAGCTCATCTTTGATGATACCAGCCCAAACCAGTACTCCACCTCCACCTTGCTGGCGTCTGAGTCGGACTGGAGCTCTCTGCCCTTTACCAATCCAGCCACGGGCCCATCCATCTGGCCCATCAAGACTCACTCTCATTTCATCAGTCCATAAAACCTTAGAAAAATCAGTCTTGAGATATTTCTTGGCCCAGTCTTGACGTTTCAGCTTGTGTGTCTTGTTCAGTGGTGGTCGTCTTTCAGCCTTTCTTACCTTGGCCATGTCTCTGAGTATTGCACACCTTGTGCTTTTGGGCACTCCAGTGATGTTGCAGCTCTGAAATATGGCCAAACTGGTGGCAAGTGGCATCGTGGCAGCTGCACGCTTGACTTTTCTCAGTTCATGGGCAGTTATTTTGCGCCTTGGTTTTTCCACACGCTTCTTGCGACCCTGTTGACTATTTTGAATGAAACGCTTGATTGTTCGATGATCACGCTTCAGAAGCTTTGCAATTTTAAGAGTGCTGCATCCCTCTGCAAGATATCTCACTATTTTTGACTTTTCTGAGCCTGTCAAGTCCTTCTTTTGACCCATTTTGCCAAAGGAAAGGAAGTTGCCTAATAATTATGCACACCTGATATAGGGTGTTGATGTCATTAGACCACACCCCTTCTCATTACAGAGATGCACATCACCTAATATGCTTAATTGGTAGTAGGCTTTCGAGCCTATACAGCTTGGAGTAAGACAACATGCATAAAGAGGATGATGTGGTCAAAATACTCATTTGCCTAATAATTCTGCACTCCCTGTAGATGAGTAGTTATTTCAGTAGGAGTTTCTCAGGGTATTCACATATGTGAAAGACAGAGATACAGGAACAACCAGTAGTGCGGTACATTTAAAATCCAAGGGGTAAAATAGTAGTAGAAGGTAGAAAACTCACATTTAAAAGAGCTATAGCCAGCTCTGGTGTGAAGAGCGTACAACGGTATAATCCCTGTTGCTGGGATGTGTAAAGGAAATGCGTCTATCAGCATCCTCTGGTCATCCGAAGCTCCAGGGGAAATAAAAAGAGGCGACAATAATGCTCTTAATTTGATAAAAGTAAGTAAACTTACAGGTATAGAGCAGAAAATACTGCTCTTTTAATAAAGCGTTGGTGGTATGATCCCTACCTGGGATTTCTTTAGGTGCAGGAACAATAATAAAAAGCCAGTAAAGTAAATATAGTAGAAGTGCATAAAAATATAATAAAAAGAGAATTGGCACAGTAAAGTAACCAAAAACCTTTAATTGATCTAAAATACACAATTTAAAATAACCATTATGCGTTTCACCAAAAAGGCTTTCTCAAATGGCAGACTACAAATGCAGATCAGGCCCTACTACAATTTGTTACAATGGTGGGTCGAGTAATTAAATTCTAGTACAAAGCCACAGAACAAATTATACAATGTATTAAGTTTTTGAAGGTGGGTTTGCGGCGCAGGTTACTGGCATTAGCTTTTGTTACACTATCTGTTTCCTTACTGTATGGCTTAGGCAGGATTTGTTTATGTACAAAACACCTAGTTTTGGATAAAGTTTTGATGAGTTTTTCAATGTAAAGGCTAAAAGATAAATTGAGATCTAGCAACATACCTATATATTTGAAAGAACAAACTGCGGTCAGTATGCTATTTGAATTTGCTCTGCTACACAGTGGATAATTTTGTAATTTATGTAATTTAGGTACTCTTCCAAAGATCATTGTGACAGTTTAGTCAGTGTTTTGGGAGAGTTTGTTATTCGCGATCCACTTTCTACTTCTGCGAACTGGTCTTGGAGCACAGCTTTAAGCTGTGGTAGATTGGGTTTACTAGTGTAGATAACAGTATTGTCTGCATACATGTGTACATTTGAAGCTTTGAAGACATGCCAGTTTGGATGTCATTGCAAAGTTTTAAGAGGACAGTCATAGTTGAATGATTTGGAAGAAAGCCTAATTAATAAGAGGTCTGGTAGTTTGATTGTTAATGATATTCACATAGTTGAGTGTTCACGCATTTCGCAAAAATTTTTGACAATACGGGGAGCAATGATATCAGACAGTGGTTAGAAACCAAAGTATTGTCACCACTTTTATGGTTAGGTACTACTCTTCCAAAGTTTGGATATGTATCAAGACACCAGGGAATCATTGATAAGGGTAATGACAGGTTAAGCAATTGCAGGCGCACTGAACTTCAGCAACAATGCTGGGATTTGATCAGGTCTACACTGGTTTTTCAATTTTAGATGTTTATTAATGACAGTAACAGGCATAAGTCTAAAATTGAATTTTTCTATATGCACAAACCGCGTATATATTCTCTATCAGAAGGCTGGCCTGCATGTGAACTGAGTCTAAAATTACCCCCAAGATATTTATTACAATATCAGGGCCTTCTGTCTTATTAGGTTAAACTGGAACACCTAAGTGTTCAAACAGTTAGATAGCCGCTCGAGGCTACTGAGTGGAAGCGGGTTACTTTCTATTGTAAGGAAATCATCCAAATGGTGAATAACTGTGGGGCATCTACAGGTTAAGTAGCAGCCAACACAACATCTCTGCAAATATATAAAAAATCCTGGGGCTACTTTTTGAACTGAAAGTGGGACGTGTAAAGAAGTAGTATGGTCCCCGCCACTTAGCACCGTGTGGATGCCATAGTGAAGGGTGAATAGGAGGAAGCTTGAAGGCATTCACTATGTCAGTCTTACTGAGCCAAGCTCTGACTCCTGCTGACAAAATGGTATCTATAGCATTGTCTATAGTAGCGTATTGGAGTGAGAATTCTTCTGATGGAATGAGTGAATTTAGATTAGGTATTATTGTAGAGTGAGGAGCAAAGAAGTCGATGATCAACCTTTGCTTTGTTGAGTTTTTCCCATGAACACACCTATAGGGTTAGTTCTCCATACAGAAAAAGGTGGAGAGCAGAATGGACCAATTACAAAACCCTGATCCAATTATTTTTTGATTAGCTCATCCACCGTGTATGGATTGGCTAACACGGTCTGCAAGTTTTTTCATTCGACTATCCCCGAAGGCATATAAATGATGCCTGTGTGAAACGTTTCCTGATATCCTCCCACCAGGAAATCCACCAAATGAGGTGAGGTGGTCGTGCAATAATTCCTGTAGAAGTGACATGTTAACAGGTGAAAAATAAGGATTGGGGTGCATTTTATTAGGGCACATAGTTTTTGCATGTGACCTGAAGGATTGAGAGCACACATGCAATAATCTGCAGGCACTGAAACCGCAAGAGCCTGCGTTGAAATTGTTACAAATTTGTGATTTCCCCAGGAAAACTAAATTTTGTCCCAATTTATCTCTGAGTACCCTGTCTGACTTAGATGTGGTTGTTGGGTTGGGGTAAAACACACTCTCCTCTGGGGTATTTGGGCATAGGTTAGCGGTGTGGGAGGTGGAGGCGCAAATATTACAAGCTGGTGTCTTGAGACCTGCAAAGCGCTTGGAGAACAGTTCTTTATCCAACTGGCTCCAATCTGACTGGTAGTTGGACTGGGCCAGTGCTGCAGATGCCTTTGCGGAAAGTGAATGGTGGTAATACTAAAAGGATATACCACATACTTGTACCCTGTCAGGATCTTACCTGAGGTGGAAGTCTGTAGAGCAGATATGTTTGCTCACCCTTGCAGATAGACACAGTCCAAGGTGACCAGATAAGAAGCCATGTGGATTGTGAATCTGTGCATGGTGGCTGTGCAGGAAAGGTGTTCCAAAGCAGTACCGACAAGGTCACAAGCAGAAGGATGGTCGAGGTGAAGCCAAAATCAGAGGATGCCAGAGGTCAGGATAAACGAAGTCAAAGTCAGAAGCTGGGGTCAATATGGAATATTCAGGACTAGAAAACAGGAACTGAACACATACACCAGGATCAAAGACTTGATAATTTTCTCAGGGAGGGGCAGTTTATATACTCAGTAGATGAATGATCAGTCTCAGGTGAAGCACAGCAATGACCATAGAATAAGTCCAGCCCCCAGTGCTGCAGACATAGCCATGAATAATAGGGGTAGAACAGCTCACAAGAAATCTGAACTTTAGTGGCTCAAAGGCAGATAGCAGGTTGTGATGAAGTGCACTTCGCCACTTGGTCCTGGAGAGGCCTGCTTGCCAGCCTCTTGCCCTGCGACTATGGCCCCTAGGAGATTGTACACGTTTAAACCAGCATTTGGGCTTATGAACTTTTATTGTACAGTGCTGACCTTTTTAAAAACAGTGTATGGACCTATTGAAACTTTTTGGACACTTTTTCTTCCCCTTTGAATCCCTGGGAAGGTGTGGCTCTTCACCTCCCCCAGCTCCATTGTTCTCCAGCAGGGCATTGTCCCAGGGACACTGTCAGACCAGTGGGAACTGGTTTGGGCAGGAAAAGCCATGCTTGCAAGTGATAACAAAGGACTTCGACCTAACTTTTAAACCCCTGAACCTATTCAAGTGAATGGATATGTTTGTCCCCAAGTTATACTGGTTAAAATAATATAAGTTTTATGTGTGTACGATGTAAACTCACAAAGTTATAAAAATGTATAAAAAGTGTAATTTTTCAGCTTGGAGATAATTGAGTAGATACAGTAATTGACTCAATTATCTCCTAAGCAGAGGGGAGGAATATGATGGGTGTATTTCTATTGTCCCATTGTGTCTGGTTGGCTGCTGTACTTGCATTGTATGTGTTGTAATGTGTTTATTGGTTGTTCTGAAAAACCCTGTGGGTTGTACTATGTGGAAAACCTGCATAAAAGAAGGCCCTTTGGTGCCAAGTAATACAGATCTTCTTGACCCTCAATCTAGTGCCCTGTCTCTTATTGGGGGAATTGCTATATCACTACAAGGGATTGCTATGCTCTGCATGCTCCCTTGGCTAATCACTACTAAGCTCTTGTAAGAGCTTGTTCCTGCTTCACTCTCTTGGAAGAGAGGTTCACCCACTGGAACCAGAAGTCTTGTCGGTGGTCAAGGGTGGGAAGGAGACGGCGAGACCCCAACCAAGTGGTGGCGGTTTGTGGGGTCTGCGGTGGTTATGGTGTCTGCTGGAGTGCTTGGAGCCCAAAGGAAGCGCTAGGAGCATCCTTCAACGGAGATACCCAGTCGGAGTGCCGGGCGGACCATTACACAGGCCAAGGACAACAAAGGACCCAGGTTCAAATCCCATTTTTGGCACTTGTGGGGCGACCATGTCAGGCCATCTGTATGGCATGGTGAGAACCGTGACATGCCCCAAGTCCACCAGCTTGTGTAGATATAGGTCGAATTCCTCCTTATGATTTGGTTATACTAAACAGAACACATCTCTGTGTATACCAAAAGCGAGAACAAACTCTGGTGTAGAAAATTTCCGATGCAGCTTAGGGTCTCTGGCTTTCAATATCACTGACACATCTCCATATGCATACATTCTGGGAGGCAATCAAGAGGGAAACCAAATTCACATTTTTTCCTTCCAAGATATCCTTTTTAATGTTTGCTGGCACCATATGTGCCGGGTTGATAATATTAGGATTCATAGTAGTATTACCAGATATAATGCAGGGTAGGTTTACGGGATCAAGAGTAACCAGTGCCGATGGTAAACTCCGTTGGCTTCCTGATTCCAACAGGTCCAACCTGTTGATCCGTCCTAAAGAGGACAGGACTGATTATAATACTGCTTGTATGTCGTATGACTGGCCACTACCGGATCCCTCTCCAGCAATAGTGTTATCCATATTTGTCAAAACAAAAATAATAGGTCGCGCTACAGGAAAAATAATTGCAAATGGAAATAGATAAATATAATGTACTCACATACACTAAAAAACGTAAATGAAAAGGAGTATATAGATAATAGTCCAAATACTTGGTATGCTTCTTATGAGTTCCAATGGGTATGTGAAGACTTTGATGAATGGTAGTCTCAATACTTTGTATGTTTCTTATGAGTTCCAATGGGTATATGAAGACTTTGATGAATGGTATATCCAATAGGAGACTGGATCCTCTAATATTGGGGGAGTCTTGACTCGGTGATAAACATAGAAATAGGAAAACAGAGACAATCCAATAGTGTAGACTGTATACTAATAAGTAGGAATAGGAAAAATAATAGGGAGGTAATTCACTCACCTATTCAAGAGCATAAACTCGCTCTAGTATAATTGGCATTCAGTGGCGTCTGTCCCCCACTGGTGGGATATAGGTGTTGATAATTCCTCGGTATAGAAAGGAGATAAGAGCAAAATATAGTGCTCACTGAATATAAATTAAAATAGAATAAAATAAAAGAATAAAAGTACTCACATTTGAATGAGCAGGATATACTGCTCAATATAATCACGTAGGTGGTACTATCCCCACCTAGGATTCTTGGGCATGTGTAGACTCCAAGATAGTATATGACCAGGTAACAGGAAAAATATAAAAATAAAAAGGTATATGGCAAAAATATAGTAAAAAAGCCAATATTCCTTTATTAGTGCAATATAAAATATAAGAAATAGCCAAAACGCGTTTCGCCACACAGGGCTTTATCAACTGGCAATAGTAAAAATCAACCTGGTACATAGATGCTTATATAAACTTAGTTAAAACATGCTTATTCAAATTTTGGCGCCAAAATGACGTCATCAGTACAATTTGTAAAATACAGAAATCATTAAAAACATAAAAGAGGGAAATGCATAATATTAATGGAACAATATACAAGTTAAGCCTTTATTTTAAGTTGTAAAACGAATATTATTAATCGAAATAAACGAAAAATGAAAGAGGAATTTATGATCATGTGATCGCGATCTAACGCGATCACATGGTATACCCTGATGTGTGATGGGAAGTGTAGTTATCCTAAAACCCGGAAGAGGAGAAAAAGTATATAGTCACGTGATCGCGGACTTCCGCGGTCACGTGACATGCCGCAATAGCTATTGGGAAATTAAGTATTCAGACGGAGGTCGGCATCTCAGAGCACGCCCCCGTCTGACGTCGGCAGATTGGGCGGCGTTATACTTCGAGTTAACACGCCGCCTTCACTCTGCAAATTGAAGGCATAAAGCCAAAGTGTAGGGCAGAGTTGGGGATGGCAATAAACTGTAGATACTAAAAGTAGAAGCTGTAGATGCTGAAAAAAGTAACTGTATAATAGAAAAAAACTCTCTCTACTAAAAAAGAAAAAAAAGGGGGAAAAAAGGGGGGGAAGAAGAAATGTGCAAAGGACCAATATATAGAAAATATAATGGTTTAATAAAAAAATGCTAAAATAAAATGCTAAAATAAAATGCTAATAGGGAATACAAATAAAAATAAAAATGAATAAAAATTAAAAATAAATAAATATAAAATTAATATAAAATATGAAAAAAAAGGGTATAGATAAAAAATGAGTAATAAAAATGAGGTGAAAGGTGAAAATTCTGATCAATTAAAAATTACTATAAAAGAAATAAATTATAAAAAGTTGAAAAGGTCAAATTCAGCATTTAGACCTTCAGGGGAGAGAGTTTTAAGTTGAAAGACCCAATACATTTCCCTTTTACCTAAAATTTTTGTCATATCTCCACCTCTCCATGGGAGATTAACCTGTTCTATCCCAGTGATTTTTAAAAGTGTCGGATCTTTGTTATGTATTAAAAAATATACACCAGTGGGGGACAGACGCCACTGAATGCCAATTATACTAGAGCGAGTTTATGCTCTTGAATAGGTGAGTGAATTACCTCCCTATTATTTTTCCTATTCCTACTTATTAGTATACAGTCTACACTATTGGATTGTCTCTGTTTTCCTATTTCTATGTTTATCACCGAGTCAAGACTCCCCCAATATTAGAGGATCCAGTCTCCTATTGGATATACCATTCATCAAAGTCTTCATATACCCATTGGAACTCATAAGAAACATACAAAGTATTGAGACTACCATTCATCAAAGTCTTCACATACCCATTGGAACTCATAAGAAGCATACCAAGTATTTGGACTATTATCTATATACTCCTTTTCATTTACGTTTTTTAGTGTATGTGAGTACATTATATTTATCTATTTCCATTTGCAATTATTTTTCCTGTAGCGCGACCTATTATTTTTGTTTTGCCATTTCTTCTTTGAGGATTTTAGAGGGAACCTCATATTTATAGGTTGCAGCTTTCCACCTGTCTTTAGCTCCCATTAGATCACGCAGCGCTGATCCTTTATCTACTTGTATTTATCCATATTTGTGTTAAGCAGTCTATTTAATTTCGCCTTCCCTGACAGACCAGAGTATTCAAAATGGAGTATGTCCAGTGTTTTTAGTAGCAACTTAGTCACAAAAACTGGCCAAATTTAGTGTTCATATTTGTTTTTTTGCATTTTTTACACTAAAATTGCAATTTTACTGGCGATATCATTGTCGTGATAAGTTTTACTGATTTGAAACACTCTTATTATTTTGTTCAGCGAAGTCTCCCAAGTACAATATTATATCCCCCATGTCCAGCTTTTATGGTGTTTTGGAAAGTTACAGGGGTAAACATAGGACTTGCAAATTAAATTCTCTGAACTTGCTGCCTGGGTTGTCGGGCTAGTCCATCAAATAATAATTAATAAAAAGACTTAATTAATTACATAAATACACATGTAGAATTTAAACATATATATGTATTTAAATCCTACGTATAAATTTATGTAATTATTTATGTAATTATATCTATTTATATGTATATATCTTTCATTATATATATATATATATATATACATAGATATTTCATTTCATTCTAAGTGTATTTTGCTAATCTATCGCGGTGGAGGTGAGTACACCTTGGGCGCTGGGGCTAAAAGCCGTTATGACGTTCTATGCCACCGTAACGTAACGGTTTTAAAGCCCATTATAATGAGGACAGCATAGATTGCCCTAACGTTTACGGGTTAATGTAAAATTAGAGTAAAAGTTGTGCTTTTCTTGACAACTTAACTATTCAGTCAGCTTAAATATTTGAAATGTTCTATATATTATGTCTCCAATTTTCAACTAAAGCTGTTCGCAAGCAGGATATCTAGTCTTGTTTATCACAATCCTTATCACTAGTTACTGTTATGAAGTAATATACAGTGGTTATAAGTCCTTCAGTATTGATATTTGTAAAGGGGAATGGTACTGTTTATTTGTTTTTACATAACTATTATGTTCTAAGTTGAAAATAGTACATTATATGTTATTGACTCTGATACAAATGGTAAATAGATCATGAATATCAAAATATATCGGAAAATGCATGCATAGAACATAAAACATATCTTTTATTCACATTCTATAAAACCAAGTGGGTTGCCAATGCATAATAATATTACGAAAGGGTATGTATACGGTGTGGAAGAAAGAAGATGAAATAGCTCAGATACACCTAGAAAGTGGTATCTTCCTACACCACTATAGATACATAGAAATACATACAGAATAATAGGCGGAGCTGTATAATGTCTTGGTTATTCTGTAAAACAGAATAAATACAAACAAATAGCGTAGTATGTCTGTAAAATGCTGTGAAACAGAAACAAAATATATAATTGAACTCACAAAGCTAGAGTCATAACGTCATATGACTCTAAAGGTATGCTTCTTTGGACCATTTGGGGGTTGTCCAGACCCTCCTGTTGCTGGATTCTTGATGTTCCCCCTTGTGTTCTTTGATAGGTCTCCCAAGGAATACCCAATATCCAGGTGGTCCTTAAATAACAAAATTTATTTCAATATAAAAGAAGAAAATGAAGATTCCATATACCAGATAATACTGGATAGGAGTAAATTCCAATAAAAGTCCAAAATATAAGTGTCCAAAACGCGTTTCACCTGTTCGTCAGGCTTCCTCAGTTGGGTGTGATATCCTCTCTCTATTCTTGCCTCTATTTAAATGTCCCGCCTGTCATTTTCGTCCGTTTCGTGCGTCACTTCCAGGTTACTTCTGGGTTCCGTGTGTTGGAATGCAGCGTGCGTTCCAACGCCGGCGTCGACTTCCGGGTTGCGCCTAGGTGTAACGAACGTGTGTTCCAACCGCCCATTGCTCCTCCCTTCATCTAGCAGCCACTCTGACCGGCTAGGATGTGTCTAGCTAGAACGCACAAGCGTTCCACCTACATTTAGTATCTACACAAATGGTGATCAGATGTTGTGTTGGAAAGAGGGGCATAAGAATAATAATAAAAAATGAGAAAATATAAAAATACAATTGCAAACATGATAAAACTCTTAAATGGATGACACAATGCATATACATGTAAATATGGAAAGAAGAGGACCAGATAACAGAAAAATGAATATCTAAATGATGTAAATATCAATATTAATTATCGTTTAAAAGGTAATGGAGCTGCCCAATGTGCCCCATATGTAAGAAGAAGGTATTCTTCAAAAGGTTGGAAGTGCAATATTAATAAAATATAATAAATGGATGAAAATAGCAATTGTTGAATAAAAAATGGGTCTAAAAAATGTTATTATAGAGATAATAAAAATGCTATTTTAGGAGTGAAGGTTAATTCATAAAATGACATAGTTCAAAGTCGTTGTTCAATCCATCTGGTGTCATAGTATTAAAATTAAATGTGAATTTCATTTCTTCTTTCCCTATTTTGTTCACATAATCCCCTCCTCTCCAATCTTTTTTTTACTAATTTCATTGCACAGAAGAACATCCCTTCTGGGTTTTGTTGATGCACAATTTTGAAATAATTTGAAACACTATGAAACACTTTCTACACCGTTTCTAATATTTCTTATGTGCTCTGCTACCCTGATGTTCAAGTTTCGGATTGTGCAGCCAATGTACAAGAGGTTACATGGGCATTTTAAAACTTAGATAACCCCCTTAGAATGACAGGTTAAATGGTCCAGAATACATATAAAAAGCTTAATAGAGACCCAACTATAGAATTTAGAAAGTCCTTATTAAAACTATTAGAAAAAGGAAGCTTTATGGGAATTTTTACTAAAAAGGAACTAGAGTTTGTCACAGTCATTCATGCTAAAAAACCTGTATTTTACTACCTTCCTAAGATACACAAGAGCATCACACAGCCCCCTGGTAGACCCATCATTTCAGGGATAGATTCGTTAACAGCAAATCTTTCACAGTATATAGATGTGCTACTACAACCAGTCGTTAAACTTTCAAAATCTTATCTTAAAGACAGTAGCGATCTCTTAAGAATTGTACAGGAGATCACCTGGAAAAAAGGTTTATGGCTGGTTACGTGCGATGTAACCTCGCTGTACACTATAATCTAGCATGATTTAGGAATCCAAGCTATGAGATATACTCTATATGAAAATCAAAGTTTCAATATGGAACAAGTAGAATTCCTATTAGAATGTATGGATTTTATATTGAAACACAATTTTTTCTGGTACAAGGAGGACATTTTTCTACAGATAAACGGGACAGCGATGGGGACTAGGTTTGCACCCAGCTATGCCAACATTTTTATGTCATTTTGGGAGGAACTCTTTATTTGGCAAGGACATCGCTGGGTGACAAACCTAGTCCTCTATAAATGCTATATAGATGATTGCTTCTTCATATGGGAAGGCACAGAGGAGGAGTTATTAGAATTTTTAAAATATATGAACCACAATAATTTTAATTTATCTTTTACATATTCCTACAGTGAAGAACATGTGGAATTTCTAGATTTAGTCCTATATGTGGATCAGAAAAATCTAAAATCTAAAACTTTCTTCAAACCTGTAGACGTAAATAGTTTTATTTGGACATCTAGTTGTCACTTCCCTTCTTGGTTACAGAGTGTTCCTTATAGTCAATTTTTAAGGGTAAAAAAAAACTGCACAGAAGAAGAAGAGTGCGGAAAACAAATAAAGAAAATAGAAAGCCAATTTTTAGAAAAAGATTATGACCAGGATATACTTGATAAAGCATCAGATAAAGTCTCTAAAATTACTAGAAAGGAGATTTTAGCGCAAAAGGAGAAAAAAAGAAATGAAAGTCAAGGAAAGTTTTTTTGTCCGTTAATTTTCAATTTTAATGCTCAGTCTAATTATATTAGAAAGGCAGTGTCCAAAAATTGGGACTTGTTAAAACAAGACCAAATATTGGCATCTATATTACCACCAAAACCCAAAATTATATTTAGGGGGGCACCAACTTTAGAAGACACATTAGTGCATAGCCACATTAGACCGTCCCCTGAAAAACATTTCCTGAATTCTCATACAGGATTTTTTAAATGTGGGTCATGTAAAATATGCAAGTTGGTAGGTCCACCCTTTGGGGTAATTTCAGAATTCTCATCTACAACCACTAAAAAGAATTATAAAATTAAGGAATGCATAACATGCAATTCCAAACAGATTATTTATTTATTAGGCTGTACTTGTGGCCTGCAGTACGTAGGACAAACGAAACGTATGCTTAAAACTAGATTGGGAGAACATGTATATAATATTAATAGAAAATTTGATAAGCACTCACTGTCAGAGCATTTTAACATACACCACAATAGTAATCCAGCATTGTTGTCTTATTGTGGAATTCAAAGCATTAAAGTCCCATGGAGGGGGGGAGATTTAATCAAAAGTCTGATCCATAGGGAAACTTATTGGATCTATACATTAAAAACCCTGTCCCCATTTGGACTTAATGCCGAAGTGGAAATAGCCCATATTTTATAATTTGAATAATATACAAGGTTTTTAAGGCTTTTCATTATATTTTATCAAAAATTTTTTTTTTTTATTAATAGACCTTATTTTTAATCATCTTAGGGAAATATTCACCAATAATACTCACCTAATTTAGAACTAACAGATAGACCTGATTATATAAAACAATGTCTGCACCTTTAAGGAATATCATAAGGGTGTTTATATACACATTTGTTGTTAAGATCAATACAGGCATGAAGAGTCCTATCTAGTATTCAGACCCTAAAGAATAAGGGAATAATAGAACAACATTATTAGTTATTTTTACTGAGTGTGTGTAAAATCAGGACTTAACTGTAAATGTCAGGCAGAAGGGTTGGTGTAAATTTTTATTATGTTTCACCATAAAAAACTTACTATGTTTGGAAACGAAATTCAATATTCCAAGGTTTAAATTGATGATTCTGTTATTGGAAGTTTAACAAACACTAATTATGAAGTGTATTATATCCGTATGACAAGCAGAAAAACGGAACCCACATTTGCTTGTTATTGATCGAAATTATTTGTTAAAGTTATTCGTTAGAACTGATTTTTTTATGTATAGGAATTGATTCATGTTATATTGACTATATAATTTAAATTGATGAATGTTAACTTGTTAACAACCATAGAATATGGAGATGTAGAAAATTTATGGAATTCCTAATTGAATAATTGCATAAGTGAATGTCGTTTATATGAACGTACAACCCCCCAAACATTGTATCTTGAGAAAGCTCGTGGGACCGAGCGAAACGCGTAGATAGAGCCTTTGGCGGTTTTTTTGAATTTGAAGAGTGTGCAGAGCAGCATTGGTGATTTGGCGTTCCGGTAGGACGGATCCGTGTGCACAGGACCGGTCCAGAATTCAACATCTACGGAGCGGTAACCATTTACCCACCAACAAATACTCTGTACTACTAATGTTTTAATGTGAAGCTTAGAAATAAGTTTCACTATATCACACTGTAAGAGTTCCTCTTATGGGTTTTTTTTTTCGTATGGGAATAAATTTGTAACTATATTACGCTATGTTAGTATCCTTTCTTTGAAGGTTGGATACATACAAAGATTAAGAGCTACGGTTACTACTATAAAAAATCTCTACGGACATTTGAAAACTCCCACATTAAGACTATATTTGGAACTCTTTTTTCATTTTTAGAGTTGATCCCTATAAGATATATAGGGGTATATCGACTAAGCGCTGATACTAATAATTTTTTATTATAAACTAATCATGCAGTCTGTGGATTATTGGCAAACATGTAACAGTTGAGAAGTGTAACACTCCTTCTATAAAAAAAGCAGAGGCTATGAACACTCACAAACTGCAAAAATCAAATAGTACCTAAGCCAGACACATCAAAAATGGTGGATCCAAAATCTCAAATAATGCTTGAGGTAAAAAGAACACTATGTCTCTGCTTTTATTTCCCCTTTAGATTGAAGACATCTGGATTTTATTAGACCTATTTTAGTGGTCAATTACCTCTTGCATTATTTGAAGATTTTGTACCCACTATTTCTGATGTCTGGCTTAGGTACTATATTATTTTTGCAGTTTGTGAGTGTTCATAGTAGGAGTGTTCTATAGTAGGAGTGTGAGTGTTTTATAGTAGGAGTGTTGTACTTCTCAACTGTTACAAATTTGTCAATAATATTTGAGCAAGACTGTATCCACATTTTCTACTGTGTAATATATATATATATATATATATATATATATATATATATATATATATTTATTTCTATGTATTATTTTTTTTGTATCCATTGATATAACCATTTAGTCAATCATTGTTTTTTATCCATTATACCATGACCATTTTTATATTTTAATATTCTCATATTGGACTGTTTAATGTACACCTTGTGATTTTTCTATTTGTGTTTCTATTTTTTTTTCCTATTTCACCACTCTCTATCTTAAGAGTATATTACTCTTATTCTGTTTAGGAGGAAATAAGAAGTAGCAACTTAAATTTAGGTAACTAACTGACTATTGGAATATGTCAATTTTGAGATTTACGTCAGACTTCATTTAAGATTAACTATTATATTTTTTTGGTAACTAATCTAACATTAATATCTGTTGCCAAACCACTTGGTTTTATATTTTGTAGTGATTTTAGGGCTGATACCTCTCTTTTTGGATCAGCACCCTGTGATTAGTATTGGCTTTACAATTATACTTCTCTAGACTACTATTTGACTTGCATGATACCTGTTATTATATTTGACAAACTATTTTTAATAATTCTGTCACCAGGATACTTTATAATTGCCTTAAATCCATATCTATAGTATCTCCGTGTGTATCCATCCAGCACATAGAACATCAATTTCAAAAATTAATCAGTTCTCTTTGTGTTTTAGCATTAGTTGTGATCGGAATCACCTGACTATGCATTGAATGATAGCTAAAATCTCCAACTGAGTTTTAAAAGTGCTTTCTTAAATTTTCTGTCTCATATTCACATAACTTTCAATTTTAATAAACTTGTTTCATTATTTAAACCTTCACAAACTGATTATATTGTGAATTTATTGTTACAAGAAAAGAACATTTAATGGAGTTTATATAGGAGTAAATTATTTTCTTTTCCTTTACAAGAATGTGTCATCAATCTCTGTGCCTATTTGAAAATGTTCAGTTAAATGCAGAGATTGATCTTGTTAATCTCAATAGAACTAAAAATACACAAACATACAAAACTAAGCCCAGTGGTCAGGCTCCAGCTACTACTGGGTGGCAGCAATGACTATGTGAAGATGTTGCTTTGACGTTGTAGGTGAGCTAACACGTTAATGGCTATTGAAGTGATGCTAGAAAACCCTCCAATTATTTAAATGTGTATACGAATTTGGGATAGTGCCCAAGTAAGTTTTTTCTTTAGTACTCAAAAAATACTCAGAAACTTTAAGTGTGACTATACTTAGTTTATTCATCACTATAAAATAAAACAGTTGGCTTGACATTGACTACACATAACATCAGGTAAAGTGTTAAATAATGAAAGATGTGTCACAGGAAAATGAATAAAAACAAAACAGAAGTACAAACATTGTAAAGGTATATAATTTCACATTGTTAACAATGTCAGGAATGGAGATACCCTAACATGCAAATCTAAGGGAAACCGTAAAGGAACATGTACCATTCCTTAGAGTTAACGGCCTAGTGTTTAAGATGGATAAATAAAATGTTTGCAATCCGACAGAGAATAAGAGACAGATAGGCCAAGGTCTTGGATTACAGAGATACACAGAATTGATAGTTAGGCCAACATCAGAATAAAAAGAATAGCAAGAATAGTAAAACAAAAAAAGTTCAAAAACAGTAAATCCAATGCATAGTATAAACACACTCTTAGGCAAGAAGAACCACGACTGGGCAAGCAGTCAAAGACAACCAGAAAATATATATACCTTGTTAGGACATAGGATTTTCTGATTGATCACTTATTTTATGACTTAACTCCTTAAGAATGCATGATGCAGTTATTCTGTTATGGATGTCCTATTCTTTAAGGACCTGTGAGAGAATATTTCCATTATGTGGTATTTTATCAGCAGGTACTTTTTCCATGCTGGTAACAGTGGAACACCAAGTATCATTAGATACTACCCTCTGTCAGCTAGAGTCAGAATTAGTGGTTGTACACTGACAAATGAGCAGCATGCAGCACTCAAAGAACACTGCACTCGGGGGGGGGGTTGAACCTCCGGTCCGGCCAGCCAGACGCATGTAGTAAGAGCTGGGCTTGACAAAGCCTGAAAGCTACCAAAATCAGCGGCAAACAGTATCCTAAGTGCCCCATTTAAGTGCTCACCTAGAGGAGGCCCCCACAAAACCCGATGGTGCCTCCGAATGCCCAGTGCGCCTCTGACTTTTTCCGACAGGGCAAAAAAGAAAGGCAATGGCCTTATCAAGGTGGCAGCGGCTCCTGCTCCCCAGAACTGATTCCCTGCCACTACATTCCCTGGCACTGATTCCCTGCCACTACATCCAGGGGAAATTTTCATCTCAGAAAAGATTGACAGCTGTGCTACAGGAGCTGCACTCCTCAATGAGGGCAGACTTCCAGTCAGCCGTGGATGACATCAGGAAAGAGGTACACGATATAGGCACACGTATGGGCACACTGGAAGAACGCACAGACGAGTTATGCCTTGCCAATAATGAAATAGTGGACAAGAACCACAAGATGGAGGCAGACAAACAGCACCTGGTGGAAAAAATGGCATATCTGGAAGACCGCAACAACATCCACATGTGCGAGGTCCCAGAGACTGTCACAGTAGATGAGCTACCTGAGTACCTCCAGCAGCTCTTCCTGGCCATAAAGCCTGATCTGGACAAAGCGCAAGATGTCCTAAGGGATATCGTTACCAAGCTCCATTACTGCAGCACAAAAGATGCCATATTAACGGTGCAAAGGAAAGCCGTGACAATATCGGCTGATTATGCTGCCGTGGCCTTATATCATGACCTATAAGCCACAATGATGGACAGCAGGAAGGATTTCATTAACATCACTAAATGCCTTCGTAACAACAAGGTGCCTTACCGATGGGGCTTTCCGACAAAAACCCTAATCAGGCGCAACGGATCCCTTGCCAAAGTGGAGGACCCGGAACAGGGCATCCCCCTGCTGCGTACCTGGGGACTCTACCCGGAGAGTCTGACTACTGCAACCATCACCTCCCCACAGAAAGTGGCTCCAGAATGGACGAAGGTCCAGAAACTAAACTGATCGCTGACTTCTCCATGTTCCTGTGATGTGAGACCTATGCCTCGACTGTAGCAACCTCTGAGGCTTCAATCAAGGATGTTCCTTATGTACTGTTTAGGACTGATGGTTACACAACTTTAGGTGTTGGTATGGCAGAGGTGATTTGGGAACTCACATGAGTACAGTATCTCTTGGTAAGTTAACCTTACAATGAAGTATTATAGCCAGAAAAAAACAACAAAAATCTTTGGCCCTCTTTTCTCGTTGCCAAAGTGAACCCCAATTCCCCTGCATGCTAGGTAGCTGAAGCACGCTAGGTACCTCACCACAATGCATTGTACTCACGTAACTATTTCCAAACTCTACAGGCTAACTGAGTCCATATTACCTTGCCCTGTAGGGCAACTTTCGCCTCACTAGCCTAATATGGTCCCGCGATTCCTGGTACAATCCCTGAAGGCTGCCTGCCCCACTTCCCCCCCACATGTCTCCTTACATGAGACCATATACTGCTAAAACAGCACAGCCACCTTTAGGCCCGTTACTCTCCACCCCTCAATAGACGGTTACCTTCAGTGAGGCCCTTTGACATAGTGAAGGGTACTCACACGATGGACGGTCTACTCATGATGCTCTTATGCTTCTTACTATGTATATACTTTGGTTAATTCTTATTTAGTTTATTTTGTTTGCTTTTATAACTCTGTTTCCATGTTGTATATGAGATGCTCTCTTTTCTGTGTTGTGGGCACACAGGGGACTGTAGGGGGACTACCCATAAATTATGATGCATGGAGGGAGTCGGGAAGGGTTTGGATGCCCGGAGTACACCCCTGGATCTCCCCCAGCCTTAATAGATGACTCTCTCACAATGATTTAATGTACTATCCCAAAAACGGCCACAGACTTAACACCACACAGAAACGCAGATATGCCTTTCAACAATTACGTAAGTCACACGCCTCAATTGCGTGTATTCAGGAAACCCACTTTTCGGTAGTTAACCTCCCGAAGTTCTCCTCACTCAGATACCCCTAGCCTTTCCATGAGTTAGTGTCCAATAAGACTAGAGGAGTGAATATCCTCTTCCACTCGCACTGGACCTTTAGTTGTGAGAAAGAATATAGAAGTGTTGATGGCAGACTTCTCATCCAGGTGGGTGCCCTCAGTGATACCCTGATAAATGTGGCCAACTTGTATGCCCCAAACATCAACCAATCCGATTTTATTAGGAAAGCTAAGATTTTAATTGTGTGTTAGATCCTGACCTCAACAGATCTGGTAAACCTGGCTCTCACCTCCGATCCCTACTTCTCAGTACAAAATTGACTACTCTACTGCACTTCCATGGCTTACATGATACATGGCATTCATGGTACCCGGCCACTAGAGATTACACTTTTTATTTGCATGTTCATGACCAATATTAACATATTGACATGTGCCTGGTGGACACAAAAACACTAGACACGCTAGATGAAGTTACTATAGCCCCACTGACATGGTAGGATCATGCCCTGCTCCTCTCTAGCTTCATCACACTACACCAGATTAGAGGAAAAGCAGCATGGCACCTCAATATCGAGTACAAGGAGAAGGCAGCGGAGATAAGGAGGGCACTTAACAAATTTTTCATGGAAAACCAATAGATTGATACAACCCTACCCACGATTTGACTCGCACATAAAAGCTGTCATGCGGGGCCTCCTGATCAAACACGGTGCTCAATTATGATGCACACTCTCAGAAAAGTGCAACATACTTGTAAAAGACCTGAAAGACATAGAGGACCAACATAAAATTTTACCCACCGAGAACACTAGAACGTGGATGCTCAAGATCAGATCTGAGTTGGAAGTTCACCAACTCCAACAGGTAGAGAAAAAGCTTTGCAAACTAAAAACTGACTATTACAGGCAGGGGAATAGAGCAGGGAAACTCCTAGCCTCCCAACTGAAAGACAGATCTGCTCAGATGTGGATACCATACCTACTAGATGATAGTTGATAAGTTTGCAGCATTTAATGAGTCGCTGTACAATCTGTCTTCAGATCCCACCTAGCATCAGCCGAGGCAGGCTGAAATACATGCCTTTCTGGATGGGGTGTGTCTCCCCCAGCTCTCTGACACCCAGGTAAAGGAATTGGACAAACCTATCGAAGAATGACTTTGACCAGTCGGTGAGCTGATGCTACATGAAGGAAATCCTATATTGTTTTAACTTTCCATCCAAATTTCAATACAGACTCCTGTCCCTGTACTCTTCCCCTACAGCTACAGTGATGAACTTGGGTTTTGTCTCACGCCATTTTGCCCTTACCAATGGCGCTCGGCAGGGCTGTTCCCTTTCACCACTCATCTTTATTATAGCAGTAGAGCCTTTGATCTACAAAATCAAATCAGACCAGGCCATAGTTGGAGTACCATCCCCAATCGGACCCCCAAAAATAGTTATCACCTTCAGAACACATAATTTTAAAACACAATCATGGGAAACTAGTGACAAAAACTGAGGCAATGTTGGAGACCTGAGGAGGGCAAACTCTTCTTGGCTGGGGCACATAAATGCCACAAAAATGATCATGCTTCCACAGATCCTCTTCCTCTTCAGGGCCTTACCAATCGAGATCCCCAAAACTATATTAATGCAGTTTCAACATATGTTTAATGCCCACATATGGAAGAGGAAACGACGAGGGTCTCTCTGGCAAGCATCAGAAAGAGTATAGAAGGTGGGGGAGTGGGAGTACCAAATATCACTAACTATTACTTAGCCACAATTCTGGTGCAGATAGCTAGACTTACGACATCTCCACAGACCCCATATGGCACAGGCTTGAATCAGCAACAGGTGCACCACACTCATTGACAGACCTGATGTGGGAACCCTAACACGCAGACAGAATTGCAATACCAATCCTTAGAATGGTCGGGTTATGCAAAAAGGGATAGTCAAAACAGGAGCCGAGGTCAAGAGAAACAGAGAGACTGAATAATGAGAGACAAAGCCAAATATCAGTATCCATGAAATCCAAATAACAAGTGCAACACTCAATGGTAAACCAAAGACCACAACAAGGCACTGAGGCAAGGGAGAGCTTAGCTTATATACACACAGGGTGTGTCTGATTGGCTAATCTCCAATTAGTGTAAACCACAACATGTGGGAGGAGTTTCTTTCCTCCCTTGTGGTCTCTGAGGTCATCACTGTGTGCCGGGTCACATGACCGGGTCTGACACATAAGGAAGCTGCTCTAGAGTGTGCAGTGTCAGACACACTGCCAGTCTGGAGACAGGCACCGGATGACACCGCTCGCTGTGATGAGGTAAGGAAGGTTGCCGCGAGTGGTGTGGGGGCAGGGGACCTGACACCTGGGAGACACAATTGATACCTCCTCTGTCAGCTGATGCCATTTTTTGTGGCTTAGACTTGCAGGTGAGCTGTATGCCATGCTCACAGTAGACACATCTGCCAGCAATTAAAATGGGGATTTTAGTTATGGTGAATGCCAGAAAGAATTCCTTAGTCAATGTGTGCACACAGTCTCAGCGCCAACAGCACTGAATCGCTGCTTCGCAACATGGCTGCACACAGTCATAGAAATTATAAACAAATAATAATGTCCTTACTGTATGTCCATGTGTATCTTCTCCTTCTAATGCAGGTTGCTTTGCAGAATTGTCAGTGGTTGAGCTGTGTGCTTATATTTGATAAGGAAGTATTCTTTTTATGGAGTAAGGGGATGTACCTAAAGAGGCAGCTTATGGTGCCTAATTCTGCAAAGATTTTTTTTTTACACAAAAACTATAAAGATCTGAGCATGGAAAAATAAATACAACAAATTAATGAGGCCAATATCTATACAATGCATTAATGTTGTATTGGTGCCCTGAGTTTCCCATTAATTGCAAAACAAGCAAACTGAAGCTTTGTTAAGTTGTTAAGCAGATTTCTACTCCAGCTAGTAAACAGACCTCAGACTGTTACAATACCTGGGGATGTGCACTGTGGTTTAGTGTACATTTATAGAATAGTCATTTAAAAAACAAAAATCAACAATATAACATATTTGTATGTTGTCTAATTCTAAGGAAATATGATTGAATATATATTAGACAGCTAAGATAACTGTAATCAAAATACAATTTTAGATTTAAATTGTAGGACCAGTTAATTACATTTCAGCCAATACTGTTCTGACTCTTGTGTAATTTATTTACAACACTGTATACAATTTAAGTATTATATTTGCTTCTACAAATAATTCTCACTTTTAATAAACTTTTTTTTGCTTCAATATTGTTAAAATATAGATAGATTTTTTTCCCAGAAAGATTTTCTATTCTTCGTGCTAGTTATACTTTTCAAATTTGACAGTTTACTCCCAAATGAGGGCCAAGATGTTATTAAAACTGAAGTTGATATGCGGTTAGAAATATACAATTTTTAACACACATAAACAATATTTTAACACTTCAAAATGCTTGATGACCTTTTTAATAAAATGCATTAACAATTAAAAATGTAATGTATCTGATTGTATTTTAAACATTTACAGAGTACTTTAGTGTGTTGATTTGTGAGAATATTATTTTGTGATATTTAAAAAAATAATTTCACTGTTAATTATTTACTGATATATCTAGTTTGCACGGGAATAAATCTATCACAATTAAAAAGCTTGTCAAGAAAGAAAAGAACACTTTCATGATTTTGATAAAGTAATTGGAAACCCCTATCTGACCACATACTGACTGTCAAATATGTTTTTTCAACTGACAAACTAAAATCAACACATTTCAGCTTAAGAAAATGTTATGCATTATTAATCAGTAGCAGAAAAGGGTTAGAGAGACAGAAACAGATACAAAAGCGCTAGAGTAGAGAGTCACATAATAGTATATGAAAGATTGGTAGAAAAAGTTGAAGGTTTATAGAAAAGGAGAAGAGACATAGTAACAAAAAAAGGAAGTGTTTTATGCTGGATTGCTACTCCTAGGCTGTACAAGTTCTTAGCTGTGTTTCTCCAGTAAATCTTCTATTAGACTTGTTGTTGACAGCTGTTAATGAAGTATCTGTACAGCGCATTTAGGCATGTAGTAATATTTTTTATTTCTTTCTTTCCTTCCCCCATGATATGTCTAGTTAGAATATATGTAAATGTTGAACTTCTGATCTACCGCATATTTTTTATGTTTTGATAATTTTTATGGATAATAAATTAGGAGATGGTTTTCATAACAGCTTTTGCTAATACTTCCCTTTTAAATATTTGGAATTTTGATAATTTTTTCTTTGAGGGATGACTCCATGATGCACGCAAGAGGGGATTACTGACAGTCTCCATGATATTTTTCATTTATATCATATTGATTTACCTAAAGAACTAATTGCACATTGAATATGGAAGCAGCAAATTTTTCAAATTTGTTTCAATCAAAATATTTGTGGTTACCACTCAGATACGGCTAGGAATAATTTGCATGAATTGGACAACGGACTACAATAATTCAGTTGCTTGTTATTGTACCTTTTGATAAATATTGGATAAGTGAGGGAGTGATATAATAGTCCACTCTCTAACTTCTGCTGATGTGCACGCTACTCAATATGATGGAAGTTACTGTATATGCCACGTGACAGAAGGGCCTGTGCCACATCCTTCTGGAGAGGCATAAAGTCTCCTATCTACAGATTGTGGCCCTGGTCCCAAGAGCCCCTAAGATGGTCTGTTGTCCCTGTGGGTGAGGGGCTCCATACACTGGTTGTATTACAACATAATCCTCATGCCCAGAGAACCTTTGTCTGTTGTTTTATATTTTGTCATTATGAGTGCCTATACATTTCCCCATATGATTTCATCCTATGTATTAAATTGATTGTCCAGGTTGTATGTGTCTTCCCACCTTTCCCCTTTCCCTGTCTTATTGTTCTTCCAGCAGTGAATTGTTACATTGTTCCAGGGACACTTCCAGACCAAACTGGCTGCCCTGTCACTTCTTTAAATCCCCCATGCAGTTATCAGCCCTTGTTATTGTCTGTCCACACCCATCCTGGTAATTACAAGTTTCCACTCATACTAATTGTAAGCTTTGTAGTGTGATTGGTTGCTATCCCCAACCACTGGACATGGGAAACCTAGGCACCAGATTATCTCCCCAGCAGAAGAATATAACCCAGGGAGAGGAGGTAGACGGCCTCCCTCGCCAGCGGCAGATGGGGCTACTGGGAATGGAGATTGTTGGACTCCCTCTTCAATGACAGGTTTGGCTACCAGGATTGTGAATGTCGGCCTCACTCTTTAGCAGCAAAGTGCAACAGAAGGAAAAGAGGTAGTCAGTCTCACTCCCCTGCATCAGAGTGCAATGCAGGGAGACAAGGTAATCAGCCTCACTCCCTAGCATCAAAGTGCAACACAGGGAGAAGAGGTTGTTGACCTCTCTCACCAGCAGCAGCTTGGGATACCGGGAGTCTAGGTTGTTGGACTTCATCTCCAGTGGCAGATCACAACCAATGGAGCCAACGTTATTGACCTCCGCCCAAGTAGCAGATTGGGCTACTAGGAGTGGAGAGTGTTGACCTTGCACACCAGTGGCAGATCATCACCAAGATAGTGAAGTTATCAAACTTCTCTCCCCAGCAGCAGACTGGGCTACCGGGAGCAGTGTGTTCTGTCTCCCTCCCCAGTAGCATATTGGGCTACCAGGAGTGGAGGTAGTTGGCCTCCCTCCCAGTGGCAGGAATATCAAGGAGGGGAAGTCAGTATCTCCACTCCCCAACAGCAAGAGGAAGGCAGTTGACTTCCCTCCTCAACAACACCATGGAGCTATGGGGTGGAGCTTTGTGCAGGAGGCTACAGAGGAGGATGTAAACCTAAAAAGAAAAAGGAAAAAAAAAAGCCTGCATTTCAGATAGTTTACACACATTATAAAAACCTTAATACTAACACTGTACTATATCCAAAAATAAATAGGAACAGTATAAAATCAATGTGAACTGTTCAAAGTCTATAATTAAATAACATGTAATACTGCTGGTAGTTGACCAAATTAAAACTAGAGTTCCCAAGTAGACAATTGTTCTTGTGGAAGGGGACAAGATGATGTCAAAATCAATATGAATATGTAAAATAAAACAGAAGGGAACCAATGGTGCAGTATATCAAATTCAGGAAGAGCCAATAAAATTTAATAATGATGGCTTACTCACATTCAATCGAGCTATGACCAGCTCTAGTATGGACAGCACTCAGTGGCATAGAACCCCACTCTCACAGTATGTTGGTTTCCACAACTGTAAGCAAGACCACCAGGCTCAAAAAGGAAGTAGAACATCAAAACAGCAGTTTTAAAAACAATATGATGAAAATAGAATAAAATACTCACAACAAAAGAGTAGACAGACTGATCTATGTACTAGGCACCAGTGGTATGATCCTCACTGAGGATTCTTTAGGTTATTTTGCACCAGTGCTGTCTGCATAGAACTGTGTACAATCGTTACACCTTCTTTAATGTCATATACCTCTAGCATTCACCAATGTTCTGTCTATCCAATCGTGTGGAAAGACAAGCATAATTGGATTGATAGAACATTGGTGAAAGCTAGAGGAATATGAAATTAAATAAGTTTAGTATGGGGTTTGTTTCATTTGAGTTTAGGCACATTTTAAACCTTACGTTTAATAAATTTTTGCTGTGTGCATAGAGTTTCTTAAAGCACAAAGCAATGATGCAAAAGCAATGATGCAAAGTGCTTATGATGCTTAGACTGACCCACTAAGCCTTAGGTCCCTTGGCACCAAATAAAAACCTGACAATGCAGCCAGTAGAACATAGGAGTCCAAAGTAGTTTGTTCCTCTGCATGCTGGCTCCCACTAAGGCACTACCTTCAACTGATATACTCACCCCATTCCAGCACTACCATGATAGTTAAAAAACAACACCACAAAATTTGGACTGTTATGAACAGTGCCATTTTAACACTAAAATGACGGACGCCCTTCCACTCCTTGAGTATCCCAGGTGCACAGCGCATACTACTTTTATTCTTCGATATTTATACGATTGCCCTGGGTTTGTCACCTGACCTGTTCTTTATTAAAAAAAAGTGCTTAATTTCTCATGTAACTGTCTACAATGCTCATAACCACAATGCCTCACATTGACAGAGCTATTAACCTTGTGTTTCTTTCAATACGTGCAACGTTTGTTCAAAATTATCTGATGTTCAAAGCATGAAAAATAAACAATTATAAACAAAATGACCAACGACCATTCAAAAGTTAACATTTAAAATGTTTTGACAGTGACTATTTTAATGATGTCAGTGTAATAAAATATATTTTATATAAGGAGATATAATGAAGCAAGGTAAATACTAGCACTGAAATAAAGGGGAAAGTACATTTTAATTTGCATTGCTGTGCAATATACTTTTACATGTGGCATGTGTATACACTTTTAGATGAAAACATTTTAACAAATAATTTGGAATAGATGATTGTAAAATTATTTTATAAAATCATAGTTTTATAGCAGAACTGAATTTGAGGACAGCATATTGCCCATTTAAGACAAGAAACAATATGTAAGCCCTACTTCTTTTTTCTTAATACCCGATATAGGACTGACATATAACTTTTCCTGTTCTGACAAAGAAAATCCTGTTGTTGACATCCTAAAATCCTCAAAAATATTACTATGGCATTTCTTAATGTAAAAAGCACACATTTAAAACATCCACAGCTAAACCCTTCAAACTATCTCTAAATTGATTGGTTTTTTTTTAAATGTAGCAAGCTTTTATTCACAAGAAATAACTAATTTAACTGTTTGCATTTCTGCCAGTGTGACTAGTATTTGTTTGGTTTCACATTTTAACAAGTGGTTGTCTAGTTTGTCATTCACTGTATAGTAAAATTGCTATCATATTTAGTCAAACTGTTACTGATCTGATGAGAGTTGCATTCTTGGCAAGCTAGTTAATAGACATCCAAACTGATTTATCTAGGAAAATCTTTTGGTTCAGACAAACCAAATTTCATCCACATGGCATTTTGGTTCATCAGACAAAACAATAGCTGCCAAGTCTCTAGTGTTTAATTTACTTTAGAATACATGACCTAACCTGCAGCATGGCAGGTAGGTGTAGTGGCAGAACTATAGTAAAGAGGGACTTGGTGCAAAAACTTTTGGGGCAATGCCATTGCAAGGATGGCCAAAAGGTCAGTGCACTGATGCTTATACTTTGTAATGGGGTCTCCAGTGAGGTTGGTCTAACCATGCACAGTGAAGTTCAGACTGCATCCCACATTCAAAAGGTAATAGTCATTGCAAAGAGAGAGGGCCATGAGATGAGGAGGTCTGTCTTAGTAATCCAATATAGAGATCTGTGAGTTTGTGTACCAGCCCAGTATGACTCTATGTCTATCCATTGTGGTGTATCTATGGTTGTGTAGGAAGTATCATGACTGCTGTCACTATGGCTGCCTTATAATACTGTAACATTGGGTTGGCTTAATCCTTTCTTTGACATGCTTCTGCTTAGTTTTTTTGTGGCTGTTACGGTACCTCCAGTAACAAATGCACAAACCGCCGTTTAGTGAATGCTCCCCGTTCGCAATAATGTGGTCTGGTAGCGTATGCAGTATAACCATGCGAACCACCAGCCAGGGAACACTCCAACCTCCCGAACGGTACCTTAAAATACATAACTTTATAACTGTCGAACGTATTGCATTCGTATAACACATCCCCAGATAGCCTGGATCTGAGTGCATATTATAGGCGAATAGTGCTCAGATCCCACACACGTAGTTCAATCGCCATGGAGTCAAAGTCTATTACAGTTCTTCGGTATGCGATTGACTCCATGGGAAGGCTATCTGGGGTAAGTCCATTCGTGCCTTTAAATCTCTCGAACGGCTGGTATTCGTATACTTTTGTCGATTGAGAAGGGGAGGTCGACGGCTTCAGCGGTGTTCGGTTGAAAAAGTGTCCGTTTTTAGTTCCATGGAATAACCGTCGAACACTGCTGGGCTTTCGCATAGTTAAAATGGCCGCCGCCTCGTGGTCGACATACGAACCTAGACCACCCTGTATTCGGTTTTAATTGAGAAGTGCCTGTGGTTAACCGCAACGTTCTAATTGGGATCAATAGGTTAACCAGCAGCACACTTCACTTCTGGGTGGCCGTCCGTTCGGTAGTTCCATTCGACAAAAAATACATTCCCTTAAACAAGGCATACGAATGGGGAAATTCATACAAACGGCAAAACAGATGAACACAGCAATTCTAGTTCATACAGATGGGTCTGTCACAGTGGCTATTCTATTTTTTCGATTACACCAGATAAAATCAAAGGCGAGAAGGCAAGATGGCCCGCGAAGCCTAGACACAAGTCACAGGCTATAGGAGAATCCACCCGTCCAAACTTCTTAGATTTGGGAAGGTCACCAAAGCTGTGTTTTCAATTAGGGGATAACCCTACAATAAAACAAAAGAACCACAGAATCCCAACTACTCATCCGCTGAGATCAGAGGGCAGGTAGTGGGATAGAGAGCTCAGACTATACAATCTAAATTGTATAGTCTGAGTTCTCTATTCCACTACCCACCCTCTGATCTCAGCGGATGAGTAGTTGGGATTCTGTCGTTCTTTTGTTTTGAATATTCTCTGTAGTTTAGTGAGAGATGTCCTAGGTAATGAGATTGGCAGGGTTCTGAGGAGATATTGGAACTTAGGATGCAATATCATTTTCACTGCTGCCTTTGTTCCCAGCCATGACAAGTATCTAGCTTACCATTGCTGTAATATATTTTTGAATTCTGTGAGAAGCGGTTCATAATTATGTTTATATAAGTGTGAGATGGCTTTTGTTAACTTGACCCCCAGGATCCCACCAGTAGAATGTAAAATATGTACGTAGGGTTTCCATTTGTGTTGTGGGTATTCCAATCACTCATAGTCTGTGTCTTGGACAAATGTAATTTATAGTGTGAGTATCTCACATACACCTCTATAGTGTCTATAAGGTTAGAGATGTATAGATGGGACTGTGTCAGTGTTACTAAAATGTCAATAATTTATCAGGTAGGATTTCTAGCCCTTGTGAGGATGTAGGTAGGCAGCTGACACAACCCAGGCCAGAGTCTCTTCTTTCTGGCTGTGTATAGATACAATACAAAGTGGTATGAGGGGAGCAGGGCCTTGTAGGTGTCCTCAAGCTCAATCAGAAGATGTCAATATGCAAAATAAGAGTACATGAAAAACAATATAGTGTATGGTAGGTACACTTACAGTTTTTGGAGCTTATGGTCAGCTGAAAATGTTTGCACCTGGGTGGTACAATCTCAATCTGTGGATATTCTTTTTGCTCCAAAAACCTGTAAGTGCATTTTTTCTACCTACCTGTCACGCAACACACTGGGACACTGGGGGCATATCTTGTGGCGGCGGCATTCCCACGTCGTAATGGGAATGCCGTTGATTACTCACCTCCACCTGCGGCGCCTGTTGGCCTCACTTTGAGCATTTTCGGAGGCGACAGCCGTCCCTTGTCTCACACAGCGGCCGGGTTTGAAAACATTAGAGATACTGGCCGTTGCAAATCAGAACCTTTTAAGGTTCTAAACTAACCCCTTAGTGCCTAACCACTGGGAACGTGTGTGTGATGACACACATGCACGTTCCACTGTCACCTGCTCCTCTACAACCAATCAAGTAACACCTTAGGCTATTTAAACCTTTTTTGTAAATTTCTCTGTGCCCTGTCGTGGTTCCCATTGTGGTTATCCAAGAGTGCGTTTCTGGTATTGATTCTTGTGTATTTTGACCTTGGCTTTCTTACTGACTATTCTGATTTCTGTATCCCTTGGACCTTGGATTATTTTCTGACTGTTCTGACTTCTTTATTCCTTGACCTTTGGCTTACTTACCATTTATGTATACTCTGTATTCCTGACCTCAGCTTGTCTTGTATTTTTCTTTTTATATGTTAAATCCGGCTGTTCTAAAGCCCGGTAAGACGCCTTAGGGTTTTCTTTATTATTTTATTTAAGTTCTGCGTGCTGGACATATTAGTGTATACTGACACTACCTCACTGATTACAGTAACATACTACATACATTTTGCTTCCAAATAGTGGTGTGAGTCATGCCTTGCATGGCATTTTAGTAGAGTGATTAATTTGTTTAATTTATTCTGGGGTGAATGTGGGGTCTTGCAGCAGGGACTCATTGAGTCTCCAAGGAATACAATGGACATTAACCCCTTAGTGACCAGACCGTTTTTCAATTTTCTTACCGTTAAGGACCAGGGCTGTTTTTACATTTCTGTGGTGTTTGTGTTTAGCTGTAATTTTCCTCTTACTCATTTACTGTACCCACACATGTTATATACAGTTTTTCTCGCCGTTAAATGGTCTTTTTAAAGATATCATTATTTTCATCATATCATATAATTTACTATAAAATAATTATAAAATATGATTAAAAAATAACAAAAAAACACTTTTTCTAACTCTGACCCCCAAAATCTGTTTTCTCTTTACTTTGATAGTTTTTCACCATTAGTTTACTTATGTATAGTTGCCGACTGGACGAGACACTACACTCATACCTCTTCCTACTAGATGGCCTATAGGCCATGACTCACCTCCCCCCCTGACAGGATCTCAGTGAAGCGCGCACGACAAAACCTGACACAGCCAGGCGTAACACACACAGCGAGACATAGCATGACAGGGCCTTCCCGTATAGGGAACCTGCCTCCCGAACAGGGTACGGCCCGGCAAGTTTCACACACACCCTACGAGTCGGACAAGGGCCTACTGCCACAGCAAAACATATACCACATATACCATGGCCAAGGTACATAACAAGGACAACAAGCCCTCACCACTACACTGGGCACGCACCCCTAGCTATAAGGTACCACTTACCATGATGCAACTAAAACATAAAAATGTGCAAGAAATGACAGGCCATACAAATGTTATTGAATGTATGTTATATCGATCTACAGCACGAGCTGTTGTGGCTGTGCTACAATATATGTTCTTCTATGCACGATCAAAATAGAGAATTGTAAAAAAAAAAAATGCAAAAAACAATTATGAATGCTAACTTTGGCCAGTGTTTGAGACTAAGTGGCTACTAAAAAAGACAATTTCTTTTGCAAATGGTATGCCATCATGGGGGTAATTCTCATTCATGGGCTGCCATACATTCTCAAAGATAAAACACAGAGATTAGGCGCTCACTATAAAAAAGAGATGAATTGAGAGTGGGCAGCAGTGACCGACACAAGTATTCCCAACCTTGTAATATAGCAAATGTGAATGGAGAAACAGATGGAAACCGCGCCCTTTATACAATACAAATGTACATACTCGAGTCCTTATGGTCGTAGTCTTCAATAAGCCTCAAAGAGAAAAGATTTTAAAATAATAGTGTAGTATTTTCAGTACTTAAAAATATAAAAAAAAAAAAAAAAGCAGAAAGATAAGTGCAAACTCACATTTATCAGAGCTTTTACAGAGCTCTACTGTTGTTACGCCTAGACGGAATGATCCCCGTCTCTGGATTAGTTTGAAGTAATCGGTCTTTTAGCGTCCTCAAACAAATAACACATATAGAAACATAGAAATTCTTATAGTGTAGTATTGTCGGTGCTTAAAAATATAAAAAACCAAAAAGATAAATGCAAACTCACATTTGCCAGAGCTTTTACAGAGCTCTACTGTTGTTGCGCCTAGACGGAATGATCCCCGTCTCTGGATGGGTTTGAAGTGATCGGCCTTTTAGCGTCCTCAAACAGATAACACATATAGAGACATAGAAATCCTTATAGTGTAGTATATTACAGTATATTGAAGGAAAATTGAATAAAATGCAAGGTAACGTACTCACATGTACTAGAGCGTCCCTCGCTCTAGATTCAAAGCGTAGGTGGTATAATCCCCACCATAGGATATGATGACAACCAGGAAATGCAATATAAAATAAAAAGGTGTCTAAGAGTGATAAAAATGTAGTAATTATTTATTATACATAAAAAACAATAAAACAAAATATATATAAAATTATCACTCTGTAGAAAAGTCCATAAAAAGTCTACTTTACGCGTTTCACCTAAAAAGGACGCTAAAAGACCGATTACTTCAAACTAATCCAGAGACGGGGATCATTCCGTCTAGGCGTAACAACAGTAGAGCTCTGTAAAAGCTTTGATAAATGTGAGTTTGCACTTATCTTTCTGCTTTTTTTTTTTTTTTTTTTATATTTTTAAGTACTGAAAATACTACACTATTATTTTAAAATCTTTTCTCTTTGAGGCTTATTGAAGACTACGACCATAAGGACTCGAGTATGTACATTTGTATTGTATAAAGGGCGCGGTTTCCATCTGTTTCTCCATACATTCTCAAAGGCAACATAACCAATCTGGCAAACTTCAATGTGAAAAAATGGAAAATCAAGCCTTATATTTGACCCTGTAACTTTCAAAAACACTATAAATTCTCTGTACTCTACATTCCACTGTTATACTCAGGAAACCTCATTGAATATAAATATTAGTATTTCAAAACAGTGAAATGTATCAACAATTATATCATCAGTGAAAATGCTGTTTGTGTGTGAAAAATTCAAAAAACATAATTTTCACTGACAATATCATCGCTCTGATATGTTTTACTGTTTTAAAACTCATATTTGTGTTCGGTGATGTCTCCAGAGTATAACAATACCCCCATGTACAGTTTTTATGGTGTTTTGGAAAGTTACAGGGTCAGTATCGGGCTTGCCCATTTCAGTTTGCCAGATTGGTTTGCTGGGTCTATGTTGCCTTTTGAGACCATATGGTAGCCCAGGAATGTAAATTAAACCCATCATGGCATACCATTTGCAAATGTAGACAACCCAGGGTATTCAAAATAGGGTATGTCCAGTCTTTTGTAGTAGCCACTTAGTCATGAACGCTTGGAAAAATGAGCGTTTCTATTTGTTTTTTGTTTTTTTCTTAAAACAAAAACTGCACTTTGCTGGTGATATCATTGTCGTGATAAGTTTTGATTTTTAAAACACTCATATTTGTGTTCAGCAAAGTCTCCAGAGTATATCAATACCCCGCATGTAAAGGTTTGATGGTGTTTTGGAAAGTTACGTGGTTAAATATAGTGCTTGCCAATTAAATTCTCTGAACTGTCTATCTGAATTGTCTGACAGGTCCCTATAACACAGATTTAGACAGATTTGTGAACAATATTTGAGATAAATAGGCCTTTTGTGTACATAGAAAAAGTCTTGATCTTTGAGTTCAGCTCATGAAAAATGGGGGCAAAAACAAAAGTGTGGCGCATATAATTTAGTTCAGTGTATATATATATATATATATATATATATATATATATATATATATATATATATACATAGAAAGGATGCACTCTCCGGTCTTCCAAAGTTAGAAAAATATTTATTCTATCAAACGATATATAATAGTGTGATCGACGTTTCGACCCATTCGGGTCTTCCTCAAGATCAACATATAACCATAAAGGCAAACTTTATATAGGAAAAATATAGTGTACTCACCAATTGTGATAATGACCCTCCTCCCCTTACTCGAAACCCAGAAGTGTCTGTCGATCATCAAGTGATTTGCGTGATGACTAGTGATGTCCCGAACGGTTTGCCGGCGAATAGTTCCTGGTGAACATCGCTTGTTCACGCTCGCCACGGATGGTGAACATATGCGCTGTTCGGTCCGCCCCCTTTTTCGTCATCATTGAATAAACTTTGACCCTGTACCTCACAGTCAGCAGACACACTCCAGCCAATCAGAAGCAGACCCTCCCTCCCAGACCCTCCCACCTCCTGGACAGCATCCATTTTACATTCATTGTGAAGCTGCATTCTTAGTGAGAGGAGGGACAGTGTAGCTGCTGCTGATTTGATAGGGAATTGATAGCTAGGCTAGTGCATTCAGTGTCCACTACAGGCCTGAAGGACTCATCTGATCTCTCTGACCTCACTACCCCCCACACCCTCAGCGTCACTACCCCCCACACCACCCCCTGCCTCACTACCCCCACACAACACTCAGCCTCACCACCCCCAGCCTCTCTACCCTCCACACCCCACCACCCTCCACAC
>OW240922.1:75481694-75502510 GCA_933207985.1 Pelobates cultripes
CCCCCACACTCTCAGCCTCACTACCCCCCACACCACCCCCAGCCTCACTAACCCCCCACACCACCCTCAGCATCACCACCCCACACACCACCCTCAGCCTCACTACCCCCCACACCCTTAGCCTCACTACCCCCCACACCACTCTCAGCATCACCACCCCCCACACCACCCTCAGCCTCACTACCCCCATACCACCCTCAGCATCACCACCCCCAACCGCCCTCAGTCTCACTACCACCCACACCACCATTTAAAAAAAACAAAACTTTTTGGACTGTAATATAATAGCAGTCAGTTTCCTTCACGCGTGTGTGTTTCAGGGCCTGCCAGGGCACAGTGTCACACCAGTGCAACTCATATCTGGTGTAACAGCAGTGTACATTAAAAATTTTTTTTTTTTGACTGTAATAGATTGAATAGCAGTTAGTTGTCTGCCAGCGTGTGTGTCAGGCTCACAGAGTATACTGTGCCCACTTGCCCAGTGCCACCACTCATATCCTGTGGCACAATAGCTTGCATTTAACAAAAACAAAACTTTTTGGACTGTAGTATAATAGCAGTCAGTTTCCTTCACACGTGTGCGTTTCAGGGCCTGTCAGGGCACAGTGTCACACCAGTGCAACTCATATCTGATGTAACAGTAGTGTACATTTTAAAAAAAATTTTTGACTGTGATAGATTGAATAGCAGTTAGTTGTCTGCAAGCGTATGTGTCAGGCCTACAGCGTCTACTCTGCCAACTTCTGCCACTGCACAGTGCCACTCATATCTGTTGTCACAGTAGCTTGCACGCATATACCACTAATCGAAAAAAAAATGACAGGCAGAGGCAGGCCACCCCGCAGGGGCCGTCGTGGTCGTGGTGCTGTGATTCCCTTTGGCCCTAGAATAATGCACAGTGTTCAGAGGCCACGTACCCTGAACTCGAAAAGTTCTGAGGACATAGTTGACTGACTAACTCAGGACACCCAATATTCTACAACTTCCGCTTGGAACCTTGACGCACGATCCTCCTCCAGCTTAGCTTCGGGCACCTCTCAAGTTACCACTCGCCCGCCTGCCGCCACCACCAACACTAGCACCACAGCAGTTTCACTTGGTATGTCAGAGGAGTTATTTACACATCAGTTGGAAGAAATGAGTGATGCGCAACCATTATTGCCAGAGGATGTAGATAACAGTGATATGTCTCAGTCAGGCAGCATTACACACATGGACGTACGGTGTGATGATGATGATGTTGTACCCGCTGCTGCTTCCTTTGCTGAGTTGTCAGATACAAGTGAAGCGGTTGATGATGACGATGCGTCCGTGGATTTCACGTGGGTGCCCACTAGAAGAGAAGAAGAACAGGGGGAAGTTCAGATGGGGAGACAGAGAGGAGGAGACGAGTTGGAAGCAGAGGGAGGTCGTCGTAAGGAGCTAGTGGCACAGTCAGACAGCATGCATCGGCACCCGGGGTCAGCCAGACAGCACGCCAATCAACGCATGCTGTTGCCACCACCAGAATGACGTCATTGCAGAGCTCAGCAGTGTGGCATTTTTTTTGTGTGTCTGCCTCTGAAAACAGTGATGCCATTTGCAACCTGTGCCAAAAGAAACTGAGTCGTGGGAAGTCCGACACCCACCTAGGTACAACTGCTTTGCGAAGGCACATGATCGCACATCACAAACGCCTATGGGATGAACACGTGAGTACAAGCAGCACACAAACTCAAAGCCGCCATCCTCCTCCTGGTCCAGCATCTTCAGCCACGTTAACCACTGATGTCCTCCTTGCCCCCTCCCCATCATCCGCCCCTCCGTCTCTCGCCTTGAGCAGTTCCTGCTCATCTGCCCACAGTCAGGTGTCTGTCAAAGACATGTTTGAGCGTAAGAAGCCAATGTCACAAAGTCACCCCCTTGCCCGGCGTCTGACAGCTGGCTTGACTGAACTCTTAGCCCGCCAGCTTTTACCATACAAGCTGGTGGAGTCTGAGGCGTTCAAAAAATTTGTAGCTATTGGGACACCGCAGTGGAAGGTACCCGGCCGAAATTTCTTTGCACAAAAGGCAATCCCCAACCTGTACTCGATTGTGCAAAAGGAAGTAATGGCATGTCTGGCACACAGTGTTGGGGCAAGGGTCCATCTGACCACTGACACCTGGTCTGCAAAGCAGGGAAGGTATGTCACCTACACTGCGCATTGGGTAAACCTGCTGACGGCTGCCAAGCATGGAATGCGTGGCTCTGCAAAGGAGTTGGTGACACCGCCACGACTTGCAGGCAGGCCTGCTGCCACCTCCTCTACTCCTCCTACTCCATCCTCTTCCATAACCTCCTCAGCTGAGTCCTCTTCTGCTGCTGCGTCTTGCTCCACATCAACGGCACCCCCCCAGCTCCCCAGGTACTATTCCACATCCCGGATACGGCAGTGTCACGCCGTCTTGGGGTTGACTTGACTGAAAGCAGAGAGTCACACCGGACCAGCACTCCTGTCCACCCTGAACGCACAGGTGGATCAGTGGCTGACTCCGCACCAACTGGAGATCGGCAAAGTGGTTTGTGACAAAGGAAGAAATTTGTTGGCGGCATTGCATTTGGGCAAGTTGACACATGTGCCGTGCATGGCACATGTGTGTAATCTGATCGTACAACGCTTTGTGCATAAGTACCCAGGCTTACAGGACATCCTGAAGCAGGCCAGGAAGGTGTGTGGCCATTTCAGGCGTTCCTACACGGCCATGGCGCACTTTTCAGATATCCAGTGGTGAAAAAACATGCCAGTGAGGCGCTTGATTTGCGACAGCCCGACACGTTGGAATTCAACACTCCTAATGTTCAACTGCCTGCTCCAACAACGTACCCCACAATGGCGGTGTGCAGGCTCTGCGAGAAATCCTCAGCTCCTGTCCACTATATACAGGACTGTCAATAGAATTTCTACTGGAATTTCTTTACATCGCCTTATCCTGTAATTATTTCAAATTCGAGAACAACTTTTTTCTTCAACTCTCTGGGACAGCTATGGGAGCAACGATCAGACACTACCATCGTTTTGTGGACGACATATTCCTAATTTGGACTGGCACTACTAATGAACTAGAGCAGATGATACTGGAAATGAACCAAGCTCCTATCTCAGTAAAACTAACTATGGGCTATGATGTACATTCTATACAGTTCTTAGATGTGACTATCTTCAAACAAGATGGGAAATTAGAGTTCACACTCTATCGGAAAAAGACAGAATAGAATACCATATTTATGGCTTCAAGTTTCCACCCGAAAAATTTCAAAGCATCATTACCTATATCCCAATTCCTGAGCGTATATAGGTACAATACTGTAACGGCACCCCCAGGCATAAAAGGGTTAAACCGCCGTTTAGTAGATCTTCCCTTCCAGATACACAGGCACAGCTACTGCAGAACACCAATCTGCCGAACAGGAAACCAGATGAATGCTGTAAACAGCCAAATAGGAAAAACCATACGAATAGGTTTACACTCCTAGCAGTCAAACTGGAACAGCATACAATAAATCCCCCCAAGAACGAGACAAAGCTCTGTGTTGAGGGTCAAGCAGTGAACAGTCAAAGCTGTGGGTTTATTGTGCTTATGTACACATTCTTACACATTAGTACCACCCACAGGGTTTTGGAACACAACCAATAAACACATACAATACACTCAGACATTCCCACACAAATTCCTCCCCTCTGCGTATGATTCAATTACCTTACACAATGGGTAATGTAATTAGCACAAGCAGAGAAATACAATTTTTCCACATTATTCATAACTTGAAAAGTATGCATCACATTCACATTTTCAGAATCAGCATACTCCAAATACAAACATATGTCAAATTCATACAAATTGGTCCAATGGTTCAAAAGATAGATTGTAGTCCTTTGTGACTAAAGGAAGCATGGTTTTTCTGCCCAAAACCAGTTCCACAGAGTCTTCTATCCTGGAGATAATTGGGAAGTAATCCAATTATCTCCAAAGACAGAGGCAAAACTCCATTGAACACATGTCAGCAAAAGACAATAAAACACATAAAAACATATAACTGTGCAGCCATTGCACTAAATAGGTACATTCAACATATCCCCAGATAGCTCAGATCTGAACGCACATTATTACTGAATGGCGCTCAGAGCACACATATACAGATCAATTGCCATGGAGCCAAAGTCTTTCATTATACGAATAGGCTCCATGGCATAGCTATCTGGGGTATCACCGCTCAAACAGGGCAAGCACCAAATGACCCTGCTTTCATGTCTTTGCAGGGGAAAAATCAAGCCTTTTAACATGGGGCCATAATCCAAAGGCAACAGGTGAGCAACCAGGCTTCTCCAATGCAATGTGGGAAATTGGTCTCATCACAAATACTACAATGGAACATCGTGAAATACAACTTCAAGAAATGTGGAATAGATTCAGGGCTAGGGGAAACCTGGTCCATACTCTCAAAGTAGCCAAGACACGAGCAAAAGAAATATGGGAGTCTGAAAATGATAAAAAGATTACTAAAGCAACATCGACGTCCAAGATATTCCTCCCTATTACCTTTCACACGGATATATCGGTGGTCAGAAATTCCATCAATAAACACTGGGGATTGTTACGAGCGGATAAACTGCCTAAGACGTTCCAAAACTCACCCACACTCAGCTACAAAAGCAACAGAAACCTCAGAGATATAATCATGAGAAATGACCCTAGACACTGCAACCAAATACCTACCAAAATTGCCAGAAAGGGGTACTTTAAATGTAGTGGGTGCGTCACTTATAGCCACATGGTCAGTGGAACTTCGTTTGCCCACCCACACAGCGGCCAAAGAATTAACATCTCTCATACTATCACATTTACCACTCACCATGTGATCTACATGATTACATGTCCCTGCGGACTGTCTTATGTGGGTAAAACCAACTTGACCCTTAGAGATCGGATATGGGCCATCGATCCACCATCACCACCACATTTTGTGACAACGTCAGTGACAAACCAGTTGCAAAACACTTTTTGGACCTAGGACATCGACTACCGACCTTACGTTTCACAGCTATCGATCATATCCCCCTCTCCCCCTACCTAAAGGGGGACACCGATCCAAAATGCTGCTATAAAGGGAGGCCTGTTGGATACATTGTTTAGACACTGTGACACCTAGAGGACTGAACGAAAATATTGTCTATTCTATCTTCCTCTGAATATGAGGTCCCTGCTCTTAACAGATATCCCCATTTGTATATATTACTAGCTGTTCATCTTTATTTATATTTATTTCTATTACTCATTCTTTATTTTTTATTTTTTTATTTTTTATTATTTTTACTTTTTCCAGTTAGCTTATACTCTTGGCCTTATGCCACTTCTACAATATTACATTATTACATTACTGTAATATTATGCTTATGATTTTTTAAGGTGGCAATTGAATCCTTAATGCTGCTCCCTATGGTCCTTATTAGCGATGAAGTCCCATAATATATGACATATGGAATCATTGTTAAACTGTGGTTTTGCCTTTTGACAGAATCTACTTGATACAAATATATCTGTTTGCAGTACTAGGTTTCTATGCTCCTAGCACAACCCCAATTGCCGATTAGATACCTAAAAATTATGCATAACAATATATTGTCTGCCCATTAGTCTACTTAATAATAGAGGATTTGATACACGATCTTCCTATGGTATAGCAACAAGTTAAATAATAAAATATATATATATATATATATATATCTTATATATAACGTCATAGTTATATATCTTATATTGTCTGCCCATTAGTCTACTTAATAATAGAGGATTTGATACACGATCTTCCTATGGTATAGCAACAAGTTAAATAATAAAATATATATATATATATATATATATATATATCTTATATATAACGTCATAGTAAGTATATTTTTTAACAATTTATACAAATATTAATATAAAAATACACTTAAAATAAAATTACACACGTAAATATACACCCTGTTCCAAATTATTATGCAAATTCTATTTAAGTGTCACAAAGATTAAATATTTTGTTTTTCAGTTTAACTCATGGATGGCATTGTGTCTCAGGGCTCTTTTGATCACTGAAAACAATCTTGGACACCTGTGATAATTAGATTGCCAGGTGAGCCCAATTTAAGGAAAAACTGCTAAAGGAGGGTGTTCCACATTATTAAGCAGAGCACCATTTTCATGCAATATGGGGAAGAAAAAGGATCTCTCTGCTGCCAAAAAGAGTGAAATAGTTCAATGCCTTGGAAAAGGTATGAAAACATTAGATATTTCACGAAAACTTAAGCGTGATCATCGCACTATTAAGAGATTTGTGGCTGATTCAGAGCACAGATGGGTTTGTGCAGATAAAGGCACATTGAGGAAGATTTCTACCAGATCCATGCATCGGATCAAGAGAGCAGCTGCTAAAATACCATTACATAGCAGCAAACAGATATTTGAAGCTGCTGGTGCCTCTGGAGTCCCACGGACATCAAGGTGTAGAGTCCTCCAGAGTCTTGCAACAGTGCATAAACCTTCTATTCGGCCACTACTAACCAATGCTCACAAGCAGAAACGTCTGCATTGGGCAGAAAAATACATGAAGACTAATTTTCATACAGTCCTGTCCTGTGATGGTGCCGTGCAACTCTGGATGGTCCAGATGGATGGAGTAGTAGATTGTTTGGTGGATGGCCACCCTGTTCCAACAAGGCTGCAACGTCAGCAAGGCGGTGGTGGAGTCATGTTTTGGGCCTCAATCATGGGAAGAGAGCTGGTCGGCCCCTTTAGGGTCCCCGAAGGTGTAAAGATGACCTCTGCAAAGTATGTGGAGTTTCTGACTGACCACTTTCTTCCCTGGTACAGAAGGAAGAACTATGCTTTCCATAATAAAATCATCTTCATGCATGACAATGCACCATCTCATGCTACAAAGAATACCTCTGCATCAATGGCTGCTATGGGGATAAAAGGAGAGAAAGTCATGGTGTGACCTCCATCCTCCCCTGACCTCAATCCTATTGAGAACCTTTGGAGCATTCTCAAGCAAAAGATCTATGAGGGTGGGAGGCAGTTTACATCCAAACAGCAGCGCTGGGAGGCTATTCTGACATCTTGCAAACAAATTCAAGCAGAAACTATCCAAAAACTCACAAGTTCATTGGATGCAAGACTTGGGAAGCTGCTATCAAATAAGGGGTCCTATGTTAAAATGTAACATGACCTGTTAAAATGTTAAAAAAGTTAAAATGTTGTTATAATTTTGATTGAAATAGCTTTTGATTTCAGTAAATATGCTGCAAACACAACAAATTACAATTTTCAGTTCTTTACAACCTATAAAGTGTTTTGAAACTTACTGTGCGTAATAATTTGGAACAATGCATTGTAAGTTTTTTATGTTTAAAAAATACTGTTTTTATTAGGAGGTTTGTTCAATAAAATTTCAATCGTACTCTTAATAGTTGATAACATGAGAATTATGCTGACTGTTATTTACATCAATTATTTAGGTAAATAAGAAAAATATAATTTGCAAAATAATTTGGAACAGGGTGTATAATATATATAATAACTATATATATATTGTGTGTGTGTGTATATATATGAAATTATATATATATATATATATATATATATATATATGTGTATATAAATAAATAATTAAAAATATAATGAAATATACATATGTCCATATACATAATTACATAAATAATTTCATAAATATACACGTAGAATTCAAATATATATGTATATATATTTAAATTCTACGTGCATATTTATGTAATATTCTTACATAATTAAGTAATTTTATTGATTGCAATTTGGGGGACATGCCTGACAACCCAGGCCAAAAGTTCAAATAATTTAATTTGCTAGCACTATATGTAACCCTGTAATTTTCCAAGACACCCTAAAACCTGTAGATGGGGGGTATTGTTTTTCTCGGGAGACTTGGCTGAACACAAATATTAGTGTTTCAAAACAATACAACATATCACAGCGATGATATTGTCAGTAAAATTAATTTTTTTGCATTTTACACACACAAACAGCACTTTCACTGATGATATCATTGTTGTGATACACTTTACTGTTTTGAAACACTAATATTTGTGTTCAGAAAAGTCTCCCAAGTATAACAGCACCCCCATGTACAGGTTTTATAGTGTTTTTGAAAGGGTCAAATATAAGACTTGATTTTCAATTTTTTCACATTGAAATTTGCCAAATTGGTTATGTTGCCTTTGAGAGTGTATGGAAGCCCAGGAATGAGAATTATCCCCATGAAGACATACCATTTGCAAAAGAAGACAACTCAAGGTATTACAAATGGGACATGTCCAGTCTTTTTTAGTAGCCACTTTTTTCACACACAAACAAATATGAACACTAACTTTGGCCAGTGTTTGTGACTAAGTTGCTACTAAAAAAGACTGGACATACCCCATATTAAATACCTTGGGTTGTCTACTTTAAAAAAATATGTACATGTGAGGTGTGAATCAAAGATTTATGATAGATAACAGTGTTACAATGTCACTATTGATAAATTTAAAAAATATATATTTTGAAACCACAATTGTCCTACTTGTACTTATAGCCACATAACTTTTTTTAAAAAGCTAACAACATGTTAACTTTGGGTATTTCTAAACTCAGGACGTTGTACAGTTATTAGGATGGACAGAGCGAACAAAACAATTGGTATGATCGAAATATAAATGCTTTATTCAGGAAGGGACCTTTTAGCATGTTCAAAGCATCTTTACTGACCATTGACTGGGATGAACTATACTCAGTGAAAAAATTACAAATGCTATGTTATGGAAAATACTAAGCATTCTAGGAAGATTTCACTTGGGCTGTAGAAATAAAATCGCAGTGGTATATCCACCAAGCACTAACCCATGTAGCAATCTAAACACAAATGTTTTCTAAATAAAGTTGTGTTAGTTTATGTGATGGACCATCGTCACTGAGTACCATGCCCTCTTCTTATTCATGTGTTTTCCACATGTTTCTTTGTGTTTTGTGTTATATACCTTGTTGACTGTTCGGGAGCGCTCACGCGAATGGAACCCACTTGTCTCCTGAACGTGGTCCCCCCCGGTACACACCAATCAATCAGAACGTCCTTCCTCCCCAGCAGAAGTGTGAGTCTCTGGGAAAGAAGTGTTCCATCCTTACTCCCCAGCAGCAGTGTGAGTTTATGGGAGCGGAGACAACCGGTATCGCTCCCTAATGGCAGTGTGAAGTCCATGGAATGGAGACAACCGGTCTCATTCCCCAGCGGCAGTGTGAGTTATGGATGAGACGTTGGTCACCACGGCACCCTGCAGGCAGAAGAGCTGGCTCCTCTGACTCTTCCAGAGGCTTACCCCAGTGACCTGCTATGGTCTGGTCAGCGGGGAGTGGGCGAGACTACGGCCGCCGCTTCCCTTAAGGATGCATCGGCATCCGAGCAGAGAGCAGCCAGCCTCTGCACTTCCCTTCCCCAAAAGCAAGTTGGTGTAGAGGTTGGTGTGGTCCTGAAGTGGGGCCCTGGTAGCCATGCAAGGCCCCGGAAACAAATAAGAATGGAGGTGTGGGCCTCCGGGCAGATGGCAGGTAGCTTCTGCACACCCGTGGTGTAGGGCCCTGAAAGTGAGATGGACCCCGGGTGCGGGTGACGCGAAGTCCCAAAAGAGTGTGTTTTTTAAATTGCTTTCATATATTATAATTTGTTTTACAGTAAATTATATGACAGGGATAGGCAACCTTTGGCACTCCAGATATTGTGGACTAAATCTCCCATAATGCTGCCCCATAGAGAACAGCTCCGACCCCAGCAATTCCCAGAAAGTAGAGCCACGACCGACTCAGCATACAACTCCTAGCATTTTTGGGTGGGGGATTTTATGGGCTCAGAGGCCCCTGCAGACAGGATACTGGGATGGATGGCTCCCGGGCTAAACACCCTTTATGTCTAAGTCACCTTTTATCCAGGAGGGTGCAACACCGGCCAGACACATAACTGCAGAGGCTGGTCCTGGACAAGTACTGTAGTGGGCATGGCACTAACGGACGATATGTCCCCTCCTGGCAGCAGTGAGCTGACCCTTGTGAGTCATGCTGCGGCTGGCGGAGGTGTACAAGGGGGAGATGTGTGACAGACCGCCGTCACTGAGTACCATGCCCACTACTTATTCATGTGTTTTCCCCCTGTGTTTCTATGTATTTTGTGTTATACACCCTGTTGACCATTTGGGAGCTCTCACCCGAACGGAACCTGCTCGTCTCCCGAACGCATTACGCCCCAGTACCCCATTAGAATATTCACACCAATCAATCAGAACATTCGCACCTGCATCATAAGTGTGAAACCGCAAGGGAAGTAATTAATGAGTGCTCCACTGGGTGTCCGCCATTCGTATAGGCGAACGCCGCACAGGGGTGAGCTTTTGTATGCCGAAAGGATACGCTTCCCTTGCGGGCTCTTCGCACCGGGACTCCATGAACGGGTCTCTGGGGTTGGTGGGGACACTGTTGGGGTACTGGTGGTTTGGGTCGCCCTACCTGCTCCAAACAGAGCTATAACTCTGGCCAGACTCATAGCTGCCCAAAGAGCGCTCTCTCTCTCTATCCACCAGAGAGAGAGACGCGGAATCCCTGGAGCTGTGAGTCAGCTTTGCAGCCTCATGCGTCCCGCTGGCCACCTGGAAGTCCGTGCTGACCATTCAAAATGGGTTTGCTCCTTTCTCCTTGTGGCAAAACTAGCCACTGGAGACTATTAATATATAAGTATGTTTGTATTCTTGCTAAAGCTGTAGAGACCAGTGTAGGATTATATTGGTATTTCAGGCGAATGAGGGCATTCGTATGCTGGCGGTATGAAAACCCCAGCATTCATTCTGTAGTTTCACGAACAGCGAGTTTAAACGAATAACTTACCAAATGCATGACCACACACAGGAGGTCGTGTGGTGCCCATTAACCGATTGCAACATTGTTGCAATCGGTAATTAAGTGTGATTCTAGGTGGCGGTCGTTTGACTACCGACCACACGGCGGTAGGCCATCTTGGTTCCTTTGTTAGCCCAGCGGGGTTTTGTCGTTGAGTGCCTGGAACCAAAATTGGCTACTCGACGGCGCGATCCCCGCTGGACTTCCAGGCCGTTCGGGAGCCCCGGCCGTTCGGGAGGTTGTTCCCCTGATGTCAATCGGTATTTTGAGCAGAACTTGAATTTCATGTGTGTTTCGTGCGTCGTTCGGTTAGTTAATCTGGGATCTGAGCGGTATTCTCACGAACTATGCGCTCAGACCCCAGCTATCTACCGAACGTCCATTCATTTAAATGAAGGGAATATTATGGGAGATATGTATTTTAATGTGAAATGTAAGTTCTGCTGCACGGAGGGATAATCCACTTAACAGTATATTCTTGTGGGAGTATCCCTCTCGTGCAGCAGTGCATGGTGGGAAAAATGCATGTATTGTTCAGTTCCCCATGTAGTCCCCTACTGTACCACCCCTGGAATGTCAGTAGGGAAACCCCTTGCATGGGGAATCACATAAATACCGTGACCTGAAAATAAAACCTCAGTTGACCTCCAAGCTATGTGTCGTCTAGTTCTTGGGAGGAAGGGATTGTAACTACGCTACCTGGATTTTACCTGCTTTGTGCCTGCTTGATTCTGTCTACCAGCAGAGATAACGTAGATAATACTACTACTCCGCTACATTCCTGATAGAGTGAGCGCTGATTGGTCGCTGCGGGGCACAATCGACCTATCAGAGAAGAAGCGCCCATTCAAAAGGGGTTTAGTGCCCTTTCTTCTGATTGGGTGGCGAAACACCTCTCCTCCCAGACCGTCGATTGGGGCAAATTGATTTTGCGCCTTTCACCTAATTGGCTATTGCGTGGTTAAAGTGCGAAATTTGAATTCACTGGTCTAAACCAAGCAATCCCATGGAACTGATTTCAGGGATGTACAGAGCCTCGAACCTTGGTTTTACACAATGGTTTATCGGGCTCTGTAAATCCGATAGCCCTGCTATTTACAGGGATTCCAGATGGGACCCAGGGCTATCCAGTGATATGTATTTTATATGTGTAACCCCTTCCCAGAGCGCAAAGCCCCTAAGTGTTCCCCGTATATGTTATGTGTTTTAATGTGTGTAACTGTATGTGCTGTTGGTATCTCCCAGGGTGGGAACTGGTTTTCTGTAAACCATCCCCCTCCAGCCTGGAAGTGTGTTGAACTGAATGGAGACCCCCTATGGTGGTCTGTGTATAAAAGAAAGCTGTACCAATAAAGCATTGTCAGGGGGTCTGTGTATAAAAGAAAGCTGTACCAATAAAGCATTGTCAGTGTTTTTACCCTGCAGAGCTGTGTCTCATCCTGATACTGGGGGGAAAGGGTTAATCACTGTTCCAGCTTGTGGAGGATGCCACGGGGAAAGTCCTTGTAAGTACTAAGAAGCACCCAGGGCTAAGTGTCATCCATTCCCCAGCTAAGAAACCGTCACCCAGCCGGGGTACAGGGAGCTCTGTTACAATTTACACAATACACAATCATTCATATCTCAAATTTATTTTAAGCAGAGAAACAAACCCACCATCTTCGATGTTATGTATTAATCTCAAGGTGAAATTGAGGGAAGGTAACGGTCCTGTTCCCCAATACAACATCAGCAATAGTGTCATGGCCTCTGAGTCTTAACACATCTTCCTCAGCCATGAATACTGCTGACACCTCCACCCCCACTGCCTTCACCACCACTACTACCAGCATTATTAGTAGTATTCAGCCTCAGAATAGTGTGGTTATTAGCAGGTCTGTCATGTGTGATTCAACACTCAGGAAAAAGCAATCCAGAGGTGTTGTCCAAAAGGATACTTATTGGCATATAAAATATTAAAAGAGGTAAAGTGCATGTGAACCTGGTTTTAGCACATTTGTGCACTTTACCTCTGGATTTGTATTTAGTTGCTGCAATATCAGTCAGTTTCATCCCGTGGCAAGCATTAAAGGAGGAGCTCTGGCCCCCTATTGACATCGAGGGTTGCACCCATACAGCACTTTAATCATCTCAAATCTGTGAGTGCAATTGAATATCTGTCTTTTTGTTTTTTACAGGCAATATTGCACTGTCTTATCCTTGTTTTTAGATACACTAGCGGAATCCCTAAAGTTTCTGTGTTGTATGTATCAATCAGTATCCTGATTGTTAAATGTGCCATATGTCTAGCACCTAAAAAAAAAATTTGGTAGCCAACGCTAACCCTATATTATCCTAAATCTATGCTTTCACTAACTCTAATTGTACACCCTAACCTTAACCCTACACTATTCCTAACCCTAATTAATACTAACTCAGCAATGACTGTAATCCTAAACATACTTTAACACTAACCAAACTAACCCTAATACTACTACTATCCTTAAAGGACCACTCTAGGCACCCAGACCACTTCAGCTTAATGAAGTGGTCTGGGTGCCAGGTCCAGCTAGGGTTAACCCATTTTTTAATAAACATAGCAGTTTCAGAGAAACTGCTATGTTTATTAATGGGTTAATCCTTCCCCCAAAGCCTCTAGTGGCTGTCTCATTGACAGCCACTAGAGGCGCTTGCGTGCTTCTCACTGTGATTTTTACAGTGAGAGCACGCCAGCGTCCATAGGAAAGCATTGTAAATGCTTTCCTATGCGACCGACTGAATGCGCGCGCAGCTCTTGCCGTGCGTGCGCATTCAGCCCAGGAGGAGGAATGGAGGAGGAGAGAAGGAGGAGAGCTCTCTGCCCAGCGCTGGAAAAAGGTAAGTTTAAACCCCTTTCCCCTTTCCAGAGCCGGGCGGGAAGGGGTGCCTGAGGGTGGGGGCACCCTCAGGGCACTATAGTGCCAGGAAAACGAGTATGTTTTCCTGGCACTATAGTGGTCCTTTAACTCTGAGGGAGGATGGTATGGAACGTCTCTAATGGGTTAATTATGTTCTATTCATTAGAACATTACACAGTCTTAAAAATCATGCTATTAATTGCAATGATCAATACAATTTTCACACAGTAAGCTGAGTTTTTTTCTAGGAAAATGTAAGTAAACTAGAGCATTGACAAATAGTTTTATTTAAATATTCTTGTTTTATTGTTTTGTTTTTTATAAACGTTTCTAATCAGGTGTTTACATCTCTGTTATTATAACACATAAATATTGTTTTGTTTAAGAGAAATAGAAAAAACATTGTTATCAGATAAAAACACTGAAAATGTTTTTTATATGATTAGACTCAAATTACTGTTCTGAACTGGGAATATTGCATGCCTATATTCGTAAACTTTATAGAATTAAAAACTGTCAAAGATTTTTGTTCAACCTGTATATTTGCTAGTATTACTTACCGCAAACTAAAAGACTATTTTTTAAATAGGCTTGAAACAATAGTACATTTGCAAACGACTCAAACAGATCATTTACTATTGAAATGATTCAAGTATGCATGTTAATACTAGTTATATAGCTCTCATTTACAATACTTTTTCTAATTCTCCTTCTGTTTAGCTTACATTTTATGGAGTCATTTTCCCCTTTACATAATTGACCAGTTCATTCTTCTCTTTTAGCTATAAGCTCACATCCTATAAAAAAAGTAGGTTTTATTTTAAGGGACACTCCATGCACCAATATTTGATAGGTTTTGGCCTCATTAATATGCTGATTTTGCATTTTTAGTGATGCAAAATTAAGGTCTACATCATATAAGAATTGTCAACAGAGTTTTTTAGGCTCGGGTCTGATCCCTCAATACTGTTAAGAAGCATGACTTCAGGTGAAAATGTGACTTATACATCAGCTCAATAGCAACTGTTTCATGTGATTTTTTTTTGTGTGTGACCTGCATAATGTGTACACTGGCAATGTCTCACTCATGAGAAATCCATAAATTCTTCTCTCATATGTTCTTTCTGTGTTTCTGGTGGTTTTGTTCACAATGTTCATCTTTTTTTGGTAAAAATGCACGTATTTTGCTCACTGCATTTACGTATTGCACATGGCAGTTTCAGCAGTAAATGTGGGTACTGAATTCATCATCAAAGTAACACCCAAACACCAAAACAACTTTGGCATAATTAAGGGTCTCCATACTCAGTTGTCTGCCATTTAGCAGTTGTATAAATAAATCAAAACATTTAAATTGGAAGAGTACATCGAGATTTCTCTCGTTTTCAAGTATGTCCTGGGCCCACAAACACTGCATTGTAATATAACAAAAAATAGTACAGGGAGTGCGCTCCAGCATTGACCCGACCAGTGGTTAGTTTAACTGAAAGTCCTGACGCAAGCACCTCAGTGACCACACATCTCTAAGGGGGCAGAGCCTGGTAGCGCCGAGAGGACCCAGACAAGCAGCATCTAACGTGCACATGCATGAGGGATGCCACGTGCTTGTTCCGACTGGGACGACCACCTGGTGGTTTGCAAGCAGATGGGGTACATTTTATGTATTTCAGTTATGTTATATTTTGCCCTGACTTGTATAGTATGCTTATCCTGATGAAAGTTTGGGGGACAAACTGAAACATCACTTTTTAAATGTGAGCAATAAAAGATAAGTTTTATTTTAGGTAACAAGAACTTGGAGTTCTCATTGGATATCTACATTTTTGTGCTGATAAGTACCATCATATTGTATAAGGTGAGGAGAGCAGGAACTTTTGCATAATATTTATGTAAACGTTTATATATATATATGCAGTGCTTTACAATAAGAGAGGAATTTACCAAATAAGTCAATAACAAAATGTAACAGAAACAATAGGTAGCTGAGGACCCTTCTAAATAAAGCTTACAATCTAGAATGATTGAATGACTGAAGTTGATGTTCTGATCCTGACTAGACCTCTGATCATGGCTCCTACTAAGAAAACCTGCTCTACTCTAAATTGCATTGTACCCATCCTGTTAATCCTACCAACCTGCTGTATGTCAAATCTTCTTACTATCAAGAGGCTTGGGGACAAAACCTGATCTTCCTTTTACACTAGGAGGTATTTCTGAGTGGGTTAGGTTTTCCACCCATTTGTTGTGAGTGGATCCCCTACCCTATTCTGTGCTGTCTCTATTCTATATTAATCTCGGGGTTAAGCCCCTATACCTCCTGTAACCTTTTTTTTGGAGGAGTGGTGATAGTATTCATTCTATTACCTCTCCCCCTTCTCTTCTTTTCTAACTCTCTTTATACTTACCTATAATCTCGCTTATATTTTTCTCCTTCCATTAATTGCCTATAATCTCATTTATAGGATCTGCTTTCTACCTTTGTCTATATTATTTCCAATTCCTTTTAAGTTATGCTACACTTTTCAGTTTTCTTGACAAACCATGTCAAAGTTTATAAATAAAGAAACTAAAGTTATCCCTGGTATGTCTCTTATCTGACCTGATCAGAATCATGACACGTAAATTACAGTGTCGTCTGCATACACGTGTACTGTTGAAGCTTTGAAAACATTAGACAGTTTATTTATAAATAATGTAAATAGTAGGAGACCAAGTATGGAGCCTTGGGGAACACCACACGTGACTGGAAGAGGGAGGCACTATAAGAAATGGTCACTTACTGTGATCGATCTTATACATAAGATCGAAACCAGGTTAGCAAATTATCACCAATACCTGAATTTTTAAGTTTTTGCAAAAGGATGCCATGGTCTACCATGTCAAAGGCCTTGGCAAAATATGGCAAAACTAACAGCAGCTCCAGACCATGATAAAGTGCTGGCCAGTTAGTACACTGTCAAACAAAAAAGCACATGCTGTCCACATTGTATGATGAAAAGACAGTGCCAGTATCTGTCAAGAGAAGTAATGCACAAATAGAAAAACGAACATTCATTATTTAGCTGAACAGTGCATGCTACCATATCTTTTTTACTGCAATGCCTAAACCTGTTACAAAAAATGCCATATATCTAATTTTATTCATGCTAAATAATGGTTCATATAGATATATTTGATGCCAAAAGAAAGCCCTGTTTGTCCTTAAATATATATATATATAATTCATGTGGGTATACTTAATATGAAAGTGGTAAATGATGGTTTAATAAACATATAGCTAAAATTCTAGTTTTTTATTTTGTTCAAAACTTAATTGCCTCAATCTTTAAGGGGTTAACCGAAACATATATTTTCAGGCAATAAACAAACACTCTATTTTTTGCCTGTAATTAGGGATTGATGTTTCGTTCGAAATTATACAATTTGCTGCTTTGTGAATAAACCCTTACATTTCTAGTACCTTTCACCTATGCACTTTACAATCAAGAAATGAATACAATTTTTGCCAAACCAATCTGCTTTTCCAAAGAGACAATAGAACTACAATAATCTCTAAAATATTCAATCAAAGTAATTTAAATGTTTATTTCCCACTACTGATCAATTCAAGATGTAATTATAATCTAGTGGTTCACTTTTTGAGTCATCATATGTATGGTGTTGACCTCTTGGTGATAGTTAAAACATAAGACAAATTAGTTGTGACAAGTGAGGCCCTCTCTATGCAACTATGTGAGGCAGCTAACAATGCGTATAGAACAGGTGTTGGCCTCGGGGGATTTATGTATTGCACATAATTGACCACTATCACTAAGGCAGATAAGCCAGAAATGTTACCTCTATTTGCCACCTAAATCCCTATAAGCCAGTAAAACATACTAACTAAGGGTATGTATTGCAAAAGAGCCATCATGGCTAATAGCATACCTGGAGTCGTATATAGTATTCGTGTAGGTTCTGTATAGTATGTTTGTAATCTATTAAAAAAGGAATGATACTCGTTGTAGGGAGGTACGAGAATGCTTTTCTTTTTATATATACTTACCCGTAACTGAAAAGTACTTGTCGTTCCCACTAAATGAAGGCTGAGAGGGGTAGGAGAGGCCTGTTACCTAATAATGACAAGGACGTGTATATGTATTATTAAGAATGTTAAGCTAAAAACTTCTAAAACGTATTCTCTGCTACATATCAAATACACCTACCTACTGAACCAGATTCAAGGTATGATGAGCAAAATGCTTTTTTTCTAAAAAATTGATTACCTTGTATTCTGTAATAGAATGTTAATTCAATAAGACTTATTAGATATATGGTCTGTGTAAGCTGACCTGTAGTCAGTGCAGAAATATGAATATGTGTGGGAAAGTTCTTTTACCTAAATAACCCAGTGCCACAATTATACTTGACTAAACGTGTCAAGACATGCCCCGTGCAGTAGTACACTTTAGAACCATTAATGACCCACCTATTGCCAGAATGATAAACAGTAACCTGATGTCCGCTGATAGGCCTAAGTATTATACAGTAACAAGAGGACCTGAAATTCAATTACAAAATTACTTATAAATAAAATTAAGTTTATAATTTGACAATAAGAATAGCCTGAATAACCACTTTTAACCTGCTCAGTTGATAGAAATTACATACAAGGAGACATTTCTGTAGTGATAGGTATTGACCACTAAGGCCACAAGCCAAGGATTAATTTTTTGATATTGTTAGAGCTAAATACAAATGTGTCTTTTATTCTACAGTCAGAACCTATGTGGTGTTCGTATGAAAAAAAGGTGCGAATGCTTTATACTGTTCGTACTAAATGCCTCACTGAAAGCCACAAATATTACAATGCATTTTGACCAATAAAATGTCTTCTTGCATATATTGTTGTCAAGTCATCTTTATAGAGAGGTTGTTGTGCTTTTATGTCCCATTTGCACAATTTTATCAAAATCTGTTTCCTTATTTATCACTTCCAATCTTTCACATTGGATCCCAACGTCAATCCACATTGGTGTTTTTACACTTCAGCATCTTTATGTTTCAGTCCAAGCATCATTTTTCTTTAGGTTTTTGCCATAGATTTCTTTACACTCGTGAACACATAGGATTTTTACAATACTTAGTCGAAACACAGGTATCTTTAGACAGTCTGGGACCAGGTAAGTATATATTAATCCTAAAAGACCACTAGACATCTCAAAATAAAACTGTATTTTTGTATTCAATGAACCACTTAAGGATGGCAGGCGTCTAGGAGATATTCCCTTCCAGATTCACAGGCAGCTACCAAAGACACCAATCCGCCGAACAGGAAACCATATGAATGCTGTAAACAGCTGAACCGGAACCATACGAATGCTCCAAACAGTCGAATAGGAAAAACCATACGAACCATACGAAAGGTTTACACTCCTAGCAGTTGAACTGGAACAGCATGCAATAAATCCCCTCCATGAACGAGACAAGGCTCAGTGTTGAGGGTCAAAACAGGAACAGACAGAGCTGTGTTTTTATTGTTCTTATATACACATTCTTACACATTAGTACCACCCACAGGGTTTTGTGGAACATCCAATCAAACACGTTATATTTGTTTTTATATACATTGAATACTCCCGTTCATGCCAGCAAAATCCTCCCCTCTGCCTGTGATATAATTACTGAACACAATGGGCTAACGTAATTATCAGGCAGGGAAATACACAGTTTTACACAATATTCATAACTTTAAAAGTATACATCACATTCACATAAAAAAACTTTTTCAGAATCAGTATACTCCAAATCCAAACATACTCAAAAATCAGACAATTCCCTCTAGTGGTTTAAAAGTTAGGTCGAAAGTCTTTTGTGACCACTGAAGCATGGCTTTTCTGCCCAAAACCAGTTCCACAGAGTCCTCTGTCCTGGAGATAATTGGCTTAACTGGGTGTGGCAAGCCAACCATCTCCAGGCACAGAAAACATCTTCATTCACAACAACAGCAAAAATACACTAAAATAATTCCTATCACACTGAACAGAACCCCCACATTCAACTATCCCCAAATGACTTGGATCTGAGCGCTCAATATATCCAAACAGCGCTCAGATCCCACAAACACAGTCAAATCGCCATGGGGTTTAAGTTTAGCATGGGTTGATGAGAGGGGCCATAGTCATGAGGCAGGAGGCTGGCAATCAGGCTTCTCAATAACCCAGTGGTGAGGTTAGTTTCACCACATGGAGGGAAAAGCATTTTGAAAGAAACATTTTAGTAAAAATAACAACAAAAGTATATACAAATTTAAAATAGACCATGGGAGGGGAAAAAAAAAACTAAACATCAACCCATTAACCTAAATTAATCAGGTCTATTTAATGGTGATGGTGGGGTGAGTGTGCTTCTTCATGTGTGCCTATACAGATTAATACCTAAAGGTAATAAAAAACAAAAATGAATTGCAAAATAACACCATTCTGAAAATTAAACTGCTATACTAAATTCCTTTAATTTTCTTCAACATATAATTTACTTAGTAGAGCAGGTTTTTAATAAGTGGTCGAAATAAACATCACATATAACTCACCATATTCTTGAGGGCATATCGCTGCATAAGTTAGATAGGAAAATTTATGAGACAAGTAAGCCTGAAGCACTTATTTTATGAGTTGTGAAATAACCCAGCATACAGCATTGGTCTTAGAATCATTAAAAAAAAATGATTCATTTGATTTACAGTGGTTATTATATATTTGCTGTTTGATGTTTTTTGTGGGGTTTTTTTGTTAGCTGCTTTTAGAAAGCATGACATGTAGAGGTATAATTAGGATCATACACAATTAAAATGCCCACAATTCATTGAATTTACCACTGAAATATTTGACAAAGTCAAAACTCTATTTTTCTCTACTGATGAATTTACACTTAGAACTGTTTTGTCTCTTTGCTGTTTAATTGGATGTGTCACTTGAAAGCTGATTTATGACAGAATATTATGCTTCAG
>OW240922.1:75502610-75517858 GCA_933207985.1 Pelobates cultripes
GGCAGTATATTTTATGAACAGCTGCATATTGCAAAATTACATAGGTTCATGTCCTAATAGTGTGGCTTTACGTGGTGGGCATACTTTAGCCCAGTTAAAATATTAATGTACTGTAAGCTGCAGGTTGGTTATGCTTATCCTGAGTCAAATCTGAAATATGAAATACCATCCTAACATTACTGAAAGTCTGAAACCCTAACACTGCAGATTCAATATTATTTTCAAAGTGCTGCAGATAGGGCTTCAAAAAAATAAAAACTTAATGCATTAGTAAATGCATAAATTTATAAATAATGTAATTACTATTTACTTACACAAATACATTATCAAAAAACAAATGTCAAGCTTTTTTAATTTACAGTTTTAGTGGTACATTCAGAAGTTACTAGAAGAAAACAGTGTATCTCAAAAAATTAGTTCTCTTTAGGAGTCCAAAAAAAAAAAAATTGTGATATATACTATAGTGACCCATGGTGTGACCTCTGAGAGAAATTCATTATTTTCATATGGTATGGTGTAAATGGCAAGTTATAGTTGCAAACAGTAATATTTTTGCAGCTGTTGGCAGCTATAATGCTGCAAAAATATTGCAGACAAATAAATGGTTGTCTCTATCACCCAATTTTTATATTATCCACAATTAACTGAAGGAATACCATACAGCACATATAAAAACAAATCTGTTACTATGATCATCTCTGGAGCAGTTTTGCACTGGTTATAAACCTTTTTTTCAGGAGATGCAGCTAAAATATAATTTTAAAGAAAATATTTATCTGGTTGCAGTGTAAGGAAAATATAGCATTGGGTATTATTAAGCACCTTAATATATATTATATATATATATATATATATATATATATATATATATATATATATATATACTTTTTGTCATCAATTATTTGGTTTTCCATCTATCCATTGAGAACTGTGTTTTTAGTAAGTATGATATTTAGTTACTATAAATAAAAAATATAAGTGAGAGCACACAACATATCAATAAAATATTGCCACCTATTAATATTTGGATATAGTTTGAAAAAATATATATAAAAACAGATCATAGTGTAGTATATTACATATTCTTTTTAAAAAACATGTAATATGAGTATTCAACTCACATGTTGCTGAGCCAAAAATAGTAGGTTCAGAAAATCAAGGCCCCAATCAGTTCTCTGTATTCTCTCCCCAGCAGATACGTGCACAAAATCTTCTCAGCACATACAAATAAATGAGCATAAAGAAAATAATAACACTGTTTTTATTGACTGACAAAAATAATATCCAAGCAAAGAAGTATAAAACAAATATTACAATGCATTTTGACCAATAAAACGTCTTCTTCAAAGTGCATATATTGTTGACAAGTCATCTTTATAGAGAGGTTGTTGCGCTTTTATGTTCTTTTGCACAATTTTATCAAAATCTGTTTCATTATTTTTTCACTTCCAATATTTCGCATTGGATCCCAACGTCATTCCACATTGGCGTTTTCACACTTCAGCATCTTTGTGCTTCAGTCCAGGCATCATCTTTCTTTAGGTTTTTGCCATAGATTTCTTTACACTCACGAACACATAGGATTTTTACAATACTTAGTCGAAACACAGGTATCTTTAGACAGTCTGGGACCAGGTAAGTATATATTAATCCTAAAAGACCACTAGACATCTCAAAATAAAACTGTATTTTTGTATTCAATGAACCACTTAAGGATGGCAGGCGTGCTATGCCGTCCTTGGAAACCCAGCTGTAAACGCCGGTGGGTGGCATAGCATGTCTACGCCGTCCTATGTACTTAACCGCTCGCCGGCGATCCCACTCCAACGATCACGATGGGGGGACTTACCTGTCATCCCAGGGAGTCCCCCTGCTGTTGTTCCGGCCCTCCTGAGCCATGTGATCGCGAGATCCTTGCAAGGACCTCATGATCACATGGACGGAATAGCCATTCACAACAGTGCCAGCAGGGGGAGTACCTGGAATGACAAGTAGTCCCCCTGCTGACTGTGAAAAAGTAAAATAAAGTTATAAAACAGTTTTTAATTCAATAATATCTACTTAGATCATATATATATATATATATATATATATATATATATATATATTGATATCAAAATACAGGTAGAACAAAATAAAATATATATCTATTACCACTATACCAATATATATATATATATATATATATATATATATATATATATATATATACACACACACACATATATTAATTCTACGTATATACTTATGTTTTTACCTAATTAGGTCATTTTATTAATTACAATTTGCGGGACCTGAGTGACAACCCAGGCCAAAAGTCCAGGGAATTGAATTTGCTAGCACTATATTTAACCCTGTAACTTTCCAAGACACCATAAAACTGGTAAATGAGGGGTACTGTTTTACACGGGAGACTTCGCTGAACACAAATATTAGTGTTTCAAAACAGTAAAATGTATTACAACAATGATATCATCAGTGAAAGTGACATTTTTTTGCATTTTTCACACACAAATGGCCCTTACACTGATGATATAAATGTTGTGATACATTCTACTGTTTTGAAGCACTAATATTTATGTTCAGCGAAGTCTCCCGGATATAACAGTATCCCTCATGTACAGGTTTTATGGTGTTTTCAAAAGTTACAGAGTCCAATATAAGGCTTGTGTTTCAGTTTTTTCACATTAAAATTCAACAGATTGGTTACGTTGCCTTTGAGACCGTATGGTAGCCCAGGAATGAAAATTACCCCGATACTCCACCCCGATACTCCATTTAGAATGTGTGGTTAGAATGTTCACACCTCGCTAATGAGGTGTGAAAACCGCAAAGTGCAAGGGAAACAAGCGGCTTGTGCTTCCCCTGGGTGGCCGCCGGTTTGCATGACCGAACACCCACCAGGGGGAGCATTCGTAATCCGAACCAGCTTGCGCACACAGTCTTCGATCCCTGTGTTGGGAATAGTCCTAACCGCTCACAAGGGAGCTATAATCACTCCCTACCCCCACTACCTGGGAGCTACAAGGCTAGGCTTGTGCTGCCCAGGAGAGCGCTCCCTCAGGTGGGTACCAGCTTGGGGATATTCACCAGAGAGAGGGACGCACACCAGCAGGAAATCCATGGGGCTGTGAGTCATTCTCACGGCCACAGAGCTGCTTGGAAGTCCGTGCTGACCAATGGGAGAAGGAGCGTCCATTCAAACTGGGTTTGTGCCATTCTCTTGGTTGATCGGCATGAGTGAGCACTGATTGGTCGCTGCAGGGTGCCGGAGACCAATCAGAGCAGGAGCGCCCATTCATGTTCAGACCCCTTCTCCTGATTGGGCTGCAAAACCCCTCTCCTCCACAAGCACTGATTGGCGCTGTCCAAACGTATGTCAAAAATGTTATAAATTTATTTGCATGTCAATGAGTGAAATAAGTATTTGATCCCTTATTAATCAGCAAGATTTTTGGCTCCCAGGTGTTTTTTATACAGGTAAAAAGCTGACATTAGGAGCACTCTCTTAAAGGGAGTGCTCCTAATCTCAGCTCGTTACCTGTATAAAAGACACCTGTCCACAGAAGCAATCAACTAGATTCCAAACTCTCCACCATGGCCAAGACCAAAGAGCTGTCCAAGGATGTTCTGGACAAGATTGTAGACTTACATAAGGCTGGAATGTGCTACAAGACCATCGCCCAGCAGCTTGGTGAGAAGGTGACAACAGTTGGTGCAATTATTTGCAAATAGAAGAAACACAAAAAAACTGTCAGTTTCACCTCATGGAGTTTTAATGATCATGAGAACAGTGAGGAATCAGCCCAGAACTACACGGGATGATCTTGTTGTGGTTAGATGAGACCAAAATCAAGCTCTTTGGCATCAACTCAACTCGCCATGTTTGAAGAAGGAGGAATGCTTCCTATGACCCCAAGAAAACCATCCCTACCGTCAAACATGGAGGTGGAAACATTATGCCTTGGGGGTGTTTTCCTGCTATGGGACAGGACAACTGCACCACAACAAAGGGACTATGGACAGGGCCATGTACTGTCAAATCTTGGGTAAGAACCTCCTTCTCTCAGCGAAGGCATTGGAAATGGGTCGTGGATGGGTATACCAGCATGACAATGACCCATAACACACAGCCAACGCAAAAAAGGAGTGGCTTAAAAAGAAGCACATTAAGGTCCTGGAGTGGATTAGTCAGGCTCCAGACCTCAATCCCAGTGAAAATCTTTAGAGGGAGCCGAAGGTTCGAGTTGACAAACGTCAGCCTCGAAACCTTAATGACTTGGAGAGGATCTGCAAAGAGTAGTGGGACAAAATCCTTTCTGAGATGTGTTCAAATCTGGTGGCCAACTGCAAGAAATGCCTGACCTTTGTGATTGCCAACAAGGGTTTAGCCACCAAGTACTAAGTTGAAGGGGTCAAATACTTATTTCACTCATTGACATGCAAATCAATTTATAACTTTTTTTGACATGAGATTTTATGGATTTCTTTTTTTTTTTGGTTATTCTGTCTCTCATGTGGGCAAATGTTTTAAATCAGGATGGGATAAAATACTTTTTTCCCTTACTGTAGTTAGCAATGTAGTAGATGATGGTAGAACAGGTGTTTATAGTTAACACATATGTTTATTTATAAACAGAGATAAGAATATTTGTGGACAAGCCCTATTTTTTCTACCTCAGTGGATGTAACCAGCTGAGTGAACATGTTGAGAACTTCAACTGAGGAGTGGCCTTGCAGATGGAAGCTATCATTTCTTACATCCAAAATATTTATTGTTAGCACAATGAATCAATTATTTCATATATGTGGTATCATTAGCATTCAAACTTCAGGAAAGTTTACACAGACTTTGGGGGCACTGATAACTTATTATCAGTTGACTTCTTATCTTATTACTTACGTATTGTGCTATTTAAACAACCACACCATCTTTTTCCAGAACAGCCTGTTTTTCCCCTGAAGTTACCTGTGGGTTTTCTTTGTATTCTGAACAATTCTTCTGACAGTTGTGGCTGAAATCTTTCTTTCCTTGAATTTTCTTTGGATATCTTTTTATTTCCTTTTCCATATTTATAAAGTTCCATTACTTTGTTACGCAGGTCTTTTGATAAATCTTTTCTGCTCCCCATTGCTCAGTATCTAGCCTTCTCAGTGCATCCACGTGAGAGCTAACAAACTCATTGAAAAGTTATACACAGACACTAACTACAATTTAAAAAGCCACAGGTGTGGGAAATTAACATTTAATTGCCATTTTAACCTGTGTGTGTCACTTTGTGTGTCTGTAACAAGGCCAACCATTCAAGGGTATGTAAACTTTTGATCAGGGCCATTAGGGTGATTTATGTTATTATAATTTAAAAAGGAGCCAAACAACTATGTCATAATAAAGGAGATGATCACTATCCTTCAATAAAAGACAATTTTAACACTGTAACTGCAAACAAGATCCAGTGCACTCACTCTAAAACAACTTCTACAATGCTTATAGTTTTTAAAAGTTTCAACAACAAAAAAACAACACCTAACCTAAGCAAAAATAATGGGGGTTTAGTTACTGTATCTCATCATACATTGCACATGACTGCCATAGTGTCAATGTACCCTACTTTTGGCAGGTCATATTCTAACAACCTAATGTCTGCTCTTATAAGATTAACTCACTAACTTGGGAAAAGCTTTCTCCTAGGACTCTCCAGTTAAATACGGCCCTGGAATGAGGCACCTATGGCACGGGGCTACAAAACCAGGGATTTGGACTAGACTCCCAAATACATATATGAAAACCAGGGGGCTGCACTCACCTGAACATGCATAAAGTGGTACCGCTGGAGCCAATTCATTAAACACACAAAATCATGAAAACTTACTCATCCACTAAACAGCAACTTCAAATCTTATAGATTTTAATAGCCTAGATTAAATAATCTAGGCAAAAATAATGGTGGTTTAGTTACAGTATATGATCATACATTGCATAAGCCTTCCACAGCATCAATGTACTCCATTTTTTACTCTAACAACCTAATGTCTGCTATTATGTGATTAACCCACTTACTTGGCAAAAAAAAACTTCCATCTAGGAAAACTAGATGATAATTTTGGAGGTCTGCAATGGATTAATCAAATTGACATTAATTCTTATGTGGAATTTTGATTTGGTTCTCAAACAAATTGGAACTGAAACAGCCTTCTAGAACAGGATAAGTTTGAGTTCCGAGGTTCCACTATTCATATAACTAAATTTATATATACCAATCTTCCAAAAAGTATGGTCAGCTCTCCAGATTTTAGATAATCTATCAATGTTTCAGTTTAAGATGTAAAATTTAATCAGGAAAAACATATATTGTAAAACAGATATATATATATATATATATATATATATATACACAAATCATAAAGCAAAGTACTCACTCACATTTCCCCCAGTAACTGGACGACACACAGTTCCAGGGTACAACCTCTTATTGACAACAGGCTTCTTTTATGCACAGACCCCCGCAGGAGATCCAACACAACACAATCCCAGACAGTAGGGGGGGGGGCTGGGTTTCAGATAACCATCTCCTACTCTGGGAGACACCAACAGGATGCAGGGACACATGAGAACACATTACATACAGGGGGGTGAACGTTGGAGCTTGGCGTCCTGGGAAGGGAAGTGGTTACAGGGTTATATTGCTAAATAGCCCCGGGTCCCATCTGGCAACCTTGCTAAAAGCGGGGCGATCGGATGTACAGAGCCCGAGATAACAGCATCCAAAGTCTGGGGCTCGAGGCTTTGCACATGCCCAAATTTAGTTCCATGGTGTTCCTTGGTTTAGTCCGGTAAATTCAAACTTCGTGCCCAAACCAAGCAACAACCAATCAGCTGAAAGGGAGTTCCATGAAACTGTTCCAATATTCATCACTATAGATGTCAGGAGTTTATTCACGGTCATTCCCCATACAGAGGGCATTGAGGCAATGGGCCAAGTACTATGCGGATCCCCTCTATATCAAGGTCCTCCTGTGGAGTTCATATTAGAACTTTTGTCTTTAATTCTCCACAATAACCACTTCAGGTTTGAAGAACAGTGGTACTTACAAGTGGCAGTGACATCTATGGGGTCTGCTATGGTCTCAATGTACGCCAACGCGTACATGTATGTATACGAAACACAGTATATACTGACTCCGTATCAAGACAAGATTATTGGTTACTACCGCTACAACGATGATCTCCTGATTACTTGGCGGAGCTCACAGATTGAGGCACACAACATGGTACATGAGCTAAACCTACTCCCGACGCCCATCAAGTTCACGGCTAACATCAGGATAGGGTCCAATATTTATATCTGGAGCTTTCATATGGGTCAAATGGGATACAATATATATTATTTTCGAAGCCAACTGACCGCAACACTTTATTGCATGCATGTAGTGCACATCCTACCACCTTGAAAAAATCCATCCCAAAGGCACAGTTCCAGAGGGTCATCAAGAACAATTCCAATGAAAACAAGGCTGAGATATGGTTGAAAACCATGATACAGAAATTCTTGGAGAGGGGCTATAAAATTCAGGTATTGGAAGACGCACTGTTGAAGGCTGAATCAGCCCCGGTTGACCCCGTACAAAGAATAGTATTACCGATGACGTTCCACAATTCTTCTAACCTGGTATCAGCAGTGATCAAAGAAAACTGGAAGATGGTTGCCACGGATGATACGCTGCCAAAGATTTTCAAAGAACGTCCATTGATCTGCTTCAGGAGGAACAAGAGCCTCAGGGACATGTTTGTGCATATGGATCCTGTGGTGAGTTACTCCAAGAATGTTAAGCACAACATACAGGGATGCATACAGTGTCTGGGGTGTGTGACCTGCGGACATATGATTCCAGCAAGAAAGTTTAACCACCAACACACTAACAAAACACATGACATTAGATACACCATAACATTGTCTATAAATTAGTGTGCCCATGTGTCCTCCACTACGTGGGGAAGACAGAGACACCCTTATGTGAGAGGATTAGGGGACACCGCTCGAGTTTAGTGTTTTACGTATTGTAGATTCGCTAAAAGGGATGTATCACTTTGGTATTATTACACCTTTGTGTATTATGACATTTGATCATTTTGATCCATACACATTCTCAATGAGTCACTTTAAGCACTTTATTACCATATATCAGTTACCTGATATCGAATTACATGTCTATTTCTATTCTTCTCTATTATATTACAATATTTTGCAAGTTTAAGTATCCTCATATTATATGATTGTCCAATCCAGAAAATGTATCGCTCATTATTCTGGGCACACTGTGTGTTATTGCTCTACACTGTCAATACCCCTTTCTCACACAGGAGAAGGCTTTGTATATACGGTTGCCTAGCCGTTTATCACATAGGCACGCACCAGTAGCATGACGGGAGGCGGAGCACGCAACTCCCAAGCGGGGACTGAAACGTTGGTCGCTATTTTTAACTTTTTTTAAAAAGGTAATTTTAAAAGACCGGTGAGCAACCATCCTTTCTGGATATTGTATATATATATATATATGTATATATATATATACAGTTGCAAGAAAAAGTATGTGAACCCTTTGGAATGGTATGGATTTCTGCACAAATTGGTCATAAAATGTGATCTGATCATCATCTAAGTCACAACAATAGACAATCACAGTCTGCTTAAACTAATAACACACAAAGAATGAAATGTTGCCATGTTTTTATTGAACACACCATGTAAACATTCACAGTGCAGGTGGAAAAAGTATGTGAACCCTTGGATTTAATAACTGGTTGAACCTCCTTTGGCAGCAATAACTTCAACCAAATGTTTCCTGTAGTTGCAGATCAGACATGCACAAATTATGCACAACGGTCAGGAGTAATTCTTGACCATTCCTCTTTACAGAACTGCTTCAGTTCAGCAATATTCTTGGGATGTCTGGTGTGAATCGCTTTCTTGAGGGCATGCCACAGCATCTCAATCGGGTTGAGGTCAGGACTCTGACTGGGCCACTTCAGAAGGCATATTTTTTTCTGTTTAAGCCATTCTGTTGTTGATTTACTTCTATTCTTTGGGTCATTGTCCTGTTGCAACACCCATCTTCTGTTGAGCTTCAGCTGGTTGTGACAACAGTACTCCTTTCCCTTGGTACCTTGTCCTGGGATCGGGGTGTTACACACAGTCTTTTCAGGCTTTAGACACACTTCACACGCTGGATGAGGTAAACTGACTTGCTCTTTTATTGAGGTTCCAAAATAAATGCACAGTAAGGTATAAAGGTAACAAAAATATATCAAACAAAAGCCTTGCTCTTCTGAGCACTAACTAAACAAAATAATCAGCTAACTGGGTTGGATGGCTTGTCCATTTCCCAACATAAACATAAACATAAACATAAACATAAACATAAACATAAACATAAACATAAACAGCCTTACTGCTTCAGGGTTTTCAGCTCTCTGTTTCCACTCACAGAAACCAAAACACAATCTCCCTTCTTCCTTGGCAGGGGAGTACTTAATAGCACTGGTAATTGACAATCCTTTTCAGGTGAGTTAGATTAGGATTCAAACTCCAGAACTGGACTTCTCACCAAGCAACTTCCAAAATGTGGAGTGGAGCACTGGCCCACCCTACTCTCCAGGTGCTCCACCCCAGGGCCCAAATATACACATATTTAAAGTGCAACATTCATTAGAACATAACACATTTCCCTGGGGCTAATTACACAAAGTAAGAACCTTGCAAAATCTGGGGAGGTATATAGGTTCCTTCCAGCACAATTCCTTGCCTTCTGTCACATGGTAGACAGATTTCCTTAAGTTCTCCTGCAAAATGTCTTGATAAACTTGGGAATTCATTTTTCCTTCGATGATAGCAATCTGTCCAGACCCTGACGCAGCAAAGCAGCCCCAAACCATGATGCCCCCACCACCATACTTCACAGTTGGGATGAGGTTTTGATGTTGGTGTGCCGTGCTTTTTTTTCACCAAACATAGTGTTGTGTGTTTCTTCCAAACAACTCAACTTTGGTTTCATCTGTCCACATAATATTTTGCCAGTACTGCTGTGGAACATCCAGGTGCTCTTGTGCAAACTGTAAACGTGCAGCAATGTTTTGTTTGGACAGCAGTAGCTTCCTCTGTGGTATCCTCCTATGAAATCCATTCTTGTTTAGTGTTTTACGTATTGTAGATTCGCTAACAGGGATGTTAGCATTTGCCAGTGACTTTTGTAAGTCTTTAGCTGACACTCTAGGGTTCTTCTTCACCTCATTGAGCAGTCTGCGCTGTGCTCTTGCAGTCATCGTTACAGGACGGCCACTCCTAGGGAGAGTAGCAGCAGTGCTGAACTTTCTCCATTTATAGACAATTTATCTTACCATGGACTGATGAACAGCAAGGCTTTTGGAGATACTTTTATAACCCTTTCCAGCTTTATACAAGTCAACAATTCATTATCGTAGGTCTTCTGAGAGCTCTTTTGTGTGAGGCATCATTCACATCAGGCAATGCTTCTTGTGAAAAGCAAACCCAGAACTGGTGTGTGTTTTTTATAGGGCAGGGCAGCTGTAACTAACACCTCCAATCTCATCTCATTGATTGGACTCCAGTTGGCTGACATCTCACTCCAATTAGCTCTTGGAGATGTCATTGGTCTAGGGGTTCACATACTTTTTCCATCTGCACTGTGAATGTTTACATGGTGTGTTCCATAAAAACATGGCAACATTTCATTCTTTGTGTGTTGTTAGTTTAAACAGACTGTGATTGTCTATTGTTGTGACTTAGATGATCAGATCACATTTTATGACCAATTTGTGCAGAAATCCATACCATTCCAAAGGGTTCACATACTTTTTCTTGCAACTGTATATATATACATATATAATATCCAGAAAGGATGGTTGCTCACCAGTCTTTTAAAATGACTTTTTTTAAATAAGTTAAAAATAACAACCAACGTTTCAGTCCCCGCTTGGGACTTGCGTGCTCCGCCCCCCGTCATGCTACTGGTGCGTGCCTATGTGATAAACGGCTGTGAAGCCCGGTCACCTAGGCAACCGTATATACAAAGCCTCCTCCTGTGTGAGAAAGGGGTATTGATAGTGTAGAGCAATAACACACAGTGTTTTCTTGCAACTGTATATATATATATATATATATATATATATTTATAAAGAAAAAAATTAGAAATCCCCTGCACTCACATCCAAAATGCCCCACCGCCGGGCGCAAACACCAGGGCTCCACATAACACAAATCCCAAAATGGCAATGGCTGCTCTCCGGTCTTAGAAAAAAGTTTATTAAATCAAAATAAAAACAATGACCAACGTTTCAGTCCCTGCTCGGGACTTTCCTCAGGGTCAAGGAAAAACAGAAACAGTTGTTCTGTTTTTCCTTGACCCTGAGGAAAGTCCCGAGTGGGGACTGAAACGTTGGTCATTGCTTTTATTGTGATTTAACAAATCATAAAGCAAAGTACTCACTCACATTTCCCCCAGTAACTGGACAACACACATTTCCATGGTACAACCTCTTATTAAGAACAGGCTTCTTTTATGCACAGACCCCCACAGGAGGTTTCCATCCAACACAACACAATCCCAGGCAGGAGGGAGGGGCTGGATTACAGATAACCATCTCCTGCTCTTGGAGATACCAACAGTATGCAGGGACACATGAGAACACATTACATACAGGGGGGTGGACTTTGGAGCTTGGCACCCTGGGAAGGGAAGTGGTTACAGGGTTATATTGCTAAATAGCCCCGGGTCCCATCTGGCATCCCTGCAAAAAGTGGGGTGATCGGATGTACAGAGTCCAAGATAACAGCATCCAAAGTCTGGGGCTCTAGGCTTTGTAGATCCCCAAATTTAGTTCTATGGTGTCACTTGGTTTAGCCTGTTGAATTCAAACTTCATGCCCAAACCAAGCAACAACCAATCACCTGAAAGGGCACGAACAAAGGAGTTAAAGGGAGTCTCTTAAAGGGAGTGCTCCTAATTTCAGCTCGTTACCTGTATAAAAGACACCTTGGAGCCAAAAATCTTGCTGATTGATAAGGGATCAAATACTTATTTTACTCATTGACTTACAAATCAATTTATAACTTTTTTGACATATGTTTTTCTGGATTTCTTTTTTTTGGTTGTTATTATGTCTCACACTGTTAAAATACACCTACCATTAAAATGATAGATTGATCATTTCTTTGTCAGTGGACAAACGTTCAAAATCACCAGGGGATCAAATTCTTTTTCCTTCACTGTATCTTGACTAACTTCTGCTCAGAAGACATTAAACACCTTTCAAGGTCGTCAGTCTTCCTTGTGATACAGTCTGACCCTTCAGATGTTTAGTTTTAGTCTGCTGAGATGACATAAATCCACACATTCATAAATGTAATAAACTGTATACCAGGCTTTCTAAAACTCACTATTGTTACAGAACACGTGGCATTTTCGGGATATAAATTCACCCCATATACAAATGCAGACTGGTCACCTTAATCTGGGGAAATCTATTTAAATAAGCAGCTATGGAAAAGGTTAATTACTCATCTTTCTTGTTCTTATATTTAGCATAATAAAGTTACTAATCCTTATTACTAGACCTGTCTGCTTTATACATTTAACTATTTATAGTTTTGATTTTTTTTTTGTGTATTTGAGGGACACTAATAAAAAAAATCATGGATTATAATATAGAAAGTGATTTTCAATAGCTTGCTACCAGTATATTGTTATTTTGGCCGTAATGAAGCTGTCATGTTCTAGGGGTAATCAAACATTCCAAAATGTTAGCTAATTGTATAAATCACAATCATGCTGAGAAAAGCTCTCTGCCTACTGCAGGCATTTGTGTATGTATATGTGCTTTAATGAAATATGTCAAATGTCATCTCAGTTAAAGCTGTCAGAAGTTAATAGGTGACATGCAATGGCTATTAAAAATATTGAACTGCAAGAAACTTAACTGATAAGGTTTGAACATTAAAAACATAATTTCAAGAGCACTACCTAATCACAATGTCAGAAATATCACAAGTATTTTTGGAAAATTTTGCATAATGTAACAAATCCAGAGGATTGATCTAATGTTCTTGAATGCGCCATGATTAAACCTTCTGTAATGCAGGCTTGATAATGATTTTTTTACTGAAGCTTAAAATTTAGAAAATACTGTTGGTGTTGCAGAGTTTTGTGCTTTATCGTAGTTTATTGTGTATTATATTCTTTTTGAAATGTGCAACTTTGTTTTCTAGATATTTCCCCTCAAACACATGGTTACAGTGGCATTTATGTAAAATTTTCAAAGCTAGTATACTTGAAAGTGAAGTATTTTCTTGTAAAAAAATTAAATCAATCATTCTTATAGGACTCCAGATATTCAACAATAAGTAAGCAAAAAAGAATTTGGAATATGTCATTTTCTCCAGAATCAGTTGATTAGAGGTTTTCTAATTTCATACACCTTGAAGGCAATGAAATTGAAGAAAGTGTCGGTCAAGTAGTAGAATGGATTAGACATGTGCAATTCGTTTAGTTCCGAATGTACATTCGGTCTAATTTTGTACAATTTGGACATTTGGATGCTTACGAATGTCCAAAGTTCAAATTGCACTGGCAGCATATTTGGTTTTAAGGATGCATTTTTTTTAATTCTTCTTTAGATAAACTATATTTATGGTATAAAAGGTGTATGATTGCGAAAATTACACATTTTGTCAATTTTCTTAGCAAAACTAAGTTAATAAAACCTCTGTAGTAAAGAAACCATATTTCTCAAACAGCAATGCACAGCTACTATTTGTTTGTTGGATTTAACTGATTAAATAAAAAAAAGTTTACAGTCTGTTGCTTAATTATATACATAACATATTGGTTATTCTTGTCCCTCCAACCTCTTTATATAATATTTTGCACTGTCATTGTTCTACTTCTCCAGACAGGCCAACAGATTATTGCTTAAAATAAACCCCCGCCCCCCAAAAAATAATTACTTGCACACTATTCCAAATCCCTGTGCATATATTTGTATAAATTGAGGTTTTTAGTTCCACTACATTGACCATTAGATGTAAGCCCACCTGCCACGTCAAGACAAACCTCTTAGGTGGGTCCTACACTAACAATTCACCTGGCTTGCTTCAGCTTAAGGCTAAAGAAAATCTCTACTGAGACAGAGAGGGTATGTTTTTTAAACCCCTACACACTTATTAACCATTAATAGGGAACACATGGGATGGTTATTGCTTGTCTTTAGTGATGTACCGAACGGTTCGCCGGCGAACGGTTCCTGGCGAACATAGCATGTTCGCGTTCGCCACGGCGTGCGAACATATGCGCGGTTCGACCCGCCCCTATTAGTCATCATTGAGTAAACTTTGACCCTGTACCTCACAGTCAGCAGACACATTCCAGCCAATTAGCAGCACAGCCTCCCTAGCAGACCCTCCCACCTACTGGACAGCATCCATTTTAGATTCATTCTCAAGCTGCATGCTTAGTAAGAGGAGGGAAAGTGTAGCTGCTGTTCATAAGATAGGGAAAAGCATAGCTAGGTTAGGGATAAGGGTATGCTTTTTTTGGTTTTTTTCTATCTAATGTAATTGCACTTAGTTGTCTGCCACTGCTGCCAGCTTCTGTGTCAGGCTCACAGTGCATACTGTGCCCATTCCCCAGTCAGTGCCACCACTTACATCTGGTGTCACAATAGCTTGGATTTAAAAACAAAAAACTTTTTTCACTGTTATAGATTGAATAGCAGTCAGTTGTCTGCCACTGCTGCCAGCTTCTGTGTCAGGCTCACAGTGCATACTGTGCCCATTGCCACCACTTAGATCTGGTGACACAATGCTTGGATTTAAAAAAAAAAAACACTTTTTTCACTGTTATAGATGGAATAGCAGTCAGTTGTCTGCCACTGCTGCGGCTGTATCAAGCTCACAATTCATACTGTGCCCATTTCCCCAGTCAGTGCCACCAATTACATCGGTGTCACAATAGCTTGGATTAAAACAAAAACTTTTTTACTGTTATAGATTGAATATCAGCCAGTGTCCTTAAAGCGGGTGTGTTACGCTAACAGTGGATACGCTGACAAGTGCCACTAATTAGATCCTGTGTCACAATAGTTTGGATTTAAAAAAAATAATAATCTTTTTTCACTGTTATGGGTGGAATAGCAGTCAGTGTCCTTAAAGCGGGTGTGTTACGCTAACAGTGGA
>OW240922.1:75520416-75549384 GCA_933207985.1 Pelobates cultripes
ACTTCTCTAAATGGCCCGAGGCCTTTGTTACTAATAAGGAGGATGCTAGGACTGTGGTTAAAATACTGACCACTGAAATTATCCCTCGGTATGGCTGTCCATTACAGATCAATTCTGATAATGGCCCTGCCTTTGCTAGCAAAGCTACACAGGAATTGGCCAAATGGTTACAGGTTACCTGGAAATTCAATGTACCCTACCACCCCCAGAGTTCAGGTATAGTAGAGAGGATGAATAGGACAATTAAGGAAAAACTGATGAAGGCCACAGATGGCACATGGGTTCACTGGCAAACATACTTACCCGCTATTCTAGCTGAAATAAGAATGACCCCTAACAGAACTACTAAATTGTCACCGTTTGAGATACTCATGGGAAGACCATTTCCTACTCCTTGGGTAAAGGGACAATTTGTTATTATGCCTGGTGTTTAGAATTAATCCAGGAAGAGTATGTTAAACAGTTAATTTTTAAACTCAACTCTGTATATGGTGATGTTTCCGTGTAGTTTTCTCTACCCTCACAGGAATCTACACATCCTTACCAGCCTGGTGATCTGGTCTGTATCCGACAGCTGAACAAGAGCAGGCCCGCCTACCACTGTGATTGCCGTGACCCGAACCGCTGTGCTCACCGACTCCCAAGATATCTGGATCCATGCATCCCGTCTGAAGCCGTGTCCAAAGAGGGGTGAAGTAGGAGACAAGCTCAAGTCCCTTATTCCTATTGGCCCTGACAACCCAACATCCTTATCTGAAGTGCTATGGCTAAAGTAAACCTACTGGATCCCTTGCATGGGGCAAAGAATTTTTTCTTCCTGCCGCTGATCGTCCTTCTTGATTGTCACTCTGATTATAAGAATATGAGAGAGTTCCAGAAAGTCTGTTTCTGGAAAGATCACAACTCTACCAGTTACAGTGCCCAATTAGGCCTTGATCATCCTATTAATAGAACCAGACACAAAAGATCACTACCCACAGATAAGACTTTACAAACTCACACCAATTGTTCTTCTAAATTGGTATTTTGGTGGAGCCGTGCCAAAGAGACTAGAACACAAGACGATTTTATATGTAATGGTGGCGAAACCTGCCTTGTACTTAATATTACAACTAATGGTCAAATATGTATACACATATTCCAATACCCTCATCATGTGTAAACACTACTATAATTCAGAAGGCTGTACACATAACACTAAATATATCTACACCTGATGTGTAGCTTAATTACTTTTCCCCACTCTGGGGAAACGACGGTTACACCACCACTCGAGTCCTGGTTCCCGTCTCCCTACCGCAACACACTGTAAGTAAAAAAAAAAACAACAACAAATCAATCATGTCATCCAGCCGTGGTTATTGCGATTTCACTGTTTACACAGGCAGCTCGTTCGCATCACGCAACCCTATATTTACACGCTGTATGGTGGGGTACAACATCTGCTCGTTCCAACAGCTACACATTTCCTATTACAAGCCTACACTGGCTCAGTTGACAACACTTAGTTACTATTCTTGACAGGGCTTTCTGGTATCTATAATAAGGAGGGTTATGTGGAATTGTTTATTTTTAGGTCTGACTCACACCAATTGTTCTTCTAAATTGGTATTTTGGTGGAACCGTGCCAAAGAGACTAGAACACAAAACGATTTTATATGTAATGGTGGCGAAACCTGCCTTGTACTTAATATTACAACTAATGGTCAAATATGTATTGCTGCAAAGACTGCACAAGTAGTGGTCAAACCATTGCATGATGATTCCGTAATTGCTCTATAACAATTACTAACACTACTGGTTTTTGCAGAGCCTTATCCTTTGCTATTTGCAGAGCCTTATCCTTACACAACCAAAGGGGTTGGTTCAATATTTTATTATTTGCAACATTCTAATGTTTCTCTAGATCAAGACAATCCAGTTCCCCTTACATCTAGTACAACTGGTGATAATGTTCAAGGCACATATAATACCACCTGGCCAAGAGGATACGTCCGTATCATAACTAATCGTACTAGAATAGAAAACAGAGGTTGGTTTGCTGTTTTATTATATTGTAGCCCACATACTACACCTACTGTTCATAATTATTTCCATATTCCAATACCCTCATCATGTGTAAACACTACTATAATTCAGAAGGCTGTACACATAACACTAAATATATCTACACCTGATGTACAATTATGTAACCCACTACCTAATAGAGAGAAGAGAGATAAATATGATACCATATTAGGAAGTACGGGAACAGCTATGGGAATATTAAATGGTGTAGACATGGAAATACTAAAGAATAAGTTATCCACGGCAGGGAAAGAATTAGGGATAGGATTCCATGAAATGGCTAAATGGGCCCCTACTGTGGTACAATCACAATTACAACTAGAACAGTCTATGTACACCTATCTAGGTAATCTGACATATGCTATTACTAACCTAAAAAAAGGAAGCACTGATTGGACCTTATGTGCCACTAGAGTTTTATGGATGCATCAACAGAGGTTAGGACTAGAGAATACTCTTATGGTACCCAAAATACAGAAAGTCAGAGAAATGATGGAATTGATTGACAACTACTGGATTAGTTTAAGGTCAAACGATGTATATTGTGAAGAATGGGTAGAAGACAAGATATCGAGTTATTTATGTAGGGTTGGATTTACGTTATATGAAGTTGCTCCAACCCATATAAAATTAGCATGTAAGTTCTTCACTTTACCTACACCTATGTTTAATGTACTTAATAATAATCTTATTTGGTGGAATACAACTTATACCATTTTTAAACCACATTTTTATGTGTGGATGAATACGTGACAGTTGCTCAGAGCACTTGCCTTGCAAAAATGTCTCAAGTCTGCGATTGGACAGCCAAAGAAAGTCTGGGCCGGGGAAGAAGGAGAAGGGGATGGATCACTGGGGATGGAAGACTGACACTATGTGTGGGTACCCAGATTCCTCTTGTGTTTTGGTGTCGGTGCTGGATATGTTGACTGTATTAATTGTCTGTGCCTCTCCCCCTCCCCCTTTTTCCTGTCCTTCTGTTTCCTCAGCAGGGTGTTGTCCCAGGGACACTGCCAGACTAGTTTAAGCTACCTGCCCTGTCCCTCCTCAATCTCCCATCAGCCCTTGCTATTGTCTGGCCCCACGCGTTTTCGTGAAGCTTAATTACTTTTCCCCACTCTGGGGAAACGACGGTTACACCACCACTCGAGTCCTGGTTCCCGTCTCCCTACCACAACACACTGTAAATAAAAAAAAAAACAACAACAAATCAATCATGTCATCCAGCCATGGTTATTGCGATTTCACTGTTTACACAGGCAGCTTGTTCGCATCACGCAACCCTATATTTACACGCTGTATGGTGGGGTACAACATCTGCTCGTTCCAACAGCTACACATTTCCTATTACAAGCCTACACTGGCTCAGTTGACAACACTTAGTTACTATTCATGACAGGGCTTTCTGGTATCTATAATAAGGAGGGTTATGTGGAATTGTTTATTTTTAGGTCTGACTCTCTGCTGGTTTATTGTCAGTTTCACACTTCTTCTCCCCCTCCCTCCTGGTATACAAACTTCCCAGTTGCTTGGTTAAGAAATATTCCAGGTCGCTCTAGTAGCCATATAGCATATAACTTCCATGCTAATTATAGTCAACTTGATTCAGATAATCTCCCCTCCTCACTTCTTTTACTGCTGCTTATATTGAATAATACAGAATGTTCCCCAAGTACTGATGGTTTTATGCTACCTCTACTTGTAACTTGATCACAGTTATATATAAGTTTTAAGTGTCACTGTGGCACTTCTCAAAGTACACTGTGGTCGTTAAATAATTAGGTTGTTAATTCAGAGCCTAACTAGTTCATATTTGAAGGCATATGATTTTGACTTGTTACATGTGAATTACATTTATACTGATATGATTATTACGGAACTGACTTCTGACCACTTCAGTGGTCTGGTTATAAGTCATGTCATCTGTCATCACTACACAGATTCGCATACAATGTCTTATAGAATGTTATGTTATTTTAGACTCTTGACGTTGTTGCACTGCCATTGCCCACATATTTTCTACTACAGTTTGATAGGTGCGTAGTTTTACTTATTATTTCTTTAGTAGCTCATTGAGCCTAGGCACTACGACTTTTACGTTGTTTCATTGTACAAATTTCTCATGTGTTTTAGGTCGGGTCCTGAGAAATCTGAGGCTTCCATATTGGGTTCTGTCTAATTGCGCAGGTATGCTCGTTACTCCTTTAGATACTGTTGTGTTATGGTTTCATTTATTGACTCAGACACAATTCTCCCTTTCACATACCTTTAGGTGCACGACTAACTACTGAACCTTCAACTCTTTAGCATATGAATTCAATTCAGTTCATACATGTACGTTAGCTTATATGGGAACTGCCCTATTTCTATCAATCCTTTTAGAATAGAGAATTATTGTCTGTTAGGGAAATAGGTTGGTTTTCTATGCCTCATAATAGTGGTCCTGCAAGGCCAACCTTCATCCTCATACTCTGATTATTGGTCCTTGCTCCAACGCATAGATAGCAGCCTCACAAGTTACATAGAGAGGGCCTCACTTGTCACTCCCAATTCTATTCTTTCTTAATTTATCACCCAGAGGACAACATCCCTCAGGTAAATAGGCCTTCGGTCCAATGCATAGATAGAGCCTCTCTGCTGCCAGGAAAGCAGAGTTGTTTAGATTGATTCAGACACACACTGACAACTCAGGCGCTGGGGAAGGGTCTAGCGGGAACAGCAACATGGCTGATTTACAAACCATAATAAAATCTCTCTTGCCATCCATGGGCTAAATTAAGGATAGAACTCGAGAGATTTGAGTCTGGCCATTTGGCAGCAAATCCGACTTTGTAAGCCGCTACATCTCTAGCTGCTGCATCTAGCAGGAACAGCAACACGGCTGATCTACAAACCATAATGAAATCTCTCCTGTCATCCATGGGTCAAATTAAGGATAGAACTCTAGAGATTAGAGTCTGGACATTTGGCAGCAAACCCGACTTTGTAAGCCGCTACATCTCTAGCTGCTGCAACAGCTATTCTACAGGGTAATGTCTCAGTCCCTATATCCCCAGTTGATACTCTCATGATCACACCAGCCTATATGGTCCCACCTCATATATGCAAAGATATCCTGGGAGGCAAGGTTGTGAATTTGGTTTCCCTCCTTACTGCTTCCCAGAATATCGTGGACAATAGGACTGTTACAAAAGACTCGAAATGACTCTGTTACTGTTAATACCGATTGCTACTGTTACAACTCTATATGTTTAAACCGAGGAAAAACACGAATGCATTACACGAACTCTTATATAGACCCCATTCGTGATACGAACGAGAGACCCCCCCAAATGCTGGCATGTGCCACCACTTAACCTCGACACCCTGCAAATTACCGAACGGTCGACCACCGACCAGCGGAGTGTGGCGGCCATTAACCACCCAGGCGTCTGCGGTCTGCGGTTAACCACAGACGAATTGACGGGCCGGGGAGATCGACGTTCGCACACAAAGCACCGAAGGGAACCTACCTAACGGAGACCCCCTACAGTGGGTCGTGTGGCGGCAATTAGCCTGTGATTTCTGCGGTTGTCTCCTCTCCCTGCAAGGTAAACTGCCGCTGGGGAGGAAGGAAGATACCTTCGGCTCCCTGTACTGGACACTGTTGCTGGGGAGAGAGACCGGTTGTCTCCTCTCCCTGCAAGGTAAACTGCCGCTGGGGAGGAAGGATGACACCTTCGGCTCCCTGTACTGGACACTGTTACTGGGGAGAGAGACCAGTTGTCTCCTCTCCCTGACACTCACTTTGCCGCTGGGGAGGAAGGATGACACCTTTGGCTCCCTGTACTGGACACTGTTGCTGGGGAGAGAGACTGGTTATCTCCGCTCCCTGCAAGGTAAACTGCCGCTGGGGAGGAAGGATGACACCTTCGGCTCCCTGTACTGGACACTGTTGCTGGGGAGAGAGACCAGTTGTCTCCTCTCCCTGACACTAACTCTGCCACTGGAGAGGAAAGATGACACCTTCGGCTCCCTGTACTGGACACTGCCACTTGGGAGAGAGACCGGTTGTCTTCTCTCTCTGCAAGGTAAACTGCTGCTGGGGGGAAGGAAGATACCTTCGCTCCCTGTACTGGACACTGCCGCTGGGGAGAGAGACTGGTTGTCTCCTCTCCATGCAAGGTAAACTGCCGCTGGGGAGGAAGGAAGATACCTTCGGCTCCCTGTACTGGACACTGCCGCTGGGGAGAGAGACCGGTTGTCTCCTCTCCCTGACACTCACTCTGCTGCTGGGGGAGGAAGGACGACACCTTCGGCTCCCTGTACTGGACACTGCCACTGGGGAGAGAGACCGGTCGTCTCCTCTCCCTGCAAGGTAAACTGCCGCTGGAGAGGAAGGACGACACCTTCGGCTCCCTGTACTGGACACTGTTGCTGGGGAGAGAGACCGGTTGTCTCCTCTCCCTGACACTAACTCTGCCACTGGGGAGGAAAGATGACACCTTCGGCTCCCTGTACTGGACACTGCCGCTGGGGAGAGAGACCGGTTGTCTTCTCTCCCTGCAAGGTAAACTGCTGCTGGGGAGGAAGGAAGATACCTTCGGCTCCCTGTACTGGACACTGCCGCTGGGGAGAGAGACCGGTTGTCTCCTCTCCCTGACACTCACTCTGCCACTGGAGAGGAAAGATGACACCTTCGGCTCCCTGTACTGGACACTGCCACTTGGGAGAGAGACCGGTTGTCTTCTCTCTCTGCAAGGTAAACTGCTGCTGGGGGGAAGGAAGATACCTTCGCTCCCTGTACTGGACACTGCCGCTGGGGAGAGAGACTGGTTGTCTCCTCTCCATGCAAGGTAAACTGCCGCTGGGGAGGAAGGAAGATACCTTCGGCTCCCTGTACTGGACACTGCCGCTGGGGAGAGAGACCGGTTGTCTCCTCTCCCTGACACTCACTCTGCTGCTGGGGGAGGAAGGACGACACCTTCGGCTCCCTGTACTGGACACTGCCACTGGGGAGAGAGACCGGTCGTCTCCTCTCCCTGCAAGGTAAACTGCCGCTGGAGAGGAAGGACGACACCTTCGGCTCCCTGTACTGGACACTGTTGCTGGGGAGAGAGACCGGTTGTCTCCTCTCCCTGACACTAACTCTGCCACTGGGGAGGAAAGATGACACCTTCGGCTCCCTGTACTGGACACTGCCGCTGGGGAGAGAGACCGGTTGTCTTCTCTCCCTGCAAGGTAAACTGCCGCTGGGGAAAAAGGAATATACCTTTGGCTCCCTGTACTGGACACTGCCGCTGGGGAGTGAGACCGGTTGTCTCCTCTCCCTACAAGGTAAACTGCTGCTGGGGAGGAAGGAAGATACCTTCGGCTCCCTGTACTGGACACTGCCGCTGGGGAGAGAGACCGGTTGTCTCCTCTCCCTGACACTCACTCTGCCGCTGGGGGAGGAAGGACGACACCTTCGGCTCCCTGTACTGGACACTGCCACTGGGGAGAGAGACTGTCTGGGTACCAGCTCACAGAGAAGTTCCTGCTGTGTGAGCTGGTGTTCAGTGGGTTCTTGAACCTGTTTTTCTTCTGGCCAGACTCCCCAAGCTGCTGAATTGGCTGTTCTTCCAACAGCCCCTGAGGCCAGACAGGAAGGACAGAAAGATGGCAGGCAGCAGCCCAGGATCTGGGAGGAGCATGAGAGTGCTCTGCGGAAGGCAAAATAAATGCTAAACCGGTCCCGTGTAGACATCCTGCAGGACAGACAGCGTCCCGGTGGATCCTGCCCCCAGGATATCGCTGCTCCTGTGGGAGTGGTGGGGAAGGACCCTAAAAATCATGATGTCTAATAGAAGAAGGGTAAGATGAAAGAGGTGGGCATTATGAACTGCTGTTACCTGTGTTACATGTAAAATGCTGGCTGCACTTCTATAATGTTTTTGAGTGTGTGTCAAATCAGAGTAAGTGTCTGTCAGTGTTTGGTGTCAATCTGTGAGTGTCTGTCAATGTGTGTCAATGTGTGTCAAATCAATGAGAGTGTGTCTGTGAGTGAGTGTGTGTTGGTCAGTTTGTGTCAAATCAGTGAGAGTGTGTCTGTGAGTGAGTGTGTGTTGGTCAGTTTGTGTCAAATCAGTGAGAGTGTGTATCTGTCAGTGTGTGTGTGTAAGTGAGTGTGTTTGTCTCTCAGTTAGTGTGTGTGTTTATCAGTTAGTGTGTGTGTCAGTGAGTGCATGTCAGGGAGCGCATAAATGGGGCCCTCCAGGAAGAACACATAAAACACCTCAGAGATTACCAATCAATGGGAGCTTATTCAGGTCACCATCAGATATCTTGGACAATTTACCATTCAAACCCAAGACCAATGAAACTATCAAAGCCACCATATACTTAGCCTTTTATGGGTTACTTAGACCTAGGGAATTCACTACCATAAATGCTTCTGAATTAGGTCCATGCCTTAAAATATCACAAATCACTAAAAATGAAGACCACCATGTACTTTCTCTACAACACATCAAAACCAGTCAACCAGGTCAAACTGTAAAAATCCCTTATTATCCCACCTTTAATAAATGGTGCCCAGTAAAGACATTAGATGTATATCTATGTCACTTACAATCACCTCCAAATCAACCATTACTTACCTTACATGGAGCCATTCTCAATACCAGCAAAATCATGCAATATGTGAGAATCCTGTTAATAGTCTATTAACTTCAATCCCATTCACTATTCTGGTGAATCCTTCAGGATAGGTGCAGCTTCTGCAGCCTCCAGCAGGAACATTCCTGCCCATATTAATAAATCATTGGGTTGTTGAAAATCATGAGTATACTGCCGATACAATCCTCAACCAGAGAAGGAAATTAGACAAGCATTCCAACCCTCCAGCATTTTAAGATTATATGTTGTAATAATGGTGATGATTGTTGATTGAATAAACTAATTTGGCATGCATCCTTTCTGCCCACTTTATTTACAGGCCTACCAATACGTCGGTTTTGGCTCACCACAACCGAATGTTGCATATATCTATATGTATGGTAAACGTATCAAGATCAAGATAAATCTTTTTTTGCCCCATCCACAAATGTAAAGGCAGAGCCTGGAGTTGTTGGAGGGGCTAAGGCAGATAAAAGAACTTCCCTAACATCTCCAGACTTTGCGCCTGTCTAGTTCGTATCCCTCCCACCACTCCCCCATTTATTTTATTTTTTATTACCTGCTTAGGTGGGCCCACTTTATTTACAGGCCTACCGATAGGTCGGTTTGGGCACACTACAACCGACTGTTGCATATATTGTCAGAATATTTATATCGGCAGACATCTTGTGCTAAGACAGAAATTAAAAGTGTATATTGCCAGAGTCACTCAGAATGGAGCGAACTCCATTTTGGATTTTCAGGCTAAGAAAGAGATACAATTACTGTCTAACTCTAGTCATTAAGCATGAGCTAAAGAATGAGTTATGTAAACAAGGCAATGAGTCTATCAGAGAAGGGGGGATGGAATACTCTTCTTAATGTTAGCTTCACACAAGAAAGCCAGACAACAGTTACAGATAAGACTCAGTAATTCATTTTACTTTCTAAATTTTACAAGGTCCCATTGTAAGTAAGGGGTGAAATTGAGTTTAGAACTGTAAATTTTAGAAATTACAACAGAAATTGTCGACGCGCTGTATGGAGAAAATCCAAAGAAACGCTTTGAACTGACAACAAATTTAAGTTATGGCAGTCATTTTAGATAAGCCAAATGACTTCAAAATCATCATCAGGAAAAGTTAACTCTTTCCTTGATAGGAAAGTTTAGTGAGGCTAGAGTGCCCTCTATGGACCAAAAATCTAAATTGCGATCTGCAGGTTGACCACACCTTCAGTATCCTATTGGTTTTACCAACTGATGACGTAGAAAGAATCTTTCACTTTAAAAAGTTAGGACAAAGGGAAGAGAGAGGTTAGTTTTGGGCTTTCAAGTTGAAATTCAGATTCGGGACAAGACACACGGAAGAACTCCTGAGACAGACAGACCCTCATACAAACAGACTGAGGAGAGGGACACAGAACACTTAATTTCACTATCTCTTTGCACACACATAACCACACTTCAATTCCTGGGATTACCTAAGAGCATCTGATGAGAGCATCTTCATCATAACTGGTAATGCTGGTTTTATTTAATCTAAATTAATTAAAATCTATTAATAGCAGGATACATGCATGGATAAATTATGATCAGATCCCATAATTGAGAAATCTTAATTAAATAAAGAATATGTAGTTATAACACTCAATTCTGCAGGTGGAGTCAGATAATTACATAGTACTGGTATCTTATCACGTGTTAGCATACCGCTGTTTTTATCCATGTGTGTTGATTTGCTCTGAAATAAGATAAGATATCTTTTTAGACAAATTAAAATTCAGCCGAAAGTTTAGCTTTCTGTGTCTGTGAAATACCTCATTAATCTTGCTAAGTGACAGTTGTTGATGTTAGCCGTTGGATTGTTTTAATATTGCCATTGTATTGCATACTTATGTTATACTAAACATTCACTGATTGTTAACATGCATGCTGCCTAATATTCTTATTATTTTATTTGTCACAATAAATTATATCTATTTTTATAACAAATTGTGATTTTATTTGTATGGAATACATTTCACTTACATGATAACAATCTCTAAGATCTAAGAGAATTGAAATAGTGGGCAGTTCTCAACTATATAATATTATCATCCCATAAATATCCCCACAATATCTGTATGTATGGTAAGTGTATCAAGATCAAGATACGGCTTTTGTTGCCCCATGCACAAATATATGTGTGTGTGTGTGTGTGTGTGTGTGTGTGGATAGAGAGAGAAAGAGAGATACACATCATCTGGGAAAAATAATCTATGACATGCAATACAAGGTCAACATTTCAACACTTCTAACACAACATAACTAAAGGGACACTCCACAGCCAAGATATAGATATATTTGTGTTAGAAGTGTTGAAATGTTGACCTTGTATTGCATGTCACAGATTCATTTTTTTCCCAGATGATGGCTAATGAACTGTGGCAATATTAAATAAAGATGTAATTTATATGAATCTTCACAAAAATGTGAAAAAGTATAAAAAAAAGAAAATTAAAATTCATTACCTAATTGTTTGCAAACCTATTGTCACGAACGCACCCTATTCCAAGAGTGCGCGTGACTTAGTTGTGGTTGTGAAACGGTTAAAGTTCACTATTTGTCTGCACTAGACCGAAAATAATGACAAAATCCCCCTTTAACACCACCCACACTTAAACATAATAATATAACTATTTAACGCTGCCATCACCAAGACAATTTATAAATGGGGTGCCTTGGTCCCCCAGGTAAATCAACAATAAAACCCACCAAATATTACTTAGTACAATATTCAAGGAATTACAAAAATACTAACTAGTCTCTTCAGGTAACGTGATTCTTAACCAGACAAAGGCAGAACTTAATAAATTAATGTTTATTATGAGCAAAAATGAATCACAGTGCATATAACAATATATAATAAACAAATTATTTACACCAACAACAGATAAAACAAAAAGGATAAAATACAGAAGTCCTAATTACTCACTTAGGTTTTTCAAAGTACAACTTCTGTCCAGGGGGTCTCTGGCAAGGAAAGATGGTGACTCACTCAAAATTAGATCTTGGCCCCAAGCAAGTACACACCCACCCTTCAGAATCACAGGAGATATACCCTGTGAACTGCCATGCCTCATCCAGGGGTGGAGCAATAGGGATACTAAGTGACCACCTCCTTTGTTCCAGAAACCAACAACCCACATACAAACTTTTGGTTTTATCTCCTCTACTGTACTTGCCACAGAAATAATAATTACCTCTATGAATTTGTTATTGTTTTCCCATTCCAAAGACATGTTGCACGCCCCGCCCACGATCCAATAGGATGGACATCACAAGTCCTGCCACACGGTTTAAGTTGTGCAACTCATGTTTGTGCTTAATTAAAAGATTGTGCTTGCCATTCCATATATAATAAAAATGAGGCTTAATTATTAACCTGTGGGTAAGTATGAATGTTTCACTTGGATAAGATACTGGAACACAAGGATCTTCATGAAACGAATCCCATTACCATTTGAAATGATTGAACTATCCTTTACAAGGTACATGCCAAATGGATGAAGAGACATTCAGACTTTTCCAAGTGTAGAACCTCACACCTTGCAGATCCTTGATTACCTCACATCTATATAGTAAAATCCTTTTCACATTGCTATGCCATTCACACTACCCCTTCTGTCATCTGACCTCTGTGGGGGTCCCAGCTTCAAAAGATGTAACCCCTGTTGACCTCAGCAATAGCATCTCTGTAATTTGTGCCATTTTCTACAGAAATTACATTAAAAGATGATATTCCGGGGGGCATGGCTTAACGCTCGGCGCGAACGGACGCATGTGAGGCGAGCTCCGTTCTGTTTTGGCCTATACAGCGACATCACCAGCGACAGTGACCAGCACCAACCTCCGAACCAAGCCTCAAGCATGGCCCAACCCAAAGGGAAGAAGATCCCCGACAAAGCGGATAAAAACGTCTTTTTTTCCGCCCGCAATCCGCCAACTAAGGCCCAGGGTACAGGAGAGCACAGCCAAGATGGCGACGACACGCTGCCGCTGCAGGAATCCCCTGGGGGTAGAGACCTGCCGGTCACACAGCACATACTCCAGGCATGCCTGGGAGAAATGTCTGATAAACTGCTACACAGCCTCAACAAGTCCATCTCAGACTTAAGAAGAGACGTGCAGGAGCTGGGTGAAAGAACAGCCCGCATGGAGAACCGCATGGGAGAGTATGCAGACGCACACAATGACATGGCAGATCATGTCCACCACCTGGAATAGGCGCTGGAGTCCTGCCAATATAAAATCATGGACCTAGAAGATAGGTCAAGGAGACAGAATATACGGATCAGGGGGATCCCTGAGACGGTGAAGCAGCCCGAAATAGCGGCATACCTCACGGCTTACTTCAAAACATTAGCTCCAGACCTCCCAGCAGATGTCTTGCTCTTGGATAGAGCGCACAGAGTCGCTAAACCAAGCTTTCTCCCAGCTGAAGCGCCAAGGGATGTACTGACGCACCTCCATTATTATCATGCGAAAGAAGCACTGATGAGAGCATCTAGGATCCGCAAAGACCTCCCAGCCCAATACAACTCCATTCAACTATATGCAGATCTCTCTGCCCAAACCCTGAAAAAAAGGAAGGAGTATAAGGAAATAACGGATGCCCTCTGCTCCCATGAGATGCCCTATCGCTGGGGCCACCCAGTGCGTCTCCTCATCCATAAAAATGGAGCTATGCACGTTATCACCTCTCTGGCGGATGGACGGAAAACACTGCAGAAACCCCAAAACCAGGCAAGCAGCAGCAACGACCCACAACCGAGTAAGCTTACAGCCGACTGGAAAAGAGTACGCAACTAAGGCCCTGCGACCCTGACGGAGGAGTACACATTTAAATCACGATAAGCAGCGAAAATGGCGTGAGATGCCATAAGCTACTCCCAAAACCCACGAACAACAGAATGCGGGACTGTTACAGGAACACGAGAAAGGACTATTGATTTCAAGCAGGTGACTATGACATTATAACTCCCCACGCTGCCCTTGCAACACTGGCAGCGCCTCACACACCAACAAAACACATTTATTCGCAACACACTGCATACACACTGGGGACTAACAACACACAACAAGTGCCAATCTCAGGGACTACAGCGCGGCACAAATTGACACACTATGCTGCCATGTGAACTTTTAGTGCCGCAGGCTCGGGAAGCGGCACACACACAGCTGCAGCCTACCGGGAGGCAAACAACAGAAGGTTGAAGGGAACTCCCAGAGGATGACACAACACAGCACAAGAAAAGTCGCCATGCTCGGGGGAGTTGGGGCAGCGGGAAGGTATCTCGGGGGAGGGTAATTGTGACTACGATTTATTGCAATGTAAACGTCTTGAATATCTGTACAATCTGTGGAGAATAGTTGTAAGTCTAGCTTACATGTGAATAAGATAGCCCGTTATAGCTGGGGGAAGCGGGGGGAGCAGGGAGGTACCACGAAGAATGGTGATTATGTTCAAAGGTATCACAATGTGACTGTCTCGGGTACTGAATAGCGTATGAGGCACAGCTGCCAATTCAGCGTGTATGCGAACGGGACAGCCCGTTTACAGCCTGGGGGGAGTGGGATTAAGCCTATTATGTATTGCAATATGATTGTTTTGGATGTTTGCATAATATGCGGGAGATAGCTGCAAACTAAGCATACAGGCCAATGGGATAGCCCTGACGCACACGATACCCTCCCCTCCATGAGGCCTCCAAGGAGAGGTCACTCTACCGGAGGTTAGGCGAGGCGCACACTGAACCGCCCCGCCACAACTAGACCATAGCGAGACCTCCACAACCTCCCACACACCTTAGGCGACCAAGCCAATACGTCATGCCAGGCAGCAACCTCAGTCATGCACCGCCAACCTGTGCCCCCTGCTGCCCTTGACTCCCCCGGGGGGGGCACCGCTGGCACCGCTAGCAAAGGCCCCCAGCTGAAGTTTATAAATAAATAAATAAATAAATAAATAAAAATAATAAAAAAAAAACATTGTTGACGCAAGCAGATTGAACCCAAGTGACAACCGCAGCCCAAAGTTCCTGTATCTCACCGCAAAGCCAACAGCCGTAAAGTGGCACTCCACTGACCAACCGCAGGTCACAACGGACTGACACAGGCCAATCTTACTACTGTTCTTTACTTCAGAGTAACCACGCTCTCATGGTACCGATAGCCGGAACCAAAGCCCATCCAGGGGCTATAGTTTTTACCCCTCCAATGTTCATACCCTCACAGTATGACCCCACTACACCCTTTCCCCCCTCTCCCCCCTCGAAACTACTCCAGCTACTACACCCACCTGAACAAACTGACAACCTCTGGGCCCACCAATAGCCAAGTGCAACTCGCCCTCACCACCACTAAACACACAACTCAGGCCCACACCACTGCCCAGTATTGCGAGGACAAACCCCAAGCACTATCAGCAACAAGCTCAGCCTACCCCATACGAAGATCACATAAACAAATTCTAGCGATTCAAGCAACTGACCTAAAGTATGAAAATACAAAGCTACAATGTTAGAGGGTTGAATACCCCATATAAGCGACATTGCCTTTTCCGAGACCTTAAAAGAGACCAGCCTGACATAGTCTGTCTTCAGGAAACACATTTTAAAACGCCACCGACCCTAAAACCATCCTTGTACCCACACCAATACCACGCTACGGCAGGGACAAAAACGAAAGGGACATCAATACTGATTAGCAACACAGTATCCTTCCAGCACCACCACTCACAGACAGACAAGGAAGGAAGGTACACAATAATAGTATGCACAATCAACAACACTAAATATACCCTAGCAAACATATATGCCCCGAACACGAAGCAAAGAGATTTCCTACACAGAATCTTATCCATACTGCGACCAATACAGGAGGGTATACTGGTTTTATGTGGGGACTTTAACCACATCATAGATCCCAAAAACGACACAACGTCCCATGCAGGCAGAGTGGTGCAAACAAACCACCGCAGGACTTGCGCATCATACCTTAAATTATTAGATATCAATAAACTATATGACGTATGGCGAGTCCTACACCCCCAAGAAAAGGATTACACGTATCACTCACTTACACACAATACGTACACCAGAATAGACAGAGTCCATATGGAAAGCACGCACCTGGACCAGGTTCTAGACTGCTCTATCGGCCAAATCACATGGTCGGACCATGCCCCACTGATACTGACCCTCAAAGACAACTACGACTACAAACATAAGAGCCCCTGGAGACTCAATGAATCACTGCTGACAGACATACCCTTTTCCAACCAACTAGAGGAAGCCATAACAGAATAGTTCACGCTCAACGACACAGGAGACACATCAGCATGTACCCTATGGCAGGCACACAAGGCAGTGGTTAGAGGGATCTTGCTAAAGCGAGCAGCATCTCTGAAACAAGTTAACCAAACCCAATGGCTAAATTGGAACAAACAATTAATAGACCTCACAAACAAAAACAAAACGCATCCCACAGAAGCAACACGGAAAAGCATCGTAGAAGTAGCAGACAAAATTAGACTACACACGCTGCAACGAGTAAGCTTCAACTTACGCAAACTCAAAGCAACATACTATGCCCAGGGAAATAGAGCAAGCAAAGTGTTGGCTGCCCGCATAAAGCGAGCAGAAACGAACGCGAAAATATCACACCTATACACACATGACAACACAAAAGTGATTTCCCCCATAGATATTAGCAATGCCTTTGCAAACTACTATAATAACCTCTACAACTTGGCACAGTCCGAGCGAGCACCCGACCCGACAGAACATGACATACAGTCCCACCTGCAGGATATCCCCCTACCCACGCTAACGAGAGAGCAAACTACCTCTCTGCAAACCCTAATCACTTCAGACAAAGTGAAAGATGCAATACAAACCTTACCTAAAAATAAAACACCGGGTCCGGATGGCTTCACAAACAGGTACTATAAAAGATTTGCGACCGTTTTAGCCCCACATTTGGCATCCCTCTTTAACTCCGCCACCCAAACCAAATCACTACCAGAAGATCTATTGCTTGCCCACATCGTCACCCTACCAAAACAAGGAAAGCCCCCAACACACTGCCCAAACTTCAGACCAATATCCCTCCTCAATACAGACGCCAAATTATACGCCAAAATATATGCCCGGCGACTGAGCTCACTACTCCCATCTCTCATTCACAACGACCAAGTGGGATTTGTAGCAGGGAGGCAGGGAACGGACAACACCCGGAAGGTTTTGGACCTAATACACAGCATAAGAAGGAAGGGGACAGGTAGCCTACTAATGTCCTTAGATGCGGAGAAAGCCTTCGACAGATTAAATTGGCGCTTCCTGAAGGTGGTACTGATGAAATATGGCTTTCCCTCACGATTCACAGACACAGTAGAGGCTCTATACAGCTGCCCCACGGCTTAAGTCCTAAACGCAGGATTCTGCTCGGCGAATTCAAAATCTCTAATGGCTCCCGCCAGGGTTGTCCGCTTTCCCCGCTGCTCTACGTCCTGGCATTGGAACCACTGGCTGCCAAGATCAGGATGGAATCAGCAATGCATGGGGTAACACTACGTCAGAAAGAATACAAATTAATCCTATTCGCTGACGACATATTCCTCACTCTAACGCAACCACACATATCCCTACCTAACCTTATGCACCACATCACGGAATACGGACGAGTGTCATATTATAAGCTGAACGTCACTAAGACACAGGCACTAAGTATCAATCTCCCCGCAACACAACTGACGAACCTCAAGAGCTCGTTCCCTCTAGACTGGAGGGATGATCACCTTACCTTCTTGGGAACTAAAATGACCAAAAACCCCATGTCTCTCTTCAAGACGAACTACCAGCCATTGTTAGAAACTTTTAAATCCCTACTGAGCTCCTGGGAGGGGAAATACTTGTCCTGGGTGGGGCGGATCGCGGCCATAAAAATGTCACTATTACCCAAACTCCAATACCTATACAGAACACTACAAATTTCAGTACCAGACAAGTACATCAAAGCACTCACGAAACTGCTAACGCACTTCATATGGCAAAACAAAAAACCCAGAGTAGCGACCAACCTATTACAAAGGCCGATAAACCAGGGCGGACTAGGCTTCCCAGACCTAAAAGCATATTGTAAAGCGGCAACGTTGATGCTAGTGCCACAATTTCGACAACATCCCACAGCCCCACAGTGGCTGGAAATAGAAAACAGCTGGGCCCACCCAACGACACTACACTCCATCCTGTGGACACCCAAATCACATAGGACAGATACTAGTCACCTCCTACCCACGACTCAATATACCCTACATGTATGGGACTCCACGAAGCACCTAATGACGCGATACCACCCACTGCCTTTGGCAGCCCCAACCAGCACCCTAGAACATGTAATACCGAACCTGAACACACAACCATGGCTACAGATGGGCATCCAAGAAATAGGGCAGTTATACAATGACAAGGGGTTAAAAACATTTCCGGACCTACAACAAGAATTTCAACTACCCCACAGACTAGGCTTCGCATACCTCCAAATTAAATCTTACTTAGCCAAAAACAAACCTAACGGACCGGCTGCTGCAGCCACAAGACCGATGACCGAATTTGAACAGATATGCACACACAGAAAACCAATGAAAAAACTAATCTCCATCAGTTACAAAGCACTGACCCAAGCATTAGATCAGGGCAAAGAAACACACATTCAATCCTGGCATAGAGAATTAGGCAGAACAATCCCACTGACAGACTGGATTAAGGCTTACTCCTCGTACAAAGGTGTAACATCTTGCGCTACTCATATTGAGATGCAGCGCAAACTGTTATACCGATGGTATTTGGTACCATCCAGACTCCACCAGATGTGGCCGCGATCCTCCGACACCTGCTGGAGATGTGGCCAGAGTAAAGGCACCATGTCTCACGTCTGGTGGACGTGCCCCACCATCAAATCCTATTGGCAGGAGGTGCAAATAATCATAAATGCCACCACACAAACACAAATCTCACTGACACTGGAACTATGCATACTATTCATTCCACCAGACTCACTTACTAAAGATAAGTGGGCAGCAACATACCACATCCTTATGTCCGCAGTCACATGCATTGCTAGGCTATGGAAACAAACGACAATCCCATCACGAGAAGCTCTCATAAACCAAATAAAACTGAACTGGGCCTACGAGACAGTATATGCACGACAATTTGGTGGAAAGAAACACATGACTCTAGCTCACAACAGGTGGGACGACTTCCTACGATCAGAAGGACTACAAAAAGAACCGACATAACCAACGCAACTAGTCTCTCATTCCCCCCCCCAAGTTTCCCCCCCCCCACTCCACAACCACCCCCTATCCTACCTACTCGTTTTCCCGAAAAGTACGATGCTTGACAATGTTGCGCACAGAACACCCGGCCACTTGTGGCCGAAGGTAACCTTGCACAGATATGCACGATACACCCCTGTACGACCACCTACAGTCCTGAACCCTTTAGAGGGGTAGGGGAGAATAAATACGAATTTATAATGTCTGTAATACCTAACAACGTCATGGGGGATCGGGTAATCTGCATACGATGTACATTGAATGTCATGACTGTATCTCGAGCATTGTACAATAAAAATTGTCAAATTCAAAAAAAAAAAAAAAGATGATATTCCATAGTGTAATAATAAATTAAACACCCTTGCCGTGACACCTATCACTTCAGAATTGCAATATAAAAGTAGGAAATATTGAAATGTTTTGTATTGTTACAAATATAGCAAAGTAAAGAGCTGTAGTAAAGCAAAAAAAAGTATAATTTTAATCTATCATTTAATAGTTTGTTTGTGTACATTTAAATTGTACTGCATTATTCAGGGGGCGGGGCCAGTAGCCAAACTAACCAGACGCCATACATGGTGGTTCCCATGCATATGCAGTAAAGGAGGAGACTATATTTAAAAGAAGAAGAACTACCACAACAAGAGGACATAGTCTTAAATTAGAGGGACAAAGGTTTAAAAAATAATATTAGGAAGTATTACTTTACTGAGAGGATAGTGGATGCATGGAATAGCCTTCCAGCTGAAGTGGTAGAGGTTAACACAGTAAAGGAGTTTAAGCATGCGTGGGATAGGCACAAGGCTATCCTAACTATAAGATAAGGCTAGGGACTAATGAAAGTATTTAGAAAATTGGGCAGACTAGATGGGCCAAATGGTTCTTATCTGCCGTCACATTCTATGTTTCTATGTTTCTATATTTTCTCAATCTCTCCTAAATCGTTCTCCCAAAAACCTCCCATGACCCCCCAAAAGGATCAGGGGACAGAGCTGCATCGATAAATGCCCTTCGTTCAAAACTCCAAAGTGCCCAAACGGAGATGCAAGCCTGGAGCCTACCTCAGGCGGACCATGCCCGACTTGAAATATTTCATCGGCGGAGCATATGTGCATGACCACACAACAAGCTCACAGCCTGAGATAACAGATCAAATGCCAACTACGGGACGCAGATCTCAGTAAACTGGAACTCCGCCAAAAAGCAGGGACATGCCATGCTCCAAAGACCAGCGTGGCCTGTGCTGACATCGGCGGAGGCCCCAACTATAAGGGAAGTACCCGCACATCATGAACAACATGAGTGCTATGAATCCCACAACACACAATCAGTTGGAACTGATACCCCAGAGGAATCAGCTCCCACAACGAAACACAACCTGAAAGTTCTTTTGCAAGACTTTCATAAAATGCTTACCTCAGAACTAGCAATCCTCAAGACGGATATACAAAACACCAACGATCGAATACGGGCTGCAGAGGAGGATATTGTGGAGTTGAATGTCAGCCTTTCCATGCACAAAGCTCCATACACCAACTACAACAGGCGCAAAACAACCTCTCACCACAAATGGCAGCTTTGGAAGACCGATACCGATGCAACAAAGTCAAGATCCGCGGCATTCCTGCAGCTACCGCATCTGAAGAACTACTGCAATATGTGAGGAGACTACTGGCGATTATACTGCCCCCTGCCTTAACTAGAAAAATAGCCATTGATGTCATCTATCGGGTCTCCAGCCCTTTTCAGCCCTCACCACAAACAGCCTGAGATGTTATCCTGCGCTGCATCTCATCACAGGACAAAAGGCACATCATGACGGATCTTAGAGGCACTGTTGTTTGAGGAAGCATAGCTCTCCTTTTATCAGGATTTGACAAGGGCTACCCTCCAGTGGTGCAAGACTTTGACCTTGGTCACACAGCAATTACGAGCTACTAAAGTTTACTACAGATGGGCAACAGGAACTCTAATGGTGACTCTCAACGGGATAACCCTCACCCTCAACTCAATTGCAGAGGCACAAGCTCTACTGACCACCTTGGGACTAGCGGACACAATGGCTGTCTCTACACCCCACACTCCATGTGGGACTTGGGACCCCTCCTGCAGAGTACCCTTTGTCCTGAGAACCAGAGAGCAAAACTGTGCAGCTACCTGACAACGGTGAGAGTACCTCTGGTACTATCCCTTGCAACCATCAATCTTGTATAGCACCTCTCCCTATAAGGGCCCACAGAGCTTGCTCTTTGCAAGATACCATACATGCTAATGTACCCCCCACATGGTGAATAACTACACACCCCTCCACCACCCCCTTGGTTAGGGGTAACACACATTGCGGAGAACGCATAGCTATCCATCATCACCAATTCTCTGCACACCAAAGGCTTGCCTGTCCACACACAACACAGAAAGGTTGGCACCTTAGCCTGCTGGCACTCCACATCTCACTCCTAATGTTAGGTTAGCATAACTTAACACAACCCGCTGCCCGGCATATCCTCAGTGCAAAACTTAAGCCACATGTTTCTACTTCTCAGTTTGCATTTCACACCCGGCAATGAGATTACCTCTCCTGAGTTTAAGCCTTCTAATATGCTTCAGTATGTCCCTACAACACTATAGTCTGTCCTTTCCTACCTGGCATATTCTGTCTGAAATTTTGCAATTAAGCTATGTCATGTTGATATATGTAATGATCAGAGAATTCAAATTGAATTTAGAGGGAATTTTACATTTTAAAGGGACACTCCATTGTCCAAATAAAAAACAAACAAAACAAATCATGCATTTTATTATGCATGTGTTCATTCAAGGTATATCTAAAAGCAGATTGCAAAAGCTAAGAAGTAATGTCTGCAGCCTTTGAAAGTCCCCTCCCCACCCCTCATCCCCTTCATCTCCAGCTGTCCAATCACAGACTTTCCAATGCAGCTCAATGAGAAGTCTTTTCAAGACAGGTCATCAAGGCCAAGGCAATCTTCGGCACTCCATGTGTTGTGGACCACATCGCCCTTGATGCTTTGCAAGCATTATGGCTCTAAGAGAGCATTATGGGAGATGTAGTGCAGCACATGAGGAGTTGTTAAGGTTAGCTACTTCTGCTCTAGGTAATTACCTGACACTTGAGTTGAGATTCACTGAACAACCAGTAAGTAACAGGACCAGTTGTCTAACTGACAGCCAGGGGGGTGTAACAGGGTTAATTTATAAATTTGCCAATTTCTATTGAAATCTGCACTTTTTATCAAATAAAAAAAAGAGAAAACATTCTTCACATATAAAGGACTTCAGCATGTTTAACAGTGTTGTGGGTCTGGAGTGTCCCTTTAAAGCCAAAATAACCAAAATGGAATTACAGAGAGCCGGATATTTCATAGCATTTTCTAAACAATATATTGTCCATGTTTTGTATGCAGGATGTTCTCTCTTCTTTGAATAAAAAAAAAAACATGTACATTAAGAAAGAACTTGGGAATAATGCTACAATTCAGCATATAAATGTATAACCCAAAATAAAATAATAAATAAAAAGCATGAACGCAAAGTAACTATCAATTAGATGCTACCCATAGCAAATATTTCATAGTACAAAAACTCTTTGATATTTCTATTGTGTGTTTATAAAGAGATGTAGGAGTGATCTGCAATGCAATCCAAACTTCTATTTTTAAATGTTTTATCTATTTACATGAGTCTAAGCCTCATACTTATCCAAAAACAAAAAAAGCAGAAAGCAGAACAAACAAAAGAAGTAGAAAATGTAGGAATATGTGCAATGAACGCCTTATATTTTAAAAAGGTTGGAAATACAAGTTTGAACATTTTTTAGTGTCTAAAATATCATATTTGTGCCTAACATAGTATTTCACTTTGAAAGGAAGGAAAAAAATATTGTTTTATTTTACACAAACAAGTAAGAACAAGAAACAAGTCACCAAAATTTGTATATTGACAGTAAAAAAAAAGATAAGAAACATAGAATGTGAAGGCAGATAAGAACCATTCGACCCATCTAGTCTGCCCTATTTTTTAAAATACTTTCATTAGACCCTGGCCTCATCTTATATCTAGGATAGCCTTATGCCTATCCCACGCATGCTTAAACTGTGCTAACCTCCACCAATTCAGCTGGAAGGCTATTCCATGCATCCACTACCGTCTCAGTAAAGTAATACTTCCTGATATTATTTTAAAACCTTTGCCCCTCTAATTTAAGACTATGTCCTCTTATTGTCATAATTTTTCTTCTTTTAAATATGGTCTCCTCCTTTACTGTGTTTCTTCCCTTTATGTATTTAAATGTTTCTATTATACCCCCCGTCTCGTCTTTCCTCAAAAGGAAAGTTATATGTTTGTTTGGAACCCCGGATACTTTCAGTGGTTCCATTGGTTTTGTTTCAGAAACAATAGTGATGTATATTTATTTGTGCAAACTTTATTTTGTTTTTGTTTTGACTGTATGTTTATGCAACTTCTGTACAATTCTCATGGACACCCAGTATACAGCTGTACTTTAAAGAAGCACTCTAAGCACCATAACAACTTGAATGTGAAATTCAATGAGTCTCCTGGTGTCATCCCATTGTAAGTAGTCAAAATGTCTTCTAACAGCTTAACACTTAGCTGTTCCACTGGGGCCCCAAATTAAATCTTCTCTTTCATTATACCTAAAGTAAAAGTTCCCTTTCATATAAGATATATATATATATATAAGACGTATTTAAATATATACAAAAGAATACATCAAATATATAAATACTTCTTATATGTAATTGTCTGGGGATATCAACCAATGAATTGCATCCAAAGATGGATGACATAGATGGTATTTATGAGTTTTGGATTTCCACTTCACTGAAATCTGAAGAGGAAGCCAAAATGCAGGATCTGGTGGTCACATGTAGGCTAGCATTCTGGAGGTTCTAAATGTTCCTGTATATTAAATGTTTAATGCACCCAGCTACATATTGGCACATTAAGACTTTTTAAGAATTCTACACAATGTCTTCTTGTCCTATATTATTACAATTGTGATTTTAAAATAAACCTTGTAATACATGCTAATATTCTGTGTAAAGGCAAAAAAAAAAAGTCTGAAGGATGGAAGAGGGAGGGTGCAAGGTATTAAGCATTGTAGATTTTATTTTACCTATTTAATATATGTTTATTCACATATTTGTGAGAAATTTTTAGAAACCGTTTAATACATTTACATTTGTTTACATGTATTCATCAGATACATACGAATTTCAGAACCAAATAAAAGTACCATCCGCGTGACATTTAATGTGACACTTTAGTTACAAGGCACTTATAAAATAATTTAACATTCTGCTTTAATGGAAAAATACATTTATTTACAGACTAATTGCATTTTGTGAATTTATTCTGATTGATGAAACAAGTGTGTTGCAAAATCCTGAAAATTAAACATTTAAGTTTGCATGCACCCTAAAATATTAAAATTAAAGTTAAGCTTTGGTTTATACTTGTATGCCATGCAAATGTAATACTCAGTCAATACAATATTAACTGGCAGTTAATTTGGATAAAATTAATATACATTAATCCCATGTGAGATTTGTTTTAAGGGTTGCATTTTGAACTTGTTACGTGGGTAACTTGTTTTCTACATTTATTTCATTAGTGAGATAACAAAGATGAAGTATTGCTAAATATTGCTTTTATTGAATGAAAAGAAAAAAAAACACAAAATTTTTTCCCATTGTGCCTCTAAATAAGTCAAAACAAATCAATCATATTTCTACATCCTACTTGTGTATTGTCATATAACTCTTAAAGGTTTGAGACAATGCATTTAAATGATAACTGGGATCACCAAGCACCACTGGCTGAAGAAGAAAAACAAAAACATCTGCCAAATAGCCTACATGCAAAGACATTGTCACAAACAAGAATACAACTAAGTTAAAAACAATATTATGTTTTATTTATTTTTATTTTTTGCATTTATTAAGCGCCAACTTATTCCTCGCTGTTTTACAATATTTAGCAAGTATCCAAAAGTTATACATTTTAAATATCCTTATATTGATAGCAATATAATTAAAATATAGATGATAACTTTGCTAATGAGAACAAAGAAGAATAGGAGAAAGCCGTTTGGTATTTTTTAGTGATTGGTGACAAACTAGTAAAAAAAATGCCCACCTGGGAATACTTCATGATGTTATAAATATAATGGATGATTTTTTAAATTATACATATCTCTTATGTGTTATACCATCCATCCTTTAATTAGAAAAAGTGCAAGTATAGTATACAGCAAAAATAAAATGCACTCTTGCATGTTAAATATGTCATTGTAAAATGATAGGTACTTATATGGAGTTGATCTTTCTACAGCCTCTATTCTTGGGAATATTTCTGCTAGATAGTGGATCTTAGTTTGGTGGATTTGAATACATTCAGCTCCAACATCATCAATGATCTTCTACATAGATGTATGTCCAGGCTCTTATTTCAAATCATATATATTTTAAATCCATGGCCCTAGGCAGGCCAGTCAGATTCTTTCACACTTGTCTCAATAAATCATTTTTGATAGGAGTATGTTTTGTGTTGAAACATGAAAGAGTTTTATTCACAACTGATGCCACAAAGTTAGAAGTACAAAATCATTAAGGATTCCTGGTAGCTTTAGTAGGGCCAAAACATGACAAAAACTGATAAGGTTGCGTTCTATTATGTCATGCTAGAACTGTAAAGAGAAAAATTGTGTATACAGAGTTCAGTAATAAAATAAAAAAAGAAACTAAACTTATAAAACAAATATGGCAATGGATATAGGGATTTGATCACAACCTGCACACATACTGTTTTAATTGTAAACTTGCATTTTACAATGGAAGTTTCTGAAAACTACTGGGTGTGGGAACAGTAAGTATTCTTTTAGCATCAAGACACTGACTAATGGCAGAGGGTCAGGCTAATTGTTAATTAAGCTGTTTTCTGCTCAGACTATTGCCAATCTAACAGTGACCTTTTTAAAAGGGTCAGTATATGACCCAAAACCACTTCAGCTTAGAGCATGCTTTTGCATCCTCACTGCACAATTATCAGCGGTTTGAGAGTTAAATAACTTTATTTTTGCAGACCTAACTATACATTCTCTGTCCATGACTTACAAAGTTTCCCTACACACCACATGAAAAGAAGTGTTTAGTTGAAATGTGTATGTTTTCTTTAGAAGTTATAATCTCCTTTTCTGTTAATTGCCTGTTACTGCACTGCCAGCAACTTCCTGTATGAGATTAATAAAGAACACAAATCTTCACAGAAAGAAATAAGAATCAAAGAAGCACATTTTAGATGAGGAAGTGAGTATTTGTTTTTAAGTTTTTAAATTTGTATACAATCCAGTAATTATTTATCTATTTATTCATATAAAATTCAATACTTAATGATTCTATAATTATTCTAAATGTGCTTACTGTGAACACCATGCTTCTTTTTGAGGAGTATTTCACTGGACCCTGCCCAACATGAACAAGGGAGTTAGTACTGGGTAAAGAGGAGCTGGATTAGCTTAAAGGACCACTATAGGCACCCAGACCACTTCAGCTCAATGAAGTGGTCTGGGTGCCAGGTCCATCTAGGGTTAACCCTAACTGCTATAAACATAGCAGTTTCAGAGAAACTGCTATGTTTACATTGGGGTTAATCCAGCCTCTACTGGCTGTCTCATTGACAGCCGCTAGAGGCGCTTCTGTGCTTCTCACTGTAATTTTCACAGTGAGAAGACGCCAACCTTCATAGGAAAGCATTGAGAATGCTTTCCTATGGACTGAATGAATGCACGCGCGACTCTTGCCACGCATGAGCATTCGGCGGAAGAGGGAGGAGAGTCCCCAGCGCCAAGGGAGGAGAGTCCCCGGTGCTGGAGAAAGGTAAGCCTTTAACCCCTTCCTCCCTCTTCAGCCCGGCGGGAGGGGGGCCATGAGGGTGGAGGGGAATGAGTTTGTTTTCCTGGCACTATAGTGATTCTTTAACTACAGAACATGCATAAATGTTCTTGGGACTATGAATCATTTTGAAAAACAAATTAATTGATATTTCAACTGCCTTATCCAAGTGCTTATCCTAACTGTATTCAGGGAGATTTGAGGACTATATATGTAAGCATCTACTTGAGTTATTTAAAAAAAATAAAAAATAAACAGATGTTTGAAACCATGTAATATGATTGACCTTTATACATTTATCATCACTTTATCTCTTGAGCCGGAGAATTGCCAGGCTGTTTTTTTTTTTTATACCATGCAACCTATTTATTATAATTATCATATTTAAATGTACATACAGTAATATACATTTAATAATATAAAATAAAACATAAGTCAAATATTAACAATTCTAGCAAATTGACCAATAAGACATGCAGTGCCAGTCAAGCAATGTGGTTAAAAGTACATGAAGATCAGCAATTGCAGATCATGGTGAAGAACAGTACACTACTCATCTCTTATCTGGTTGTGAGAGGTCATATAAATAGACATAATTAATAAAACAATCATAATTAATCACATAATCACATAGGTCTTTTTATCATGGGAAAGGCAAATGACTATTACCCCACCAAATATATGGAACATATAAATAATGTTGGCATCCCAGACACCAATATTACATCACCAGGTGAGGACATAGTGAATGGCTCTATATCTTTCTCCACTTCTAAAGCAGGTAAGAGATAAACCTGGTGGAGACCTGGAAGTCTACTCCTTGCTTCACTCAATGTGTGGTGGGTAAAGAGTAGTAAAATACTGGGTAGGTGCCTAGCCTTTGGTTCCTGCTCATTTCTCCACCCTCTGTGTGGTGTGGCAGGTAATAAAATAATGGTATAAAATAGGTCCCCGAAGTCCTCTAGATAAATTTGATGGTGTCAATCTCTATGGCCCTAATAAAACAAATGATTTACTGCACAATACTGAATAGTACAAGGTGATGCCAATGCTAGTTATTTGGTTGTAACTAGCATAATTCAGGTTATATTTAACACGTAGCAAAAATACAAGAAAAACTCATGCTTCTGAAACATTATACAGATTATTTATAGAATGTTAGCAATGTAAGATACACAAAAAGCTAACCTAGGGTTCAATATTTCATCTATTTTACTGTGCTGTAAATGTAATACTATAGCCATGTGCTGTAAATGTAATACTATAGCTATAATTAAGAATATCTGTTTGAAGTATCTGCAGTGTAAAGGATCCTGCTATTCGTGCAGCGCTGATCCTTGTAGCTTCTCCCGAAATCCAAGCTGAAGTAAAGTAGTGATTATAGCTCCCAATTCCCCAAACATGAGTTGAGACTTCATGAAGGGGTAAAACGATCTGCTTTATTGATGGCCAAACTTAGCCCTTTTATGATGGTCTCTCAGCAAAGGAACTCCCATATGGGACCTTGTGGAAGACTGTGACAAAATATACAGAGCCAATCAGTATACAACACAAAAGTTAAACACACCCACAGTAACAGTGCAACCCCTCCTCTCTATCCTGGAGATAATTAACTTAAGTGGTGGAAGAGAACCTAATTATCTCCAGGTAGAGAAAAACATGTCCTTTTTATATTTTCACAAAACAGTATTAAAATCTATAACTTATATTTCACCGAACGTAGACTCTAAGTTCCACATACACCCAGATAGCTTGGATCTGAGCGCACATTCTAGCCGAATAGCGCTCAGATCCCACGAACACAGGAGTGAAGTTTTAATTCACCGGTTGTTCGCGGGATTGAATCCGAAAAGTGTTCCATAACTGTAGCTATCTGGGGACGGTCTGTTTCGTATAATCCCGAACGGTAAAGTGTTCAATGTATTCATGAGTTTTTAGCCGTATGAATGGGGAACATGGTATGCGCCAGCGGT
>OW240922.1:75551143-75573803 GCA_933207985.1 Pelobates cultripes
ATTGATAGTCAACATTCTTGGGAAGATTTCTGGATCATATTGGATCTTAGGTTTGGGCATCTGGATTCATTCATGTACAAGATCATCAATAGATGCATGGTCAGGCTCTTTTTTCATATCATACATATTTTAAATCCAAAATGTCAATTGGACAGACTGTCGATGTAATTGAGGTAAATATGACGAGGCAGCTGATGGCGATTCCAACAAAAGGATTTTGTAGAGTGTTTTGAACAGTGGAAGGGATGCTGAGAGAACTGTGCAAGGTCCCAAGGTGCCAACTTTGAAGAGATCTGAGTCATCATTGTCCTATGTACAATTTTCTTCAATAAACGTCTCTATTTTTCCTATTACATGGCTGGATACTTTAGGACAGACCTTGTATAATCTTTAGCCCTGTTTATTTTTAATTTTTTTTTAATTTTTTGTTATACAAAAGATGAATGAATACATTATCATTGAACAGCAGCATGTAAGCAAATGAAAATAAATGTAAGTGCTAGCTTTTCATTTTATATTTAAAATAGATGTTTTCTCAAAAACAACTCACTAGCACAATAGTCAGGTTATGTATCGCATGCTCAAATTTATTTTAAACATAATGAAATCCAATGTACTTATTTCTTTACAATTGCATGTTAATTCAATTTTAAGTAACAAAGAATGCACACCATATAGTATAAAGTATCTATCTATATTTATTACATTACATATACAAATACATCACAAATAACAAAATCAGTGACTCACTAGGCGATTAATATACAAAAATTCATATTCACCACAATCCACAAGCCTAAATGGGCAGAAACATGAGTCAAAAATAACCCCCAATGTTTCGGCTCCTCCTGGTAGCCTTTATCAAGGGTATCTATATCCAATATATTTTGTTATTTATGATGTATTTGTATATGTAATGTAATAAATATAGATAGATACTTTATACTATAGAAAGTAGTAATACTAGATACACTGACTCAGGGGTCACTAATTTGGCCCGTGGGTCAGTGTTTGCCCTAGGACTATTCTTCCCAAACGGGGAATAACCCACAATATGTAACTGAAAAAAAAAAAGGGAAGGAAGTGAGACCTTAAGGTCCCAAATGGAAGAATAGTGCAACAAGGAAAGGGAGCCCTACCTTTATTAATCCTAATGATGGGAGCGATATTAAAATGGACAGAAAAATAAGAGACCTCAGAGAGGGTAATGGTTTGTCAGCACACATTCTAATCCTAATTACTACAAAGAGGAGTTAGGCGCTCACTAAATAAACTAAAGGTGGGCAGCAGTGAACCAAGCAGGAATTCCCAATACCTGCTCACAGTAGTAAAACAAAAGAGACAAAAGTGGTAAACCGAGCCCAAACAGTGCAAATAATAATTAAAATATATACATACAGAGAATCCTCTAATTAGGAATGTATGAAACCTTCAAGGCAAAAAAGTACAGAACCATAATAGTGCAATATGTCAAGTGAAATAAGAGTATATAAAAGTTTATAAAAGACTCACTCACACTTTGCAGAGCTACTCAGAGCTCTGCCGTATAGCGCTTAGACGGTATAATCCCCGTCTCAGGATATCAAGTGATGGTATAATGCGGTATCCAATCCTCCACAGTGGTATATGGAAAAATAAAAATAGAAATAAAATCCAATAGTGTAGTATATCTATTAAAAAGTGTGCAAATAAAGGAAAAGTATCCTACTTGCAAATTTCAGAGCAAATATCTTGCTCTGGTATAAACAGCATGTGGTGGTATGATCCCCACCAAAGGATATAAGTCAGGATTCAAGATGTATCAGAACAACAAATAAAGTAGTAAAAACTATAACTTTATTGTTACAAAATAAAAAATATATAATAAAAGAAGTATCAGATCTCTTATTTAACGCGTTTCGCCCGGTCTGGGGCTTTTTCAGAAGTAATAAGTCCAAAATTCAATGGAGTCCTCTTTATATAAGTGTTCCTGATTAATGTGATTTAGTCCTGATGCAATTTCACTTCCTACTTCCGGGTCGCGTGTGCCGCCCGGAAGTGACGTCAGGGCGTCTTCTCGTAGCTTGCTGGGATATGTAGTATCCCTCCATTCATGTTATTATTGTTCTGTACTTTTTTGCCTTGAAGGTTTCATACATTCCTAATTAGAGGATTCTCTGTATGCATATATTTTAATTATTATTTGCACTGTTTGGGCGCGGTTTACCACTTTTGTCTCTTTTGTTAATCCTAATTACTAACCTACTCAAAAAAACCAGGCTATGTCAACATATCTATAAAAGCCTAGGTAACTGTAGATAGAGTATATATATATATATATATTATATATTATATAAGCGGCTACATGGATACATTACAGGTTCACTGCTCCTGACGATGACATGTTAATATGCCGAAACGTGCATCGAGCTAATTTATTTATTTATTTTTCTTTTATAATTCACTTGGTAGCACAGAATTATGGATTTCTATTTAGGTTTATTTATGTAGACTAGTCAATTGGACAGGCAGGGAGAGGTTTACAGGTAGGCACCTGTGTGTCACATCACAGTGCCGAGGTATATCACTATTAATAACTCTTTTCTCTTAATAGTGAATTAGAATTGGGTTTGTGTTTTTGGGAGTTTCTTTTTCCCCTCCCCTTTTCAGGTTAGGTTTATGGGTTCATCTCCTAGTTCAGCCTAGCCGTTATCTTTCCTTCTATTACCTGTTGTTTTCTACTTCCTATACTCTATCTACAGTTACCTAGGCTTTTATGGATATGTTGACATAGCCTGTTTTTTTTGAGTAGGTTAGTAATTAGGATTGGAATGTGTGCTGACAAACCATTACCCTCTCCGAGGTCTCCCTTATTTTTCTGTCCATTTTAATATCGCTCCCATCATTAGGATTAATAAAGGTAGGGCTCCCTTTCCTTGTTGCACTATTCTTCCATTTAGGACCTTACTTTATACTATATGGTGTGCATTCTTTGTTACTTACTATTGATTGTTTTGGTATTTGAGGGAGTACCTTTAAGGAATAGCACCCTACTAATTGGCTATTGTTATATCAAGTATTCTCTCCGTATTTTGTATATTTTATGTTAATTCAATTTAACACATACTATTAACTCAAATAAAATCCATACTGATGTTATATTTATGCATCTATTAATAAAAATGGGTGGTCAGTCAGGTGGGTGATTTAACTCAGTGTTTGTTTACAGTGATTAGGTGAACCTTCCAAGTAATTTGATAATCACATAAAAATAGGGTCAAGAATGAAAGGTCAAAAATGTTTGAAAGCATGATCAATTTTCTTGAAACTTGCTGCCACACAGAAAAAAATTATTTTGGTGAGTAGTGATCACGTATTATATACACAAAAGAAAGAGGTCTTGTTTCAAAAGCAGCATGTCGATCCCAAGTTATGCAGTTAAAAAGTGTGCTCTTATTTTTTCAAAATTAGTAAATGTATATGTTTTTAACTGTATTGTTCATACATGTTACATATATGCATTTTGTAGCATAATTTTTTTGCTCTTTGCAATTTACATTGTTTGTCCTACCTACATCACTACTATTATGTGTCTTAGACTTGTATGAGGACAATTAAAATCCTGCATCTGACAAGTGCCATCATATGGTCAGAAGTGTACTTGTTATCATGCTTTGATTTAGATTTGTTTACCCGATTCTTCTACATTTCTCTATGTATTCCTTATGAGCTGTACACGTTAGTCTATCTTACCCTTGTATTTTCATCTGGAAATCTGAAATCAAAAATATAAAAAATATAGAGTGAATATTAGACTGAAAACATGTTTACTGTCTTGTTGTGGTATTTATCAACCCACTGTGATTTTAAGGTGATTGGTATTCAAATATAATTTTTATTATCTTTTTAAAGTCCCATTGTTTATTACATTTCATTTTTTATTCATACTTTAATGTTATTTTCTATACATATCTCTATTTAATGGTGCCATATGAGCCATTTTATACCTTCTTAGTGATCTTTTTATGAATACCATTCAAAATTCTTAATAAATATCACTATGATACACAATTAAGTAATATTACTTTAAGAAGAAAAAAAATCACCACTTTAAGCACTCAGCACTTTAAGCCATTCACCAATCACCTTAAAATCACAGTGGGTTGATAAATACCACAACAAGACAGTAAACATGTTTTCAGTCTAATATTCACTCTGTACAATAATTGCTCTTTATTATTACAGTAAATCTTTATTTAAGCTCCCCCCTGACCGGACCAGTACTAGACATCTGTAGTACATGGGAACAGTACCGGGGGGAGTAGTTCACGGCCAGAGTGACTACACATTATCAGGGCACCAAAGTCTCCATGCTTTACAGTTCCCTCCCCCCGGCCTGCATGCAGAGATGATGTGCGGGAGTCAGGGAACTTCCGGGCGGAAGCGGAGTGACGGTCACGTGGGTCCGTGACGCCACTTCCGCCAACCAACCACGATCCACCAATGAAAATGGACCATAATAAAGGCGCCAGAAACCCAGCCAAATTAAAGGGAGACACACAAATTTTGTTTTAAGAGGGACATGTAACCTCCATCACCATTGGAGGAAATGGACTACACTCATTAAAGGGGAGGACCCTAGAAACACTTAAAATGGAAGATTCAGAGGACCACCACCACAGATGACTGAGGAAGCTCCACAGAAGGAGTGAAACGCGTATTGGCTACTTTAAAGAGGACTTTTTATAAGGACTTTTTATTACTATTGTTTTTATTTATTTTATTCTTAAATAAATATATTATTTTTTATTAAAGATCCTTTTTTAGTCCTTCTTTGGAAACCTCAAGAGAATCTTCCTAGGGGTAGTGTCATCCCCATTTAAATTGACACAAAACCTATATACCTAGAGCCGGGACCCACAGGCTCAGGACCAGGTGAGCACACCATTTTTCTCCACCATATTGTGTTTTCCATACAGCACTTTCTACACATTGGTTTGCTCCCCCTTGTTGTTTTTTGTCTTTGAGAATTATCCCACACCGAAGGAGACAGGTGGTGCTACCCTAATGAGCACAAAAGCCATCATACGGAGCCAGTGTTTTTATATACAGGCTCCTAAGAATGTGAGTGTTCATTTTATTTAAACACTATTACAACTGTTATATTATCACTTCCCATATCGTCTGCACTATATTGTATTCCTTGTTTTTTCTAAATGTACTATATACTTCGCCACTGAATGAAATATTATTCAGTAAGCTGTATTTGTGTTGGAGCGCTCCACTTATTGGTATAAGTTTGTTTATAGCTTAAACCACACCAATAATTTTAACCTTGTTTTGTGGAATAGAGGATATTTTCACATAAGTGTACTGAGCAGCCTGTAAATCACCTCATTTGTCTTAAAGCACTGTGTCATACACACTCCTCTGTAAAAGTAGATAATCTTTGATTGGTATTTTGAGATATATGTGTAAAAATCTCAAAGTACACTTTTAATGAAATCATATACAGTGGGACCTCGGTTTACGAATTTAATGCGTTCTCCGGGACGTTTCTTAATGCGAAAAATTTGTAAAACGAAACGCAGTTTCCCATAGGAATGCATTGAAAAACAATTAATCTGTTCTGAAGGTCAGAAAAAAGTCAAAATGAGCTGGCATGGAAACCAACCCACAATGAAGAACATACAATAAAAGGCATGCAAAAGACAAAGCTCAGCTCCCTACCTTTACACAGCTTGAGAAATGCACCAAAAAGTCCCAAAACAACTGCAAACAATTTCCAGAATGGCTCCAAAACTCGATGCAAAAGCCGCTCCAACACCTCCACACTCGACGCCATATGTTACCCAAACTTGCTTTGTATTGCGAATACATTTTGTAAACCGACGCATTATTTTCAATGGATTTTTATTTGTAAACCGAAAATTATGTTAAACGAGGCGTTTGTAAACCGAGGTCCCACTATATGCATGATATATGTATAATATGTTATAAAATGCTTTGATTATTTTATAATGTGTTATACGTATATATGTATAATTTTTTTTTTTTACTTTTTAGCAGCCTAGGGAACTGTCTGACAGCTCAGAAAGTCCCCCTGCTGGCAGCTCCTAGACTCAATTTGCAGCAATGTGATCGTGGTGATCACATGGCCCTGGAGACAGGGGTGACCAGAGCTGCTGCAGGGGGACTGCTGGGGTCTCCGGCAGTACCCCCCAACTGTGATCACCGCGGATTGCTGGTCCAGGTATGTCCAGCCTCCTGTTTGCCGAGGTCATACTAGGTATATTAATATCAAAATACAGTTAGAATAAAATTATATATATATATATATATATATATATATATATATATATATATTTTTATATATATATATATATATATATATATATATAATTTCCTGATGAAAGTCTGTGATACAGACTGAAACATTGATTTTTATTTTGAGCTAATAAAAGCTAAGTTTTATTCATTCAACTTGGAAGTCCCTGGAGTGCTATCTTGTACTTTTGGCTGTATATATATATATTATACATTATACATTATACATTATACATATTATCCCATAGAGAGTAGGTGCACTCACAGGTCTTTTTTCTCAAACTTTTTCTTTATTTTAAATCATATGCATATTGTCCCGATCAACGTTTCCACCCACACAAGCCTTCCAGCTCTAATTACCCACAGACGGATGAGGTACGTCCGCAGTCCTGAAGGACCATTTTTTGTTGAATGTATCTGATACATCCGAGGTCACTAAGGAGTTAAAAATACATATTTTTCATTTGATTATTTTAAAGTTATTTATTAAACTGTTAATTGTTAATAATGACCAAAAACATATTCAAGATCAAAAACAGCAGAATTGCAGACATTTTCAATTTCAAATATGTTGCACTAAATTTTCAGTTCTTTGGTTAATTTAAGTATTTATTAAATAAGAATGACTGGACAACTGGTTATTCTAAGAGACAAGTAAACATATTTCTGCAAGTAAAACCTACCTCATTTTCACTGAATCTATAATAATGATGCCCATTTAATTTTTTAAATATTTGTATTACTTTTTTTATTGTTTTCAGGTAGAGAATAAGCATTGGGGTACAAAAGGAAAGAGGGGATAATCAAAACGTAACATAATGGGGTTTCACCATACACTGTACACTACACATAATATCACTGTACACTTTACATATGTCTGGTGCGAGTGGTGTAACGCTGTCTAGTTTAGGCAAGGAAAGCATAAGATACAATGTATCCTTTATTCACAACCTATCTGGAGTGTGTGTGTTGTAGTGCGCTCATCAAGAGTAGTTGTGGGTAAGGTTGAACTCAGCACCAACTGCAAGTGCTAGTGTGGCCCATTTAAAAATGTGAAGTATCTCTATTTAAAGTATTAGTATTTTATTTATTAATTTGAAGTAATACCAAGTGGTTTCTATTAGATCACATTATGTAAATCCTGGCTTATTTGATTACACTCTTTCTTGCTTATAATGACAATGTGAAATCTATGCTGCCATCCAGAATCAGAAAACTGAAAACAAAAATGCTGGCAATAAATCACAATGTTGTTTGCCAATTACTAAGGATCTCTTATAACATTTCACCATCGAAATGAGTATGTAGCTTAAGAAATGCTTTAATTTTGACTTTGAAATGTCTCTTTAGGTTTATATCACAAGTAGAGGTTGCACCTAGAGACATGTTACTAAGAATTTGGCAGACTTACTTTGTCATGTAAGCTGTCACCAGCTTTTATTCAGAATGGTAAAAACCTTTAGAATGTTTTCCAACAATGTTTCTTTGTGGCATCATTTGGATAAATCATCATCAGATTTTTTTTTAACTGTAGTTAACCAAGCTAGACCATTGAGCACTATTAGATACCAAGTAATTAGCCAGCAGTCCTGTAAAAATTCCACAGGACACATGTTTTAACAAAGATATTAGTAGAGCAAAAAAAAAATTTCAGTTATAATTAATAAAACATTAACATGAGCTATATAATTTATCCGCCAACCAAATATCCGTCCTTAATAAAGGTATGAAATTTGCACCGACTAACCCTTTTAAATCTTTCGAAGCCTTTTTAGACATCAACAAATTTGTTCGCAAAGCTACCCTAAAGAGATTTTTTAACGACAAATTACCCACCACAACCAATTCTCCACCCCCCACGCCTAGTATCAATAACCCCAATAACATCAACACCCATTTGAAAGAAAAATCCAAATTTTACCCTTCCTACTGCAAATCTGCACCCCTCATCATGTTCGAAAAACTTGTGTTAAAAGACTTTGAAAAAATTAAATATAACAAATATGACTCACACAAACTCACCCATGCCGAGCGCAACACACTGAAACAACTACAAGAAGACAAAGATATTGTCATAAAGCCGGCAGATAAAGGAGGTGGGATCGTTATCCTATCTAGCAAGATGTACATAGATGAGGCACATAGACAACTACATGATACAGAAACATATAACAAACTACCCTCTGACCCCACCCCTACCATCCAAATCAACCTATCCACCTTTTTACAAAAAGGCTTGGATTCTGGCATCCTAACCAAAAACGAATACAACTATCTTAACATCAAATACCCTAAACTCCCTGTCATATACTTTTTACCAAAGATACATACAAATATTAATAGCCCTCCTGGCAGACCCATCGTGTCAGGGATAAATTCCCTACTCTGCAATCTGTCAGAATACATTGACATACTCCTCCAACCATCCGTTAAATTAATGCGCTCTTACCTAAAAGACTCTATGTCACTACTACGTTTTTTAGACAAATTCAAATGGAAAACTAATTACATTTTAGCTACTTGTGATGTCCAATCCCTATACACGATTATACCCCACTATATAGAATCCCCCCTGCCCAAATAGATTTTATTTTAGAAGGTATTAATATCATTTTAACCAACAACTATTTTTGTTTTTTTTTACTCCTTTTACCTACAAAAACAAGGCACTGCGATGGGTACAAGGTTCGCGCCAAGCTATGCCAACCTCTTTATGGCCGACTGGGAATCCACGGCCATATGGGGAAGGCACGCTTGGTGTACGAACCTTGTAACATATTTTAGATATATAGACAATTTGTTTTTTATCTGGGATGGCACAGAAGCTCTTTTTAACTCTTTTATCCACCTCCTCAACATCAACAATAGAGGCATTACCCTAACCCACGAAATAAGTAAGGAATCTATTAATTTTTTAGACCTTAACATCTTCATTACAGACAATACCATCCACACCAAAACATTTTTTTAAAAAGTCTGCGTCAACACAGCTATCAAAAGATCTAGCTGCCATTACAAACCTTGGTTGGAAAGTGCCCCTCAAAGCCAATTCCTTCGTCTCAGAAGGAACTGCTCCCAAATAGAAGATTTTAACAAACAAATTATCTAAAAGAAAAATTTATTGAGAAAAATTACTCACCAACCCGCCTCAACACCACTATAAATACCATCACCAAAAAAAGATAGAGCAGACCTCCTAACTTACAATACCCAACCCACCACCAACACCATGCCCCTTCCTGTTATTTTCAATTTTAATAACAAAAGTGGCCATGTCAAAAAAATTATCAAAAAATATTGGCACCTCTTAAAAGAAGATGAAATACTTAAAAATATTATACCTGACAAGCCTAATGTTGTCTTTAGAGGTGCCCCAAACTTCAAATCCATTTTAACCACCAATTTTACAAAAGAAACCAAACCTACTTTTAATTCTTTTATGCCCAATGCCAGTGGCTTTTATAAATGTAAAAGATGCATTGTATGCAAAAACACAGACCCCTCCGTCCCTTCCAAAACCACCAGTTTTAAATCTAATATCACCAACAAAACCTATAAAATTAAAGATTTTATCAGTTGCGATACCAAAAATGTCATCTACTTGTTGGAGTGCCCTTGTGGTCTCCAGTATGTAGGGATGACCACAAGAAGTCTTAAAGTGAGACTGAGTGAACACTGTAGAAATATCAAAAAAGGCTACCTGAATCACTCAGTCTCCAAACACTTTTGTACACATAACGACACAAGACACCTTAACTGCATCGGCATAAAAAAATTTATAATACCATGGAGAGGTGGTAACATTAAGAACATATTAGGTAAAGCTGAGATGGAATGGGTTTTTAATCTCAAAACTCTTACCCCATCTGGTTTAAATGTTGATTTTGACCTGTTTAATTTTATTTAAATTCCTATTTACAACCCTTATCTACATGCTTTTATTCTTTATGTCTGGACCTAACCAACCCTCATAATAATAATCTTTTAAGTTTTAACTTTTCATCTATGCCTTTCCATTTATGTATCTTGTATTCTGTGTTATCTTTTATTTAATTTTATTTAATGTTATTTTTATTTTATCTATTATTTTCATTTAACATCTGTAATATATTATTACTCTGGGGTATAATATAACCCCTATTTAAATCATTATGTTTGGGATTATATTACCCCCTTTTCATGCATACTCCATTTACATATATCTCTGTTTCTCTGTACCTTTAAACCATCTACTTATTTGTTTTATTTTTATCTTTTATTTTTTTTGTTTTGTTTTGTTTTTTAATGAACTTTAATCAAATACCTTTTTTTTTTAACTTTAATCAAACAACTTTTTTTTTTGAACTTTAATCATTTAATCAAACAACTTTTTTTTTTAATGAACTTTAATCAAACAACTTTTTTTTTCTCTCTTTCTCTTTAAAAAACAACTTTCTCACCCTCGTTTTCACATTTAAATAATTTAAATGGATTCATCTCCTTTATAACATCACTCCCATACTCTTGAATCCTAATTTTGAAAAGTGATTTTAAAAATTGTCTCTGATTGGCCAATTACACTTTTGGCGCAATTTTCAAATTAACATAGCCCTATTTAAACAACCCCTGCCAGGTTACTACTTTTATCCCATTCTGAAGAAGCCACTTATGGTGAAACGCGTTTATGGTTATTAATTCTGTATTTTACTGTGTATTTTAGATCAATAAAAGTTTTTTGGCTACTTTATTGTACCAATCCTCTTTTTATTGCACTCTTTATGCACTTTAAACAACTTTTTTTTTACCTATTCCTGGCATTTTAACCTTTCCTGGTTACTTTTACTTCCACTGGCAATTTTAAAGTTCCAGTACTCCAAGAAATCCTAGGTGGGGATCATACCACCGGCGCCTATCCATAGAGCAGTACCTCTGCTCTATCTTTGTGAGTATTATTTTATTTTCTCTACTACTCTCTTAACCTATCACAATTGAGAGCACTATTGCTGCTTTTTATTCTTCTATATTGGAGCCTTGGATCACCAGACGGTGCTGACGGATGTATCGCCGCTACATATCCTATAAGCGGGGATTATACCACTGTACGCTATCCACACCAGAGCTGGCCATAGCTCCCTCAAATGTGAGTTTTTTTACCTCTTCTTATCTGCACATTGAACCACATCCAAATTGAGAGCACTATTGTTGCTTTCTGTCTTTCTTTTCTGAGTTCTGGACTACCAGACGGTGTTGACGGAGACCCCCTCCCTACATATCCCATAAGCGGGGATTATACCGCTGTACGCGATCCACACCAGAGCTGGCCATAGCTCTCTTGAATGTGAGTTCTTTACTTTTTGTTACCTATCACACCCTGAACTTTCATACTATACCATTAGTCGCCTCTACCTCTCTTGTATTTACATATACGGAACGGTCTACACCAGACGCATCCACAGAGGAACTCTATCAAGTATCCTAGACCATCTATTGGCACCCTAGCAATACTTTACTGGACTATCTACCCTTATTTGGCGCAGCCCTTCCATATCTTTTTGTATCTATCCACCGAAGGACCCGAGGGGTTTTCCTTCATTTGGGTTGCTGCCTACATTGACTAATGTTGTGATTACTAGCGCTGAATTCTTTTTGTGTTGAACTATATAATTGTTTGTTATTACATGTCGAAAACCCAGTACAACAGCACACAAAGTTTTAAATTCTAAATCTATTTTAGATTCAGAAAGGAGATAATCAAGTATGGAAAAATAATTTAATTGATATAACAATTTTATAAAATCAATTAGACATACTATTTATAATTGTATCAAACGTATTTGCTATGTGCCTGTATAGTATTTTGCAGAAATATTAATAGCAAGCTTTATCTATAAATAAGGGAGTAAAATAATCTAATGTTATCCACAAAGAACATTTGCACAATATTGCATTGTATTGGTTAATTAAGACTTCTATAGGTATCCCCTCTTCCCAATATAAACATCCAAACACTATTTTCTAAGATTACGAATATATCCCTTTTCATAATACCTTACATGTACAATACACTTATTTATGTATATGTACAGATATTCTACCCAACCAAGCAGCTATATTTCCAGTTCCACCATATTATTTACAAAGCTTCCTTAATTCCAAAATTATTACCCCCTCCCGCATGTTTCTCTTCTCTACTCCTCCATATTCCCACCTTCCCTAGCATAGTTTTCAGCCTTTCTCCAACCTAACAACTTTACTTGCCCATATTTCCAGCCTTGACCTTTACTGGAAAGATTAAGGAACTGGGCATGCATTAATGCACACACAAACATACACACTCGCTGGTATATTATTGACATAGTGTTGACTGATCGATGGAAACAAAAACAGATAGTGTTAAAAGATTAAAGAGTAAATATTGAGCAAAACACTAGTCCATACCACCAAACACCGAAATTCCTCAATAACACAGAAAAAAAGGACTCTAAGGACAGAATAAATAAGATGGGAGATAGATTCATCTTTGTCCAGTTCAGTTCCTGAGGAAAAGCCACCATTGACCTGCACCATGGCAACTGGTGCTTTGTAAAGGGAAAATGTCCTCCTTGACATGACAGGATCCAATTCTATCTGTACAAGCACCTGCATGAGGAAGTCCCACTTTACCCTGTCAAATGCTTTTTCAGCATCAGTCGAAAAAAGGATGAATGGGGTGGTTTGCTTTCCCCAATGCTTTGTACCTCTTAAATTGAATATATGGGAAGTAATTGCTTTGTGGGGCCTGACAAATGGGGAGCGCTCATGTCTTGGACATACTGTGAGTTTACCTTTTTCAACCCCCATTATCAATCAAGAAGAAATATAGATAAGGTTACCTAAAGTACTAATTAATGAAACAAGACAATATACTCTCATCTTAAGCCCCCAACCACTCTGCTCAGCATTTCAATCCAGTGCCCAGTAAACCTGTATTTGAGGCCAGGTAGATGACTACGTCCATCTAGCATGTAGAGGCTAGGAGATGAAGGAAATGCCTCACATTTCTCAATATCCAGGAAAAGTCCAGGGAAGATGACCTTCTTTGTCTTGGGGAAGTTGCTAGTGGTAGCTCAGATTCCGCTGCCTGTGGAGGTTAGTAGTAGAATGGTGACAAATCCAGAGCCTTAATTTATTTTAGCCACAGAGCTCTACAAAAGGCCTCTAAATCAGGATGTGTTTCTTCCCTTCACTAGCCACAATCAAGCACAATGTAAAGACCCATCTCTAAGGTAGCCAGCCTGGGTGAAGCATTTAGCAAGTGATCAGAGTGCCCTTCTTTGCTGCAGAGTGCTCTACGAGAGATCATGGAAGATGGTGATCTCCTATCTCTCAAATTATATTACTTGCTTTGCTCACAATGTCCTCTTTAATAGAGTGTCAGATGAGACAACATATCACATCCCTTAGCAGTGCTTTGGCTGTGGGCCATTGTTTGAGCGCCCTGTGAGCTCTCTTATCTCCTATCAAAAAGCCAACCTAGCTAAAGTTAAACCCAGTTAAATAGGCACTACAGGGTTTATTGCCACATGTGTGTGGGAACCTTCTCCAATAGAATTATGACCCTAATATTGTTTTGACATTACCTGTTCTCCAGGTCATCACTACGGTGGTGTAATAGGATGAGCTGAGTTGCAAGATCCATCAGGTGCAATTCCACAACGTTTTATATCTCTGTCATCTTCGAGTATTTACACTTGGTCCATGACCTGCTGCAGATCAACTGAGGACATTCTGATATTTAAATGGTGTCCAGGGTATGTGATTAGGTGCCTATATTCTTATAATAACATACAACAAGAATGGTCCTGTGCTTTTAAGATATTTATTGACTGAATACACATAGCCACAGTATGATGCCATGAAGGTTGTTGAAAAATATGTGGGGCTTTCCAGAGAAGTTTAAGATATATATGCTATATGGTGATAGCATATGAAAGCAGAAGAATGGATTTAATTGTGTACAATATTCAACTGGACTCAATAGTAATATAAGTTGTAATAATTAGTTTGCCATAGGGGGTTTATCTCTTTTTTTGGTTTTCATAATTGCAGTGTTTGGCTTTTGCATACTTTTTCTCTTTGACAAAAGTTTCTACTTACTTGTTAGACATCTTTGCTGATTAATGATTTGACATGAATTATTCCCTTATTTGTATGAAAGCATATTTGGAAGCCTTACTTTAACTACATTAATCTGGAAGCCAACCCACTGCAGTGAATTTTCAACCCAGGAGCTCTATAACATATTTGCTTTTTCAATCAGAGTTTATGATTTTGATGTATGCACTTCCTATGAACTGTAAGACACAGGATATGAAAGACATTCCACCCACATGGTCATGGCTTCTAAGAAATGTTAAGATAGAAACAATCATATCCAATATTCTTGATATATGATTTTTCACCCAGCATATGTAAGCATCTCTATAATAGAACTCTCTCTCTCTAGTTGCATTGTAAACAAAAAAATATTTCTGTTAACAATGGAAACGCACTGGTAATGCATAAATTTTTTATGAATTTATCAAATTGCCATTAACTGTCTAGAAAGAAAGAAGCCCATTGTCTATCCATCTTTCCTCCTGTTACATTCATTCTATGTGCCACCTGCACTTTTTATTGTAATAATTGTACAGACTCTATTAATGAAAGCATATGACACAATACTACTGTAGACGAATCCTTTGAACCCTTTGACCAGCTGGGAATTTATTTGCTGAATGCAATATATGTAATGCATTGTGCATCACTCTAGAATTCAAGATCTATAAACTTATCATGTCAAAGAGCTTCACTGAACATTAATTTCTGCCCTCAAACCCCTTATATGTGCATTACTTTATGGTCTCCAGTTATTTTCATTTGGTAAGCTATATCTTGGATACATTATCTAGGGACAAAGACTTGATTGTTAGTTAATTATAAATGTCCAAAATATATTAGTAATTCTTTCTTATGTTGTCGCAGCCTCTTAAAATTATAATAATTGTCAATAACATAAAAAAAATGCAGAGTAATTGATGAAATAATATTGTTTGAAATGGTACTCAGCAAAAAGAAAACAGTAAGAACATTTAGGATTGTAAGTCTTCATATTTCTGTTTATAATCTACTGTAGTTCATAGAATCATATATATCAGTCATGGGATTGGAATTATTTTTGGTGTTGTAGTAAAGGGACTAACAGGATAGATAAAAAAAGGGAAGACTGAAAACAGTTCTTTAATCTCAAAGAATAAACATTATATTCAACAAATGCTAACAAACTGTTCATTTTGAATATTTGTATCGTACAATGTATTACATTTAATTTATAATTAAAAGAACACTCCAAGCACCATAACCATGCTTTTGAACCCAAACATTATATGTATTCAAATTGGATTTGGTGGTCTGCCAGGTGCCTCAGAATTTTTATGCAATAGCTGTTCAGACAGAAGAACTGGTGCTGGTAAGCAGCAGTAGGCACATCTAAATAAAAAAAAAAGAATATGGTGGGAGGCTTAGAAAAATACAGCCTCCTCACATACAATCTACCTCCTACCACTCTGCCCTCTCACATCATCTCCGCACACCTTTACACTGTCACACTCACTCCCCAACACCTACCCACCATAATCACTACCAGATACAGCCAACCTGTCACACTCAACTCCCACATCCCCTCCACATTTACCCCCCACACAGTCACCCTGTTACATTCACCTCACCACAGTCACCTGTCTCAGTCACCCTTTCACACTCAAACTGTCACAGACACCCCCACAGACCCTCATAATCGCAAGTTACACCTCATACACACAACACCGCTTCACCATAAACACAATGCACACATCAAGACCACAAGCAGCCCCCTCCTTTCAAAAAATACACTGTAAGCAGATTTCCCACATACCTGTGTTGCCAGACACAGACACAACTCTCAGCTACATAAACAGTTGCACAATGATAGACACACACAGTGTATATGTGCGTGCATGTATCAGCAAGTGTGTCCACTGAGTGCATATGGAATATTTTACATGTGAGAGGATTATAAACTATTTCAATAAAAAGTATATTATATATTTAGAATTATTGTTTACAACACTTTTGTAACATCATTATTTGGTATATGATTTCTTAATATTCTTTCAGTCTAACCAGAATGTGTATTTTTGTTTCCATGAAATAATGTCCTATCTGCATACTGATGAAAAATGCATTAAAACATTAATTTCTGGCTAAATTATTGATATGGGGTTATGTGTGTTTTTTTTCAATCTGCTTGGGAGTTAAAGAGTTAATAAAAATATATTTCCTAAATACTATTTCAGCTGTGCATGGTGAAAAAAAAAATCAGTTTGTCCAAATCGATATATATATATTAGTTTGGATGGTCCAAAATTAATTCCTATGGTGTTTTGGTTCAGATGAAGTAACAAAAAAAGAAAGCAAGCAGATACAGAGAAACCTAAGGGTTAAGTGAGTCAGTCCCAAAGGTTCCCTATATATGCAAAGAAACACATATGAAAATAGTATAAAATTTTACTTTTATTAGGATTCATTCTAAAATAAACTCTTAGGTACTTGGTGAAAAGATAATAAATGAATAGATAAAATAAATTAAAAAGAGAGAAGGAGAGCTAAGGTATAAATAGTAGCACAGAGAGAAAATGTTCCTGGTGGGTCAAACTGTATCTATAGCAAAAGAAACACTAGAATCTATCTCACTGTTACTACACTGATATTGCTACTCCTATCTCTCAATAGTCTCGAGCGTTAATCTCCTTATTAAGTGCAACAAAATAGCCTCTATTGGAGGATTGCCAAGATAATAATATAGTCTGAATACTGGTAATATAGAGAGGGTGGTCTGCCCGGAGTATCATACACAAATTATTCTAATAGCTGCAGCATCGTCCCTAGTCTGACTCCAACCACCGCTCACTAAACTAATCCCACTCCAACCACCGCTCACTAAACTAATTCCGACACACGTTTCGGGACTGACTCACTTAACCCTTAGGTTTCTCTGTATCTGCTTGCTTTCTTTTTTTTGTTATTGCACTAGTTACTAGGGGTTACCCCCCACATTCTATAAGCAACCCGACCTTATACCCCTGTTCCTATCCCCTTTTTTTTTCTAGATTTGGTTCAGATGAGTTTCATCCATGCAACTTTTTCAGGAAAACTATTTGGATGCACAAAAAAAGACGTGAAAATGGGCCAATCATTGTACTCCAAAATATGAATATTATGTATGTATTTTGCAATAATGCTGCACATCTTTTATATTTCCATTTAGTGGCTTTTGACTATGAAATTTTTTTTCCCCATCAATCACACTTTTTGTTCAGGTGCTGTTGACTGTGCTCCAAATGTCAAAACAATGATAAATGATATATATATATATATATACACACACACACACACAAACACACATATATATGTATATATAAAACAAAAATAGTAATGCACTCCACCTTCCTTGATGTACTTGCCCGGTGCTTATCAGCAAACAGATACAGCCAAAAGTACAAGATAGCACTCCAGGGACTTCCAAGTTGAATGAATAAAACTTAGCTTACCTGATGAAAGTCTGTGATACAGACTGAAACGTTGATTTTTATTTTGAGCTAATAAAAGCTAAGTTTTATTCATTCAACTTGGAAGTCCCTGGAGTGCTATCTTGTACTTTTGGCTGTATATGTATATATATATATATATATATATATATACACACATATCTACATTTTATACAAATTCTCATTGCTTTTTAAATATACATATTTTTGATTTGATTATTTTAAAGATATTTACTAAACTGTTAATTGTTAATAATGACCAAAAACGTATTCAAGATCAAAAACAGCAGACTTGCAGAAATTTTCAATTTCAAATATGTAGCACTAAATATTCAGTTCTTTGGTTAATTTTTAGAATTTATTAAATAAAAATGACGGGACAACTGATTATATCTGCAAGTAAAACCTACCTCATTTTCACTAAATCTATAATAGTGCTGCCCATTTAAAAATTTGAAGTATATCTATTTGAAGTATTAGTATTTAATTTAATAATTTGAAGTAATAGTTACAAGTGGTTTCTATAAGAACACGTTATCTAAATCCAGGCTTATTTGATTACACTTTCTTGCTAATAATGACAATGTGTAATCCACGCTGCCATCCAGAATCAGAAAAATGAAAACAAAAATTCTGGCAATAAATCGCAATGCTGTTTGCCAATTACTAAGGATCTCTCATAACATTTCACCATCGAAATGAGTGTGCAGCTTAAGAAATGCTTTAATTTTTGACTTTGTAACGTCTCTTTAGGATTATACGACAAGCAGCGCTTGCACCTAGAGACATGTTACTAAGAAATTGGCAGAATTACTTTGTCGTGTAAGCTGTCCACCAGCTTTTATTCAGAATGGTAAATTCCTTTAGAAGGTTCTTCCAACAATGCAAGTTTCTTTTTGGCATCATTTGGATAAATCATCATCAGATTTTTTTTTTAACTGTAGTTAATACCAAGCTAGACCATTGAGCACTATTAGATACTAAGTAATTAGCCAGCAGTCATCATTGTTATAACAGTAAAAAATCCACAGGACATATGTTTTAACAAAGATATTAGTTTAGCCAAAAAAATAAACAAATTCAGTTATAATTAATAAAACATAAACAAAAACTATATAATTTTTTGTTTTTACATGTTGAAAACACAGTAGAACAGCACACAAAGTTTTAATTTCTAAATCTATTTTAGGTTCAGAAAGGAGTTAATAATCAAGTATGGAAAAATAATTTCATTGATGTAACAATTTTATAAAATCAATTAGACATACTATTAATGCATTTTATCAACTTTTTTACTATGTGCCTGTATAGTATTTTGCAGAAATATTAATAGCAAGCTTTATCTGTAAATAAGGGAGTAAAATAATCTAGTGTTATCCACAAAGAATATTTGCCCAATATTACATTGTATTGGTTAATTTAGACTTGTATAGGTATCCCCTCTTCCCAATATAAACATCCAAACACTATTTTCTAAGATTACCAAAATGTCCCTCTTCATAATGCCTTACATGTACAATACACTTATTTATTGATGTATATGTACAGATATTCTTTTATTAAATTTGACAATTTCTATTCCGTTTATAGAAAACATAAGGATGGGGGGGGGGATACAGAAGGCAAAAATGGGGGGAGGGAGGCAGTAACATCCAAGTGCCATCCATCAGTTAGAAGAGACATAAAAACGTAGTTGACCATAGTAATACACAATACTTTAATATATCCTCATAAACACTCATAAGTCACAAGTTCCGATATAACTAAATAGTTTCTTTGAAAGAGACTTAATTAATGTTAACATATTCTAAAATCATTATATATTAAGACAGTATAATATGAACTTTATAATATGTTATTGCTTCACCCTATATATAGGGTTTACCAATCTCCACTTATATCCCATGTTGCTATAGCATTTTGAGTAGAGTAGTATGTGTTAGTAAAGCAACCTTCATAAAGCCTCTGCTCATCCATCTCAGAATATACGTTCTGGATTTTAGGAATGTTTGAAGTCTTCCAGACTTGTGCAATAAGGCGTTGAGCTGTCAGTGCCGTATGAAAAATTTGTTTTTGAAGGTATTTGGGAATATCTGGGGGGATGTGCAATAGCAAAAACAAGAGGGGGTCTTATGGTAATTTAAATTTTGTAAGATTTTGTAACAATATATGTACCTCCTCCCAAAAGGGTTGAAGGTGTGGGCAGTTCCACCATATATGTATAACTGATCCAATGTTATTTTGACATCTCCAACAGGTGGGTAAAATGGAAGGAAACATTTTATGTATTCGCTCTGGGACCATATACCACCTATAAATCATTTTTTTGTTTTGTTCAATAAGTGAAGCTGATTTAATAAATTTCTTGATATTTATGGATATATTAATCCATTGTTCCTGGGTAAGCTCCATAGCCAAATCATTTGCCCATTGTTTCCCTGGTGTAGAGTCTGAAAGTGGTGTATAATCTAATAATAATTGGTAACATATGGAGATTGGTTTACATAATGCGGATGGTTTTTTGTAAATACAGAATTTTTCCAATATCATAAGTTGTTCACTAATAATACAGCGAGAAAGAGGCTGTATATGTTGTTTTTGTAAAAAGGAATATAATTGTCTGTAAGAGAATTGAGAGGTCAATGGGATATTATAGAGTGATTGAAGGGTTTGAAAATCCTGTAGCCTAGAATTAGCGTAAAAATAATTTAAATGTGTAAGACCCCTCTCCCGCCATGGTTTAGCATGGAAAGTAGGTATACAATATATAAATGCTTCTATAGGAGTGGCGGGGGAAATTGGGTATCTGCTTAGCTTATGTCTGTGTATATTCCAGATTTGTATTAGCAAAGCTATTTGGGCAGGGACTGCTTTTACAGGGGGTCGTAACTGTTTAGGGAGCCATAATATATGAGTAATGTCATATGGTGACATCATATGCTGTTCGATTCGGACCCACTGGGGAGGATTATGGTTGGAGAAATGCGATATGCCAGTCGTCAACATGGATGCATGATAGTAACTGCAAATATTGGGGACTGCCAATCCTCCTACCCTAGCCGGTGCTCTCAAAAGTTTCATAGATACTCGGGGGCTTCCCTTGTCCCAAATAAACTTAGTAATATCCTTTTGAATCGATTTAAAATAAGACTGTGGCATCGCTAGCAGAAGATTCCGAAGACATATTGTAATCTCGGAAGTATGGACATTTTAATAGCTACTATTCTTTCAGTCCAAGTAAGGAAGAGAGACCTCCATTTTATCAGGTTTTGCTTACACTCCTTCCATACCCTAATATAATTTCCTGCACTCAAATCCGTTTGTCTTCTGGAGAAGATTATCCCTAAATATTTAATGTTATCGCGTCTCCATTCAAAGGGATATGTTTTATATAATATATTTAAAACTTGAGAGGGTAGGTCTATTCCCAAAGCCTGCATTTTAGTAGTGTTTAACAAATAGTAGGAATGCAGACCATATTCTTTTATTATCTGCATAAGTATAGGCAGTGGCGTCGCTAGGGGGGGGCCAGAGGGGGCCATGGCCCCCCCTACATGATGCTGTGCCCCCCCTTGGGCCCCCCCAAATGCTGGCAACTTGCTGGCCATCTGCTTCCCTCGGACTGTCACAGCCTGTTACAGCCCTAGGGAATGCAGTGCTGAGGTGCTGGAGGCTGCCTGTGGCCGGAGGGAGCACTGATTGGCTCCCTGGCACAGGCCCCGCCCCCAAACGAAGCCCCGCCTCCCGCCGGTAAGCCCCGCCCCCGCCGTTATGCAGCAGCCCATGCTGCTGCTGAAGATGGCTGCCTGACCCCCACAGGTGACAGGTAGGCTGGGGGGGGGGTGTACACACACACATTGCCCCCATACACACACACTGCCCCCATACAGCCTCCCATACACACACACTGTCCCCCATACTGCCCCCCACACACATACATACACACACACTTGCCCCCCATACTGCCCCCCCATACACACACACTGTCCCCCATACTGCCCCCATACACACACACATTGCTCCCCCATACTGCCCCCATACACACACACACTGTCCCCCATACTGCCCCCCATACACACACATTGCCCCCCATACTGCCCCCCCATACACAATATTGCCCCCCTATACTGCCCCCCCATACACACATTGCCCCCCTATACACACACACACACTGCCCCATAAACACACACATTGGACCCCCATACTGCCCCCATACACACACACACACTGTCCTCATACAGCCTCCCACATACACACACACACTGTCCCCCATACTGCCCCCCATAGACACACATTGCCCCACATAGACACACATTGCCCCCATACACACACACTGCCCCCCATACTGTCCCATACACACACATTGCCCCCCATACACACACTGCCCCCATACACACACACTGCCCCCATAAACACACATTGACCTATACTGCCCCCATACACACACACTGTCCCCCATACAGCCTCCCATACACACACACTGTCCCCCATACTGCCCCCATAGACACACATTGCCCCCCTATACTGCCCCCATACACACACACTGTCCCCCATACAGCCTCCCATACACACACACTGTCCCCCATACTGCCCCCATAGACACACATTGCCCCCCATACACACACTGCCCCCCATACCCACACATTGCCCCAATAGACACACATTGCCCCAATAGACACACATTGCCCCCCATAGACACACATTGCCCCCATAGACACACATTGCCCCCTATAGACACACATTGCCCCCTATAGACACACACTGCCCCCATA
>OW240922.1:75573903-75625976 GCA_933207985.1 Pelobates cultripes
AGAAATAATTGTGACACATATGCAGGAGACTAATTGTGGCGTTTAGCTGATTATGGCATAGTATAAGCAGTACATCATTAATAATCCTAAACTTGTTGTCGGCTGGTAATGAGATACAGAGTTTTTTTTGGAACAATATTGCGCATAAATGAATATTTCTAACTAACCCTAAGGGTTTTATCTGCTTATGAGATCTTTTTACTTGCCAAGACTGGCATTAATTAAGAATAAGGCATGAATTGCAAATGGAGTTGATCATGAATTTTAATTCTCAAAAATACTAAATACTCGTGTGCTGGGTAAATTAAAATGAATTACCACCTTCCTTATGAAAATAAATTAAATAACAGACTTTTTTTTTATCTGTAGCCGTATACTAAGTTTATAAGGGTATAAAGGTGTTTTACAAGTAAACAGAACTCAAGGTGGATATTTCACCTTTGGGGTTATTAAACCAAATTGTAAATTATGCGCGTGTTCTCAGACCTGCATGAATAAGGCAAGAAACACATGCCGTCCTCCAAATTTCAATAACAAAAACATCTTTGAAAACACTTATATTTATAAAGTGCCATCAAATTCTGCAGCGCGATATAATAGGAGGACTAACAGGCCTGTTGCGACAAGGCAAGCAAACCAAGCAATTGCTTGGGGCCCTGAGCTGGCCTGGGGCCCCAAGACAACGACCAGGGATGTATTAGCCACGAGGCAAACAAGGCATTTGCCTTGGGCGGCACTTTCCAGGGGGTGGCAAAAAAAGCCGCCCCAAATGCCCAGGGCAAATGTCTTGTTATCCTTGCGGCTAACTAACAATCCGGTCGGGCGGGCGACGCTGGCGAGGGAGCACTTTCCCCTGAGCGCTCTGCTCAGCTCCCTCACGCGCCGCAGTGTGATGCCGGGAGCCGGAATATAACGTCATATTCCGGCTCCCGGCATCACTCTGCAGAGCGCGAGGGAGCTGAGCAGAATGCTCAGAGGAAAGTGCTCCCTCACCAGTGCCGCCTGACCGACCACCCAGCAGCCCCATTAGACCCCAGGGAGAGGGAGAACCCCCCTCCAGCATTCCCAAAGGTAAGGAGGCTTGGGGGGTTAAATAAAAAAAAAAGTGAGTGTGTTAATGTGAATTAGTGTGTGTCTATGTGTGTCTGTTAGTGTGTGTGTCTGTTAGTGATTGTCTGTTAGTGAGTGTATGTTTGTCTGTTAGTGTGTGAGTGAGTGTGTGTCTGTTAGTGAGTGTGTGTGTGTGTCTGTTAGTGTGAGTGTGTTTGTCTGTTAGTGTGAGTGTGTTTGTCTGTTAGTGTGTGTGTGTTTTAAGTATGTTGGATTTAGTTATTGTGCACTTTTTTAATGTATATTTGATTTTAAGGGGCTACGGTGCTTATGGTGTCTGGTGCTTATGGTACTCAAGGCTACTGGGAAGCAGCGATTGGTGGAGGCACCCACTCTGGGTGCCAGGCGGTCCGTCACAATCGGGTACAGGGGAGATCACGAGATGAGAGGTATCGCTCTTGGAGCTCAAGCACTTACATGAACAGACCCATACAAATCCACAGACTGACCCATACACATACACAGACTGACCCATACACACACACAGACTGCTCCCCCACACAGACTGAACCATACATACACAGACTAACCCCCCCTTCACACAGACTGACCCACCTCACACAGACTGACCCACCCCACACAGACTGACCCCCCCACACACAGACTGACCCCCCCACACACAGACTGACCCATACACACACACACACACACACAGACTGAACCATACGCACAAACAGACTGACCCATATACACACAGACTGACCCATACACACACAGACTGAGACCCCCACACAGACAGACTGACTCACCCCACATAGACTAACCCATACACACAAACTGACCCCTCACCCCCACACACAAACGGAACCCTCCCCCACACCTATACACACACAAACTGACCCCCACAAACAAACAGACTGAGCCCCCCCACACACACAGACTGACCCAGCCCACATACACAGACTGACCCATACACACACACACACACATAGACTGCCCCATCCACACAGACTAACCCATACACACACAGATTGCTCCCCCACACAGACTGACCCATACATGCACAGACTGACCCCCCACACACACAGACTGACCCACCTCACACAGACTGACCCACTCCACACAGACTGACCAATACACACAAACTGGCCCCCACACACACGTACTGATCCCTCCACACACAGACTGAACCCTCCCCCACACCGATACACACATAGACTGACCCCCCCACATACAGACTGATCCCCCTCCACACAAACACAGACTGACCCATACACACAGACTGACCCATACACATATACAGACTGAGGCCCCCCACACACAGACTGCCCCCCCCCACACACTGACTCACACTTACCAGCAGCTGCCTGAATGTCCTCCCAGCACAGTGCCCCCTCTGGTGTGGGAAAAGGGTGGAACACAGTTCCACAGTGATGGTGCTGCTGCAGCTTGTGAAGGTAGACTCAATGCTCCTGACTTAAATTTAATTTGAGAGGGCACAAGAGGGGCACTGCATGATGTAGGGAGGCCATGGGCCCCTATGACCCCACAGTGATGCCCCTGAAAGCAAGTGAAGATGAGAGTACAGATGAGATACAAGGGACTAGGTTTAAGGGAGCAGGTGGTGGGGCGGGAGGACTGGAGCAAAGCAGAAACCTCTTCTGCTACAGCGGGTGCAAATAAGCATAGAAAAGGGCATGGAGTCTGGTTGGGGGAAGAATTGGTAGGGGCAGAAGAGAGATCACTTTCCCTATTGTAGAAATCTTCTCAGGAAGTGGGTTGCAAAGTTTGGGCATCAAGGTAATAGGTGGAGGGGAGCAACAGGAAGAACAAGAGAGTAAATTGTGTGAAATCGACATGTGGGTTTGTGGGAGAGCACTGAAGTAAAATTAGTACATTTACTTTTGCAGAGAAAAGAGGCAAACTGTAGGAGCACAGCACAAATTTAGAGTGGAGGAAGTCACATGCAGAGTGAGCCTTTCTCCAGCAGCATTCAGAAGTCCTGGGACATTTTTGGAGGTATTGGGTCAGCTTGGTGTGCCAGGGTTGTAATGGTAGAGGGAGGTTGCGGCGTTAGGACAGGTGAAGTTTAAGATGGGTGAAAAGATTTTTTTGTATCATTTACCATCAGTTACCATAAGTTACCTGACAACATTTCAGCAAGTGATGGGTTTTTATTATTTGTCAAAACTTTTCAAGGCTACCCTGACAGGGCTATTCACTCAACTGAATATTCCAAATAAATTCAAAGTGAATTTCAGATTGAATTCAAAATAGCTGGACAGGAAAAAAAAATCTGTAAATCGGTTGTAATTTCAGTTTGACTACTCTGGCTTTAAATTTGAAATTCACTGTGAATTCTCTTTGAATTCTAACTTTTATAAATACAATTGTTAGTGACCAAATGAGGAAACCAACTCTGCCAAAAGGAGTGCCAAAGGCTTTCTTTTTCTATTTGCTTTTGAGTTTAATTTCAGTAAGTTTACAAGTTGCAAATACCTTTTCTTTCCAAAGTTTATAATGATATTATGGGTGTTTTGGTTTGTATGTACGTTTTTTTTAAATAAATTCTTTATTTTTCTAGTTTAGGTGAGGTATAGGGTACAGAATGAAGGTAGAAATAGGGTAGTAGTTATATCTAATACTTTGCAGTTTCATTACGTTTCATTAGTATCATTGTGGTTTATTGCGAGACCTCATGTCAGTACTCTGGGTTGAGTGGTTCGGTTTTTGTACGTCTCGGGTAGAGGAAGTCACTTGGTCATGGGTCTTGTTGTCCTTGCCTGTGGGTGCGTGTTTGGTTCCTCTAGTTTTATGTTCGTCAGGTTTGTATCTCCTTCGGTTTTATGTGGATCTGGGGTTTTGGTTTGGTGTGTTTGTTTTGTGTGTTGGTGTGGTCAGTGGGGGAGTTTTGGTGGTCTCGACCTGTAGGTGGTCACCTTGTTTAAACTGTTGTTGTGGGTCATTTCTGGTGTGGTGGAGTTCGATTCTTCTTCGTTTACCTGAGGTTGTTTTCTTATGTATATCTCTGGTGCTGGTGATCGCGTTTTACACAGTATGGTGTTTTATCTTTTTGTTGGATGGATTCTCTAGTCTTATGATTGTGCCTTCACTTGTGAGGTTGGTGTCGGGTAGGGGGTCTGTCACGTCTCGTTCCTGGGTCCTCCGTTTATAGTGCCAGTAGGTGGTGTAGGACCCATGGGTCCCATACCTTATGGAAGTTTCGTGTTGTATCATGTAGTAGGGCTGACAATTTGTCCATTTCCGTGGTTTCTTGTGTTTTGTTGATCATCGTGGTTAGTTGGGGTGTGTCCTGGTTGCCCCATTGTTCTGCTATCATCCGTCTGGTGGCCAGCGCTAATCTAGCCACCAGTTTATTTTGTGCTCTGGTGAGAGGGGGATGGGGTCTGGAAAGCAGCCATATGTATGTATGTTTTTATAACTAAAAATGATACTTTTGTGTCAGTATGTTTACTTTCAGAATATTCTAATGGATCTATATATGTTAAAACTATTTTTTACATTCTATCTTTACCGCTGAGTAGTTTCACCATGTTTGGAAAATGTTGCACATATATTTGCTTACCTGTTCTGAACACACCTGTCTTATATTTACTCCTCCCCTTTCTTTAGCTGCCAGTATATATCTTCTAGTTAAATGTGCATTAATCCCACTGGCTACATATTAAATTATTTTTAAAAAACAAAAATGTTTAATTCTGTTTATTTATTTAAATCATGACTGAGTAACAGTGGCGGAATTACCGCCAGTGCAGCTGGTGTAGTGGGGGCCCATCGATTGACCCATGCTCTTAGGGCCACGCGATGGGCATGTTTAAGAAGATGGGTAGAGTTGAGCGAACATTACGTTTTTTGGACCCCGCACCCGAACACGGACATATCACTGTATGTTCGGGTTGAAGTTCGGAGTTTGGCAATTTAATGACGCGTTTTGAAAGGCTGCAGGGCAGCCAATCAACAAGCGTTTGACTCATGTGTCCGTAGAAGCCATCACGCGCCGCGCAAGGGTGGGGGCCAAGGGGGAGGACCTTAGGTCCCCCCTTATTGTTATTTAGGGCCCCACCTTCCATGCAGGGGTGGGAGCGCAGGTGTGGGGGCCGGGAGGAGGACCTTAGGTCCCCCCCTTATTGTTATTTAGGGCCCCACCACGCAGAGGTGGGGGCCGGTGGGGGGACATTAGGCCACCCTTATTGTTATTTAGGGCCCCCACCCGCCGCTCAGTGGTGGGGGCCAGGGGGGAGGACATTATGTCCCCCCTTTTTTATTTATGGTCCCCATCCACCGCTCAGGGGTGGGGGCCGGGGGAGAGGACAGTAGGTTCCCTCTCCACATTCTTATTTAAGGCCCCCACCTGTCGCACAGGAGTGGGGCAAAAGGTTTTGTTTTTGTTTTTTTACAGTGAGCAGCCACTGACTACTCACTGTTTACTAGACACGCCCCTACTCGCAGGATAGCGAGTAGGGCCTGAATTTACTAATAATAAGTAATCTTTACTTAGTATTAGTAAATGTGGCTGAAAGACCAATTTAGGTGACCAATTTAGGTCTTTCAGCCTTTTGGTAGATAGCTCCCTAATACCATGGTAACTACTAAGTGGCTGCTTATTTTATGTTATTTTTAAGTGATTTCCCTATCCACATTTGTTTGCAGGGCATTTTACCCCCATTTTACCTTCTTTTACCTTCTTTACCTTCATTTTACCTTCTTTTGCAGCCCTCTAGTCCTTTCCAGGAGTTTTTTAGAGCCATTTTTGTGGCCAAAAGTACGGGTCCCCATTGACTTCAATGGGGTTCAGGTTCGGGGTCAAGTCTGAGCCCGAACCCGGACTTTTTTCAAAGTTCGACCGAACCCGCTGGACCCGAACATCCTGGTGTCCGCTCAACTCTACAGATGGGCATTCTTATCGGCAGCTTGGGAGGAAGTGAGGGCCTACCAAAGAGACAGAAGCCATGCTGGGACAGAGGAGGAGGAAGAAAGGAGGGGGCTGGGCCCCCTAGCTCACAACAGCCTCCAACTGCTAGTGCACCTCTGGGAAGCCACTCTCCCGCAAGAGGCAGGAAACTGGAGGGTGGCTATGAAAGTGTAAAGTTTGATGTGAGTGTGTGTGTGTATTTATGTTTGTCTGTCAGTGTGTGTGTCTGTGTATCTGTATGTCTGTCAGTCTGTGTTTCTATATATGTATGTCTGTCAGTCTTTGTGTCAGTGTGTTTGTGTATCTGTATGTGTGTCAGTGTGTGTGTATCTGTATGTCTGTCAGTGTGTGCATCTGTGTATCAGTGTATGTCTCTGTGTATTTGTATTTTGTGTATCTGTATGTCTTTCAGTGTGTGTATCTGTATGTGTGTCTGTGTGTATATGTGACTGTATCAATATGTATATCTATGTGTGTCAATGTGTGTATCTGTGTGTCTGTTTATTTGTATGTCTGTCAGTGTGTGTATCTGTATGTGTGTCAGAGCGTGTATCTGCATATATATACAGTGGGACCTCGGTTTACGAATTTAATGCGTTCTCCGGGACGTTTCGTATTGCGAAAAATCTGTAAACCGAAACACGGTTTCCCTTTAGGAATGCATTGAAAACCAATTAATTCGTTCCGGAGGTGAGAAAAAAGTCAAATCAAGTATTTTATCTGTTCAAAGCTCTTTATCAAGTGCACTTTAAAGGCATAAATACTGTACAGGGACATGATTAATCAAGCAATAACATTTCAAACATCCAACTTTATGTTTTAAAACATCACACATCAACTTTTAAAACATGGCAGACTGTTGGTAACATGGTACAGTATACTTCAACTGTACATAAGTCACACGTCAACAGGGAAAACATGGAAAATTTCAAAAAATTTCAACACTTTTTGGAAAATGAGGAGGACGAGGGCAATTGGGCAGCAATAACACAAGCAGGTTCTTTTTCATATCTAGGCTGTTTTTGTAGGAACCTATCCATTGTCTGCTGCCTCTGGCGCCTTTTAAGCATCCCTCGGAAAGGGGACATGATGTCTGTGTCAAAACTGCTTACAAGTCTATGGGCTAGAGCCTTATCTGGGTGGTGCTGCTGTACAAAAGTCTGTAGGTTTACCCACATTTGGCATGCCTCCTTGAGTTCCGTGGAAGAGAGCTGTTCCTCACTCATTTCCTCCTCCTCCTCAAATGCGATCTGCTCCTACATCGCCTCCTTCTGCAATTCCACCAGCTCCTCGGTGGTTAGGTCATGGTCGTGTTCCTCCACCAGCTCGTAGACATCCTCCTCAGTCACCTCCAGGACCATGGTCCTCCCCAAGGAAACAATTTCCTTCAACACTGTTGACTCTGGTGCAGGTGCAGAAGCACTGGAGGCAGGTTTCACAACGCAGTCTGGCCACAGGTTGCGCCAAGCAGAATTTAGGTTTGTCTGGCTGACCCCGGCCCAGGCAATGGTGATAATCTGCAGACAGCTCACAATGTCAAAATGCTCTCTCCAAAATTCATGGAGGGTGAGGCTTGAGCGATCTGTAATCTCAAAGCATCGCCGGAAAAGCTCCCTTGTGTAGAGTTTTTTTAAAATTTTAGATGACCTGCTGGTCCATTGGCTGGAGTAGTGGAGTGGTGTTAGGCGGAAGGAACATGACCTTGATGAAATTAAAGTCCTCCAGCAAGTCTTCCTCGAGGCCTGGAGGATGGGCAGGAGCATTGTCCATGAGCAGCATGGCCTTGAGTGGCAGGTTATTGTCCACAAGGTACTTCTTCACAGCAGGACCAAAAACCGCATTGACCCACTTCACAAACAAGAGGCGTGTGACCCAAGCCTTTGGGTTAGACTGCCACAAAACGCTCAACTGCTCCTTGTTCACCTTGTGTTTCTTGAAGGCCCATGGGTTCTCTGAATGGTACACAAGCAGGGGCTTGATCTGTCCCCACTGGCGTTGGCACAGAACAGGAGGGTGAGACGGTCCTTCATCGGCTTGTGGCCAGGCAACGAGGTCTCCTCTTCTGTGATGAAGGTACTGTGACAGATTCATCTGTAGGACTAGTATTGCTGGTTCATCTAGTTTGCCTCCCTTCACGGAATTGCCTGTCCGTATGCCCCTATTCGTCTTTTTGAACTCATACCGAATGAAACTACCAAACGGACGGCCACCCAGAAGAGAAGTGTGCTGCTGGTTAACCTCTCGGCCCCAATTAGAATGTTGTGGTTAACTGCAGACACCTCTTAATTACAACCGAATGCCGGTAGGTCGTCGTTCGTATGCCGATCATGAGGCGGCGGCCATTTTGGAACACGCGAAAGACCAGCGGTGTTCGGCGCAGATTCTATGGAACTAAAAACTGACACTTTTTCTACCGAACACCATTGAATCTACCGACTGCCCTTCTCATTCGTCTAGGCATGCGAACACCGGTCCGTTTATTGTTCGGGAGTTTGGAGAACCCGTACGGATACCGTTCGGGAGATTGGCGCATTCCCCTGGCTTCAGTTCGTGCGGTTGAGGTATACACGAATTGAGCCTGCATTACTAAGGAAGGGGAAGCTTAACTAAACAGCGGTTTCACTCCTCTGTGCCAGGGGTGTCTTAACAGGTACGCTTTGGCATCCTCTTCCAGAAGAGTCCAGTCTCGTTGCAGTTGAAGACCTGCTGAGGAAAGTAGCCCTCTGAAACTATGACCTCCAGGAACTCCGTAGCAAATTCCTCAGCTGCAGCAGCATCGGAACTTGCAGCCTCTCCATGCCTGACCACACTGTGGATGCCAGATCTGGTCTTGAACCTTTTGAACCACTCCCTGCTGGCCTTGAAGCCTTCTGCATCTGCTGACGTTCCTGGCTGTTGTTTGAGGAGGTCAACGTGCAAGGCCTTGGCTTTTTCGCAGATGATCGCCTTGGTCACTGAGTCCCCTGCACGCTGCTTCTGTTCAATCCAGAGCAGGAGCAACTTCTCAACCTCCTCCAGAACAGGTGGCCGTTGCTTGGAGACCCTGGTGACTCCCTTGGCTGCATCTCTCCCACTTATCTTCTCTTTCATTTTTAGGATTGTACCAATTGTGGATGCACTCCTTCCATACTCTTTGGCAAGGTCAGTCAGTCACATTCCTCCTTCATGCTTCCTGATGATTTCTTTCTTGTCCTCAAGCAGAATCATCTCCTTCTTCCTCTTCCCAGCTTTCGCTGCTTTCTTGGGTGCCATGACATCACCGTCACTAAGTATGCAAAAAAAAAAATGCTTTACACCCACATGGCAGTAAAAGGCATGCACAGCACATGAGCTGGCATGGAAACCACAGTAAAAGGCATGCACAGCGGATGAGCTGTAACAGGCATGCACAGCACATGAGCTGGCATGGAAACCACAGTAAAAGCCATGCACAGCACATGAGCTGTAACAGGCATGCACAGCACATGAGCTGGCATGGAAAACAACCCCACATTGCAAAACACACAGTACAGTACTGTAACAGGCATGCACAGCATATGAGCTGTGACAGGCATGCACAGCACATGAGCTGGCATGGAAAGCAACCCCACAATGCAAAACACACAGTAACAGGCATGCACAGCACATGAGCTGGTATGGAAATCACCCCACAATGCAGAACACACAGTAAAAGGCATGCAAACAACTAAGCTCAGCTCCCTACCTTTCCACCTCTTGAGATGCACCAAAAAGGCTACAAAACTTGCTGCAAATGGCTCCACAACTTGCTGCAAATAGCTCCAAAACTTCTCCAACACCTCCACACTCCACACTCATGTGCTACCCAGACTCCAGTATGCAGGGGGTGGAGCTATAAATTGGGACACTTGTTTCGCATTGCAAAAAAAATTCGTAAACCGACGTATTTTTAATTTTTTTACGAATTCTCATTCGTAAACCGAATTTTTCGTTAACCAAGGTTCCACTGTATATATATATATATATATATATATATATATATATATATATATATATATATATCTTGAGGAAGACCTGAAGAGGTCGAAACGTCGATCAGATGTATGTTACCTGTTATTAAATAATATCAAGTTTTTTTCTACAAAGACCTGAGAGTGCATCTCTTTCCTTTTTGCTTTATATATATACATATATATTTATAAACATATCTATATACATCTATATATGTATATCTGCATGTGTTTCAATGTGCGTATTTGTCTGTGTATCTGTGTGTGGCAGTGTATATGTGTATATGCATTTGTTTCAGCATTCAAACACCAACACTACCCACAAACACACCCTTGGATTCAAATGTCAACGCTACATACAAACACCCCTGCATTCAAACGTCAGCACTACATACAAACACATCTCTGTATTAAAAAAAGTATATATAAATACAATTACATACAATTACATACAATTACACACCAATGCATTCAAAAACCGCACTAGACACAAATGCATTCTTGCATTCAAACACCAACACTACATTCACACAAACATATTTTGTACAAAAACATACTTACATTTAAACACACAAACACTGCTCAGTGCTAAATATAACCCTGCAAGCATGGGAAAATAGTAGATCCCCAGCTGTCAAAGCATTGTAGGAGTTGTATGACAGATGGAGATCTACCAGCTTTGGGCCATCCTTGTGATAGGGGGGCACAAAATTTTTTTGCACCATGGCCTCCCTCTATGTTAGTTCCGCCACTGCTGAGTAAGAAGGATATTATGAATCCTCAGGGGTCATTGTGAGGTGTAATGCATAGACCAATGCCGTACAACATTCTGGTTTTGCCTAATGCTCAATGCCATATTTTACCATATTAACACATTATACAGAAATGCTACACTACCCACATAGTACACATTTTACAGCCACATTGCCCCCTTACATCCGTTGCCAACTCACGTTTGTTGCTAGATTGTCAGTATTCATGCCATTTTATTTCTGCAAAAAATCATGAATAATGTAAGCATATATATATATATATATATATATATTTTAATAATATTAAAAAAACTGCTGATTTTATACTGGAACCTGCTGTTATCTCGTAACTGTATGGTGTTATATTTGCTTCACATGTTTCTAAAATCAACTTTGTATTGAAGGTGTTAAAACCACATAACTGTGTCTAAATCTTGTTAAATCCTTACATGTGTGATTAATCTCTGACGATAGTATTGCTATATTAGACTTTATCAGCCTCCAACTACTTTCATTCTGGGTACTTAATGAGAGTCATATGTTTAACACAGCATCTACAGGTTAGAGGCATGACAAGGGTAAGACATTATCTCTGACAATGGAATATAGAACTGCTAAAGAGTCAAGCCACAGGGCATAGAATTGACTTACATTATTGTATTCAATGACAGTTGTGCATTGGTTTAAGGACATGATACATTTCAGCATACGAATTGCATAAGTATTGCATTTTTTTCTGGATTGCAGATTTATTTTTTTATATCTTGAGTTGACGCATTTAAAGCTTGATCGGTTCATTAATCACCATGTTTAAAAAAAAATTAAGGGTTGTTCAATATTCCATCGAATACTAATCCCATTAATTCCAAGCGAGTTGTTTGTTCTCAGTAAAAACTGTGGTTAGGATACAGCACAGAAAAAATCTCTCAAAAATACATGCAGGCACATATTTCACAAAAAATAGGATCTACGTTACATAAAATGGTCATATGACCTGATATATTCTGTATAACGTTTAGTAATTTAAATACCCGATCTAGGAATGCTTTTAATTTGCTCAAGTCTTTACTTTCTTTACAGACATAGGCCTCGATTAAATAGGCTTCCCAAATGATTCAATACTGCTATAAAATCCTTTCCAAATGATTTATCTGCAAAAATTCTTATAGGATTTAATGGTGACTTCTGTATATTGAATCATTGGAAAAACGTATGCAAAAATATTAAAAGCTTTTCAGATTATTTAATATTTTGGATACATTTTACAATTAGTTTTTCTTTTTTTTTTTTTGCAAATCAATTTTTATTAATATTAGTATTAGAGGAAATAACATTTTATAAGACCAACATGTTCCAACAATTACAATTAAGATTACAATAGGTAACGCAGGGCATAAAGGCGTATTATCATATTAAAAAAAAAAAAAACGTACAAAAGCATACACCTTAGGAACAGAAATAGCAAATTATTTTATCTTCATATATATCAGAGAAAATACAGCCCCTCTGCTAATTGTTAAAATTATTTATATAAAAATGTAAAAAAAAAATCATATATAAAATAATATTTCAGTAAATCAAAACATATCAAATCATTTTTATAAATATTAAATCATTTAAAATATTTATTCAAAAATATTAAGCCATTTGAAAAGCTTAGAAAATACATCTATAAGGGTAGGCCTGACAAGTTTTGTCCTGGGAAAAATAATAATGAAGGACTTTTTTTCCAACCCACAGCCCTGCATCATCCAATCTATTTACTTTTTTTAGATTGCTGACAAATATCTCATGAACAAAAGAGTATCTATCAAAACATTAAAGGGACACTATAGTCACACGAACAACTACAGCATATTGAATTTGTTCTGGTGAGTAGAATCATTACCTTCAGACTTTTTGCTGTAAACACTGTCTTTTCAGAGAAAATGTAGTGTTTACATGACAGCCTAGTGATAACTTCACTGGCCACTCCTCAGATGGCTGTTAGAGATCCTTCCTGGGTCATGGCTGCCTAAAATGCATCCAAATATTCAGTATCTCCTCCCTCTGCATGCAGACACTGAACTTTCCTCATAGAGATTCATTGATTCAATTCATCTCTATGATGAGATACTGATTGGCCAGGGCTGTGTTTGAATTGTGCTGGCTCTGCCCCCTCTCTGTCAGTCTCAGCCAATCCTATGGGGAAGCATTGTGATTGGACCAGGCTACCACTTCTGCTGATGTCAGCAGACAGTGGGCAGGTCTAAAGGAAACAGGGACAAAGCCAACAGCTCCAGATTTGAATGCAAGTAAGATTTTACTATTTTTAGGGAGACATGAGGGGACCAGGGTGGCTAGATCTTGGTTTTTGTTTGTGTTCCTGACCCTATAGTGCTTCTTTAAATTCTTCCCTGGCAATTTTGCCATGCATAATAGACAGCCTAGCATATTTAATTACACAGGGGTGAACTGGTAGGTTTTGGCGTATGGGTCAAGTAAACGGGAATGACCATTCAAGTGACAAAATCATACCATTCCACAATCTTTTATACCTTTTTGGAGATCATTGCCACCAAACACAAACAGGTTGCACATTAACATATACAATTCCATGATTCCTTCCTATGATTCCTTCCTCTGTTCTGCAACCTCCATACACACTTACTGAAAAATAGACAACATTGTTTAGCTTTCCTCATTGCACAGTGTGTTTCAAGTTCTTTCCTCTTGCTCTGTTAACTGCCTGCTAGAGCCTGCAGAAGCCTTGTGTGTGATAACAATTTAACTAACAGAGTAGAAGATAAGAACAATACAGAAGAGAAAATAATCATAACCAAAAAAATGAGGGGTATACAATGAATAACTATCATCCAATAATATATTTTAAGTATATATTAAAGCAGAATTTTAATAGCAATATATAACAGTGGAAAAATTAAAATGTCATATGTGTCTTAAAAGGTTGGAATATTTATTAAAAAATACAATCAAAATAATGATATTTTACCATCTGGTGCAGGTCTAATGAAAAAGATATAGGCCATAACAGCCCCTGACTCCCTCTTCCCAGAGTGTTCATTCATGTTTCAGTAAGTCCACAGCAGCAGAAGTTGTCCTATAGGCCAACACACACCTCTTGGCTTCAAAAACATTGCGCAATACCTCAGTCATAGATGAAATGGTATCAGACTTCCAATACCGAGCAAGACCTGAAGTTGACGAAGCCAAGAGATGAGTCAAGATAATTTCTGTAGACTTGGATAAATTGTCTGGAAGCTTCTTCAGGAGACACAATTCTGGTGTACTAGTATAGACCTGATCTGTAATGGTGTGCATTAGTGTATGAATGTTAGTCCAGTAGGTGTTCAGCTTAGGACAAGACCAAAACATGTGGAATAGTGTACCTACCTGCTCGCACTCCCTCCAACATGCATTAGTTCTAGATAAATGTTGTTTAAAGAGCCTGAAGAGAAGTTTATAATGAGCTTCAAAAAACGCCACTCCTCGACACTATACTCCGTGTTCAGTTTTCGTTCCCATCCTGTCATATAGTCTAATTTTGGATCAAGAATCCCAGCAAAATAGGCATAGCACATAGAGAAAAATCTTTTCTCTAGGACCCGATCAGAAACTTTAAAATGTTCACTAATTAAATCAACCATCTGTCTATGTACAGGGGCCAGACCAAATTTGGCATGTAAAAGGTCAAAAAATAAAAAAGAATTAGACAAAACTAAATCATTAATACAGATGACAATGGGAAAGCCAATAGTCCATGTCCAGAACAGGTAATGCAGGTTGCAACACAGACAAGGGGGTAGCTCTGGACCAGGTAGTAGAAGGGTTTTTATATAACACATCCCAATCCTTAATAGTGGCTTTGGTAGCTGGAAACATGTTCGCCACCCACGGTCGCTGAGCTGGAGGCAACCATAACACATCTTTGATGAGAGTAGGTAACATTTCCTCCATCTCGAGCCCCAGGGGACGACCATGCACCAAGCTGAATTTAAGTGCCATAGCCACATTAGTCGGCAAACCCATACCTCCACTAGTTTTGGGCTTTTGTAAAATAGCCAATTTAATCCTGCTCGGTTTCTTATTCCATATGAATGTCAGTAAGGCAGAATGAACTTTCCAAAAAAGGAGGAAGGAATAGTTAAGGGAATTGCTCTTGAAAAATATTACATGTGGGGAAGGAGAGTCATCTTGACCGAATTAATCCTTCCAAACCAAGAAATATCAAGTCTATACCACCTCTTAATATCATCCCTAAGAGATTTTTGCTAAGTTATTAGTATGCATCTTTGACTGGTTGTTGCACAGATTAATGCCCAAATAAGAAATATAGGAATCTCTCCAGTTAAAGTTAAAAGTAGCTTTTAAAGCATCCAGTTCATGCCATGGGACAAAAAATGAGAGTGCTTGGATTTTATTAGTGTTCAATTTCTAATAAGAAATTTTGCAGAATTCTTGCAGGATAGACAATAATGTCTATAATCGAGGTCGAGTGATTTTTAAGAGATAACATAATGTCATCCGCAAAGAGACCTATTTTATGTTCTCTATCGCCTACTGCAATGCCCTCTATATCTGCACATTGCCTTATTGCCACAGCCAAGGGTTCCATCACCAGCACAAAAAAAGAAGCAGCGACAATGGACACCCCTGTCTGGTCTCATTGGATAGAGAAAAACTATCAGAAACAAACCCAGTTGCAGATACTTGAGCAGTTGGGCTACAGTATAAAGCAAACACAGCCCCAATAAAAGAATCAGGAATGTTAAAACGTGACATAACCTTTTTGAAGAAACCCCAATGAATTCTATTGAACGCCTTTTCCGCATCTAAAGATAAGAGCAAAGAAGGTGTATGATTTAATTTAATTTGGTGAATCACATTTATGAAACGTCTTGTACTATCTTGGGCCTGATGGTTTAAAACAAATCCCAATGGTCATAGTTAATCAAGTAAGGGCAAGATGATTAGCCAATATTTTAGAATATAGTTTAGTTTAGTAATGAAATTGGGTGATAATTTGGACAAGCATTGGGCACTTTAACAGGTTTGGGCAATGTAATAATTTTTGCACATAATTCCTCCTCCAGTATCTCACCAGATGACCAATAATAATAAAATAAGTTTGATAAATGGGTGACCAAAACACTAGAGAAGAACTTATAATATGCCATCGTATTCCGGTTCCGGAGCTATGCCAGCAGGAATCATGGCAATTGCATCCACAATTTCTTTTTGAGATATAGGAGAATTTAGTTTATTTAATGTATCAATTGAAATTGGCTTCAGCTGGACTTTATCCAGAAAACAGCTAATGTTTTCCATGGTAGGCTGCTGCATGTTAGGATCAAATTCCAAATTGTAAAGTTTTTTATAGTAGGCAGCAAAGGTATTACTTATTATGACTGGAAGAGTCACTTTTAAACCATCTTTAGTCAATAAATGCTCAATCCTGGACTGAGAGAGTCTATGTCGCAGCTAAGAGGCTAACAAAGTGGAAGCCTTATTATCTTTAGAATAAAATAATTGCTTAAGTCTCTTTAACATCAAGGCTGTATGCTCCAACTGAATAGTATCAATTTTACTTTTAACATCAGAAATGTTGCAACAAGAGAGGGAGAAGGGCCAAATGTTTGCTTGATTTAGATTATACAGTTCCTTTTCTAGCTCCCTTAAGTTTTTGGTTTGAATTTTCTTCAAATAAGAAGGCCACTGTTTAAAATGACCTGGTAAGACAGCTTTATGGGCATTCCATAATGAAGATATTGATATATTTGGAGTCAAATTGTCCCCATAGTATTCAGTAAGCACTTTCTCAGCTAGTGACTTATTTTCCATATTAGTGACCAGATAGTCACTTAGTCTCCATGATCTGCTAGGGTTTGGTTAGAGAGATTCCTCTATATGTAATTCATATCTGAACCAGTTATTAATCTACCTCTGACATCCTTGGAAACTTTTGTGACAATTTTCTTCAGAAATTTATATTGCCTAGAATTAGGGAAGTACACATTAACCAAAGTGTAAACCACATTATTAAGTGAAATAGAAAATTACAATGGATGAATCATCTAAGAGATAACCAGAGGCTTCTAATTAGGTGTTCGAGCGCTCGGGAGAACCGATAATAAAACCACAGGCTTACATCGTTGTAGTTCAAAAATCATTGCATATATAAAATGGCATTAGTCTACTTCGCATGTGTACATAAAAAGAAGCAACAATTACTTTTAACTGAGCATGTGTGTGTGAAAACAAAGGACAATTGCTTATTTGAGAACGTCTTATCTAAGCTGTTAAAATACCAAGGTTAACAAAAAGTAACATTTCAAGAAGCAGCTGCAGAAATTGCTGACAGAAGCAGAAGTAAAGAATTTAGCTTTTTACCCAAACAGACTTATTTAAGGTAAAGGCTTTAACCTTTTATTTACCTTTATCTGTGACATATCCTGATCAGTGGTCACTTCGTCAGTATGGAAAGCCTTATGAAAAATTATTTAAACACCTCTGGACTTCGATCTAAATGTGAAATGGAACTGAAGAGGATAGTGTTTTAACATAGTTGAAGGAATGTTATCATGCTTGAAATGTGTCTCCAGAAGAAAAAGGACATCAGACCTCTGGGTTTTCACCTCCCTGAACAACAATCTACGTTTAGGTGGTGAGTTCAGGCCCCTCACATTAAAAGAAAGTATTTTCAATACAATCGCTCAGTATAAACCAAAAGTAGTGAAAGGCCCTAAACACACCAAACATCAGTAAAAAAAAAAGTCAAGAGTCATTTAAGGTGGTAAAAGACAAAAGAACCCAATCAACCTGTACAACTAATATACCAACAAATGATAATAGAAAACAGAAACAAAAAACATTTAATAACGACACATGTAGAGGACAGATGAAATAGTGCAGATAGTAATTACATTTGAATATTTGTTTTTGAAAATTGGGTCACTCACATGTAAAGGAGCTTATATGTGTTGGCTCCGTAAAAAATGTTTTTATGCTCTTAGAGAAGCATGACACCACTCCTCCATTCTGATACTCACTCTGGCAAATATAAAAGAGAGAGAGGCATTCAATGTGTAAAAAAAAACATAAAAGTATAAAATCGGTATTATGTTCACCTTACATAGAGCCTTAAAATCCTGGCTCTGAGGTTAACAGGTATAGTGCCAATACAGAGGGGATGGTACCATCCCAATGAAGATTATTGAGGCTCCAGAGGACTTATAAAGTACTACTAAATTTATTGTGCAAAAACATATAATTAAACATTTCAAATAAAACATAATATAGGCAAATAAAGTACACTTGTACAAAGAAATTCCTAAACGCATTTCACTTCTCTTGAGGTTCCTCAGTCAGCTGTTCCGCCTATGCCGTAACTTGTCTTGATTTATGAAATCACCCTAGAAATTACATTTTCCATTGTGATGGGCAATTGTACAATAATATACATTGCTAAATATTAATTCCATCAGTGTTATTAAATAATACCAATAGAAAAACGCAAAGTGAACTGCTGGGCTGATTTTAGCACTATATAATTACTACAATGCTAGCTGTGTCGAGGAAGGGAAGCATAAGGCCATAAGGAGGCATGTCCCTGAAATGACCCAATCTGGTCCATACATGGCAACTCCTGTCCTGGGTTCATAAATCTGAAAGTCTTAATATCTTTTGAATGACAGAAAGGTTAGCTATAGTTTTTATCTTGGTCAAATTATTCCCAGAAAGGTCCAGGTTCCATATTCTACTGAGAGGTCCATCAATTGTTCTCGCAGAGGCATGTAAAATCCACATGCTTCCAAAGACAATCAATGGATTGATCAATCATGTCAATTCCTATGAGATCCTGGTGAGAACAATTAATTGATTTACTCTGGTCCGACAATACAATTTATTAATTTATAGCTGTATGGCTTAAAAACCTTAGAAAATAAATCTTTAACTTTAACGAATTGTATACTTTTCTCTAATTTGACTATTTTAGAAATTATAATTTTCTAGTTGGTTATTGATGAATAAACCTAAAAAAAATAGTAATCTTGTCCACTGTACTGAGACTTTGTCATCTCATGTCAATTTGTTTCCCAAGTCACAAAATGGAAATACTTAACTTGGAAAGCAATAGGTGAAAATATTAGTAATATTTTAATTAGGGAATTACTATCTGATCCATCATAATCTTCCCCACTCTTACCTAAATATATGTAGAATTTAAAAAAAATGTTTTTATGTGTGCTCTGTTCCTTAATCTGTATTATGTATAAACTGGAAATGATGGCGAAATGACAAAAGAATTGCAAATCCTCAGCCTAAATCATTGAACTGGACAAAAATCACCAGCACAACTATTGCCAGCTCTACTAATTTGGCTTAGAATTTGCAATTCCCTTGTCAGCTCTCCACAGTTTCCAATATATTGAAAAACCCATGTGTATGGCTGGAGGAACCTTCTTTAAATATAAGAGTGTTAAAGTAAGGTCAGACCCTGTTTAACATTTCATTAAGTCATTGCCACAGGGCCTCGGTCATGTCACTTGTGTAATGAATGAATGGATTTGCATCTCATTCTAACGCAGGCATTATTTCCTGCAGATTAATTTTCTCATGCTGTATTATTCATTTTGTATGATTTTTTTTCTGTCTCTCTCCACGGAGTTTATGCTATTTAATTTAAACCCTGATCAGCAAAATTAAAGACTTCATTTAATAGCTCTGTCTAGCACTTGGACTTTTGCAGATGTTTTATAGGACAACTCGCCTTTTGAGCAAAAAAACTCAGGTGCTGTGGTTATGTTACTGTGGTTAATATTTACTGAAGTAGGTATAATTTTGTTTTTTAATTATATTGTGTTGGGTAAAAAGCCTGCATGGGGGATTCACACAATAGTTTGTAGTCAACAGAGTAAGAGACTCTGTCACAGTCTGGTGTTTTTGCATAATTTACCAAGACACCCCAAAGGTGGTAAAGCGGTCACAGGGAGCAGGGAAAGATGAACACATCATAGGGTCTTCCCTACTGGCCCATGCAGAGCGGGTGTCAGCCACGATTCATACATTCTGTCGAATAAGGTAGGACTGTCGGGATCCCGCGGGCGGCTGAGAGGGGAGGCTGCACTCCGCTCGCGGTACTCACCCTCCAGCCGTCCGCGGTTCCCTCCTCCTCATGGGTCCGGCGAGCGGCATCCTTCCAGCCTCGGATGCCGCCCGCCGTTCCCTCCACGTCCCCCAGCGGCAGCATACATGACGCTGCACGCTGGGAGACCGCCCAGGTTTATACACGCCGGGGTCAGTCACCTGACCCAGCATTAAAGGCACAGTGCCTTAATCACAGTGGGAGGTCTAGATATCTCCCACGTGTGATTGTTAATTCTGATTGGAAATTATCCAATCAGAATTAACCCTATGGTTTAAATACTTACCTTTCCTGTTCCTCCCTGCCCTGTTGTGGTCTTTGCTTTCTAGTATTGCTACTTACCTTGTGGTTCTGGTTACGTACTCTCTGGCTTGTTTATCTGACTCTGTGACTTTCTCCTACCCTTTGACCTCGGCTTGTTTCACGTTATTCTGTCTTCTGGTTCCCCTTACTCGGCTTGTCTCCTGACTATTCTGTGTGTGCTTAGCCCAGCCACTCTAAGGTCCGGTACGGCACCTTTTGTGTGTGTGTGTGTGTGTGTGTGTGCCAGCGTGTTGGGTTCCCCGAATCGTGACATTACAACAGGGCCATAATGGAACCTGCTGACATACCACAGCTCCTAGTTAATCAAGAGGCTAGAATGGATGGCTTGGACCACCGTATGGATCAGTTTGCTCAAGCTCTGCAAACCATACTGGCTCGTACTGCACACTTGCAACCTGCCGTTCAGGAGGCTGCTGTTGCTGTGCCCGAACCCATTCCCACTCCAGTACCTGTTCCCGCTCATGTAGTTCACATGACGCCGCCACAGCGCTACAGCGGTGACCCAGCATTGTGTCGTGGTTTCCTCAACCAAATTGACATCCATTTGGTGATGAATCCACGTTCCTATCCCACTGACAGATCTAAAATTGCCTTTTTGATAAACCATTTGTCCGGGAGAGCTTTAGCATGGGCCAACCCCATTTGGGAAAATACGTCTCCTATGTCATTTGCAGATTTTCTGACAGCTTTCAGACGCACGTTTAATCAACCCGGTAGGGTTGCTTCTGCTGGCAAGGCTCTGCTTAGGGTCCGACAGGGTAACAGATCTGTAGCAGATTACACTATCGAATTCCGTACTCTAGCAGCTGAAGTGGTTTGGAATAATGACGCCCTCGTAACAGCCTTTCAGGAGGGTCTGGCCACTTATATACTGGATGAAATAGCATCCAGGGAATTGCCTGCTCTTCTAGATGATGTTATAGACTATGTGATTCTTATCGATAACCGTATTAGAGAGAGGCGTAGCCAAAGACGTTTGGATACACGGGTGTTACCTGCTCTACCCAGTACTTCACTGCTAGCGTTACCCGCTCCTAGGCAACCATCCCCTGAGCCCATGCAGTTGGGTGCTACGGGGTTAACTGAGGCTGAAAGAGCGTACCGTAGAAGGGAGGGCTTATGCCTTTATTGTGGGAAGAGGGGGCATCACTGTAAAGCCTGCCCTAAAGTACAGGGAAACTGCAGCACCTAAGGCCTAGAGAGGGGTCGGCCTCGGGTGTTATGACTTTGTCCCCTCATATGTCCATCTCCAGACCGTTTATTACGGTTTCTCTTTTGGTCAATAAAACCACTATAACAACCAAAGCCCTGATCGATTCAGGTGCGGCAGACAACCTTATGGATGAGACCTTTGCCAAAACCGCAGCCCTGAATTTGATCCGAAAGGAGACACCCTTGGCCATTGAGGCCATAGATGGTAGACCACTGGAGAAACCTCTGGTGACCCATGAAACCCAGGAAATAGTTATGTCTGTGGGTGTTTTGCACAAGGAGAAGTTAACCTTCCAAATAATTGACTCCCCTACAGCCTCTATCGTTCTGGGTTTTCCCTGGTTAGTTAAACACAACCCTGTTCTTGATTGGGGTTGTTTAGATATACTCTCCTGGGGGGAATCTTGTCAACGAGACTGTATGGCTCATGTACGTCCTGTTTGTTTACTTAACGTGCCCACGGCTAAAGCACTCTCGGTTTCTGTTCCTTCTGTTTATGCAGACCTTGCCTTGGTTTTTGAAAAGAGGGAGGCAGATAAGCTACCTCCACATCGTGAGTATGATTGTGCCATAAACCGCTTACCGGGTACTATGCCTCCTAGGGGAAAGGTCTACCCTCTTTCTGAAAAAGAGAACCAGATCATGGAGGAGTACATACGGGAATCCCTAAGAAAAGGTTTTATTAGAAGGTCCTCCTCTCCTGCTGGTGCTGGTTTCTTTTTTGTGGCAAAGAAGGAGGGCGATTTGAGGCCATGTATAGACTACAGGGGTCTAAACAATATAACGGTTAAAAACGCCTACCCTATCCCCCTCATCACTGAGTTGTTTGATCGTGTTAAAGGTTCTAAATTCTTCACCAAATTAGACCTCAGGGGGGCTTATAACCTTGTCCATATAAAGGAGAATGACGAGTGGAAGACAGCGTTCAACACACGCAGTGGGCATTACGAATATCTGGTCATGCCTTTTGGACTGTGTAATGCTCCTGCCGTGTTTCAGGACCTCATAAATGATGTCCTTAGGGATCTATTGCATGTCTGTGCTGTGGTGTACCTTGACGACATACTTGTGTATTCTCCTGATTTGAAGTCACACCATAACCATGTTAGGATGGTGCTCAAAAGGCTATTGCAGAGCGGACTCTACTGTAAGTTAGAAAAATGTTTATTCGATCAGACCTCTGTGCAATTCCTAGGATATATCATTACTGAACAGGGTTTCAGTATGGATCCTGCTAAATTGGAAGCTATACTGTCCTGGCCACTTCCCCAAGGACTGAAGGCCATCCAGCGTTTTATAGGATTTGCCAACTATTATAGGAAATTTATAAAAAACTTTTCACCACTTATCTCTCCTATAACGAAGCTGACAAAAAAAGGTCTACACCCTAGGGTTTGGACTCCTGAAGCCCTTAAGGCCTTCAAAACCCTCAAGAAGGCAATAGAGGGCACCTCTGCTCCAGTGCTGCACCACCCTGATCCTTCTCTTCCCTTTGTTATGGAAGTAGACGCTTCAGAGTCAGGTGTGGGAGCAGTACTGTCACAGAGGTTGTCATATGACAAACCCCTCCATCCCTGTTGTTATTTTTCTAAAAGGTTGTCTGATTCAGAGAAGAATTACGATGTTGGGAACAGGGAACTATTAGCTATTGTGTTAGCTTTTAAGGAATGGAGGTACTTATTAGAGGGTTCTAGACACAGAATTATGGTTATAACAGATCATAAGAACCTATCCTATATAGCTGATGCTAGAAGGTTATCTGCCCGGCAGGCTAGATGGTCTCTATTTCTCTCACACTTCCAATATGTTATTACCTATAGACCTGGTTGCCGTAATGCCAAAGCTGACGCTATCTCTCGGCAGCATGAACCAATAGAATTTGTTAACCCGAATCCTGAACCTATTGTACCTGCGTCTCAGATAATAGCTGCTACCCGTTTGGTTGTTTCTTCACCTTTCCTTGATAGTATTAAGACATACCAAACCCAGGCACCCCCTGAGAAGCCGGATGGTAATCTATATGTTGAAGCAAATGACAGAAAAAAGTTGTTAACTTTATTTTACACAGCCAAAACTGCCGGTCATCCGGGGGTTACCAAAACCTACAAGGGCCTCCTTCAACAGTTCTGGTGGCCTTCACTCAAGCGAGACGTAGTGGATTTTGTTCAGGCTTGTCAGGTCTGCATGCAGTGTAAGTCCCTTAATGTGAAACCCCAGGGTTTTCTGATGCCTCTATCTATACCCAAGAAACCATGGACCCACTTATCCATGGATTTCATTGTAGACCTGCCTCTTTCTGATGGTCAGACGGTGATACTGACTGTGACGGATAGGTTCTCTAAAATGGCGCACTTTATTCCGCTTAAGAAACTGCCTTCTGCGGTTCAGTTAGCTCAGGTGTTTGCCAAAGAAGTGTTCCGATTGCATGGGGTACCTCAGGATATCGTATCTGACAGGGGCCCTCAATTTGTCTCTCGGTTCTGGAGGGGCTTTTGTGCTGAGATGGGGGTCTCCTTGTCGTTCTCTTCCTCCTATCACCCGCAATCTAATGGTGCGGCCGAACGTGCTAATCAGTCTGTGGAATTGTATTTGCGCTGCTTCACTAATGCGCACCAGGATGACTGGTCTCGCCTTCTTCCGTGGGCTGAATTTGCCAGGAATACGGTGTCTCATTCGTCTACTGGCTTAAGTCCTTTTGAGGTTGCTTATGGGTTTCGTCCTTCTGTCCTTCCCGGTGCGTTCTCCGACAAGGGAATGCCCGCCTTGGACCAGCACCTCGCCTCTTTGCGGAAGACGTGGGATCAGGTCCATGTTGCGCTGTCTCGTTCAGCAGCTGCTCAGAAAAAGTTTGCTGATCGCCGTAGGGTTGTGGCCCCTTCTTATGTTCCGGGTGATAGGGTATGGTTGTCCTCCAGGAACCTCCGTCTCAAGGTTCCCTCAATGAAATTTGCCCCCAGGTTTCTTGGTCCCTTCAAGGTGTTACGTAGGGTTAACCTCGTTTCCTACTCCCTTGATCTGCCTCCTTCCATGCGTGTCCCGAACACGTTTCACGTCTCGCTTTTGAAGCCCTTGCTGTGTAACCGGTTCTCTCGTCCCCTCGCGCTGTCTCTGACGACATGTACGAGGTGGCTGCCCTTCTCGACTCTCGTGTTTCTAGGGGTCGGCTGCAGTATTTGGTGGACTGGAAGGGGTACGGCCCTGAGGAGCGGTCCTGGGTTTCGAGCTCTGATGTGCACGCTCCCTCTTTGGTCCGCTCCTTTCATGCCCGCTTTCATTAAAGCCTTCCGCTTCCCGCCCTCCGGGCGGTCTTCGAGGGGCGGTAATGTCAGGATCCCGCGGGCGGCTGCACTCCGCTCGCGGTACTCACCCTCCAGCCGTCCGCGGTCCCCTCCTCCACGTGGGTCCGGCGAGCGGCATCCTTCCAGCCCCGGATGCCGCCCGCCGTTCCCTCCACGTCCCCCAGCGGCAGCATACATGACGCTGCATGCTGGGAGACCGCCCAGGTTTATACACGCCGGGGTCAGTCACCTGACCCGGCATTAAAGGCACAGTGCCTTAATCACAGTGGGAGGTCTAGATATCTCCCACGTGTGATTGTTAATTCTGATTGGAAATTATCCAATCAGAATTAACCTTATGGTTTAAATACTTACCTTTCCTGTTCCTCCCTGCCCTGTTGTGGTCTTTGCTTTCTAGTATTGCTACTTACCTTGTGCTTCTGGTTACGTACTCTCTGGCTTGTTTATCTGACTCTGTGACTTTCTCCTACCCTTTGACCTCGGCTTGTTTCACGTTATTCTGTCTTCTGGTTCCCCTTACTCGGCTTGTCTCCTGACTATTCTGTGTGTGCTTAGCCCGGCCACTCTAAGGTCCGGTACGGCACCTTTTGTGTGTGTGTGTGTGTGCCAGCGTGTTGGGTTCCCCGAATCGTGACATAAGGATACGGTTTCCTTTTCCAAGTAATAAATTCTCGGGTTGAATCACGTACTGATCCAACCAATCATACGTCTTTTACATTACAGTAATATTATATATATATATATATAACTTTACATCACTTTAAAGCATTGTGTGTATCCCTGCCCCTTTTTTGTTATAGCAACATAACGCTGTTTAAATATAGGCAATGGCCTCCCTCACCCATGTTCTTTTTCTACTTGACACCCATCATACATTCCCCACTATTTTATACAGAACTGTGCATTAAAGACACGGCATCACTTTGCCTTGGTAACACATTTATATTCTCATGGTATATCATTACACTTCATTTACCAAGTAATGCGCCATCAAGCCTTAAAAAACATCACTGGTACGGGCTACACAGTCTACTTTATTCCCACACAGTCCACACTCACTATACTACTCTCTTTTACCTGTTTTCAGGCTGTCCAGGTTTAAATAGATATTTCACCACACGGTTTCCTGTGAGATATTCATACTACCAGGTACATACACCTGCTCATATGGTATTCTGCCATACATTTCATTTCTCCCCCCTAGGTTAGAGTACTGGCAATAGGGTCATAGGCTTACCAATAGGTATTTACCCCTTCAGTTAGTGGTCCCGCGAGGCCAACACCCTGCCTCAATGTTTCAAAGGCAGACACCCATCGGGCCACACGTTAGCTAGCCGCCTCGCATGTTGCATAGAGAGGGCCTCACCTGTCACTCCCTTTCCCTGTTTTTCTCTGTTACAGTCACCAAGAGGCCTAAAATTCCTGCCACTACGACGGGTGGCCTCAAATACCCTCGCACCAACGCATAGATAGAGCCTTTCAAGCCACTTGGCAACTAGTAGGGCCTCACCTGTCACCAAACAAGTGTAATGTTTTGCCATCTGGCTTAGCTAGCCTGACAGTACGATTTTGGTGGTTTTCATACACTAATTAATTGTTTTGTTTAAAGTATGTCTCAGGAAGGGGTAGAGGATTTCTCCCTGCCTAGCACTCAAGCTAGAGCTATCACTCCTACACAAGTAGGAGAGGTAAATAGTCCAGCATCGATCAGATCCTGGACTATGCCTCGCAAGTCCCCTACCCCGCTACAGCAAGGAAAGCAGAACTTTTCAAACTGCTATGTACCTCAACTAACAACATGGATCCCGGGGAAGGACCTAGCCAGTCCAACCCAGGAGACATACATTCCATGTTGTCTTCACTCATGGCGTCCATGAGCAGGGTCAACTCTAGGCTGGAGAAACTTGAGTCAGTCACCATGGCCCTTACTCTAGCAGGGCCACCCGCTGCTGCTTCACAAGCACCAGCCGACTTGCTATTGGTTGCTCCAGCCATCACCCCGGATGACCAGGAAGTTAGCCCTGCTCATATGATCCCTGAGCACATAAAAAGACAAATCCTGGAAGGTAAATACATCAACCTGGCTTCCCTGCTGATTGCCTCCCAGGATATTGTGGAAAATAAGACTTAGGCTTATGATGATGTGTCTGTTGTTGTCAGACCTAGGGACACCCGCCTAAACAGGAAACTGACTATCCCCGAGTTTGTACTGGCCTTTAGTATTTACCGGGATGTCATCTGTGCGGTCTATCCCAATAGAAGAGAGGAGTTTGATCTTTATATGCACAAACTGGTAGATCTGGGCAACAAACATGGTGGTTCAGCCTTTTATGACTACCATAGGTCTTTTTCTGCAAAAGTGTCTGGAGCCTTCTCCCAGTATGGAACAAGATCCAACTGCGGAAGGATTGATACAGTCATATTTTGCAGAGACTTTGCAGGTCTAAGAACACCGGCTTGTGCATACTGCTCCTCTACAGCCCATACGACAAATTTCTGTCCCAACACGGCTGACGAACATGCCTCCACGCAAGGAGCTAGTTCCTCTGGTGTTCCAGAGAAATTGACAAGAGACAAACTGGGATGCCCAATCAAGTTTCTGGGCAAGTCCAAGATATGTAACAATTTCAATGTTGGGTCTTGTAATTATACCGGTTGCAGATTATTGCATATCTGTTTAAAATGTTTTAGGGCACATGCAAAAACCATGTGTCCAAATAAAATGTACTCTAAGCCTTACCTAACGTCCATTAATATGCCGGTATTTACTGCATTTATGTCACATCACCTGTCTAAACACTTGGACTTTCTTATCTCTGGTTAAACAGAAGGCTTCCACACGGTATTCTACACATACCATTCGGGACTCTGGAATGCCCTAATCTACAATCCGCACAACACAATCCCACAGCTGTTGATACTCTCATAGCCCAAGAAGTTGCTGAGGGTTTCGTATTGGGGCCTTTCAAAGCTCCTCCATTCAAAGAATGGCACACTAACCCCATTGGTATTGTCACAGGGAAATCTTCCCTTAAACAGAGACTCATCATTGACTTGTCTGCACCACACTCATCGGCCAACCCCAGTCTTAATTCCCTCATACCCTCCAAGGAATTCTCCCTGCAATACACCACCAAAGATCACGCCATTACAGCGATCATACAAGCAGGGGTTGGAGCCTGGCTTAGTAACACCGATATTACTAATGCCTTTAAATTGCTACCAATCCACCCCACACTGTGGCACCTGCATGGCATCAAGTGGGCCGGGAACTACTATTTTTTCTCCCATTTAACTTTTGGGTCCAAAAGTAGCCCAGCTATTTTCGACACATTTGCCGAAGCATTGTGCTGGTTACTATTGAACATAGCCAGATGCCCTATCGTGTTACATTACCTGGACAACTTCTTACTGGTCGAGGAAAATACTTCCCCTACTAGTAGCCTCAAAGCTACCACCAAGCTATTCGAGCAACTAGGTGTACCAATCTCCCCTAAGAAAACGTAGGGGCCAGACACGATTTTCACTTTCCTGGGTATTCAATTAGACTCAACCACAATGCAAGCAAGCCTACCACACGACAAGATAGAAAACATTCTTACCTACATCAACCGCTACCTTCAGCTCGGTACTTGCAACCGCAAAGAGCTACAGTCCCTGCTGGGGTCACTAAATTTTGCCATGCGTATCATACCTCAAGGCCGCTCCTTCATATCACGACTCTTGTATCTCTTTCCATGCTTCCTACACGACACACAGGTTGTCCTTAGATACCCAAGCTATGACAGACTTACGCATGTGGAAGAAATTTTTAACCACTTGGAATGGTAAAAGTATGTTCCTCCCTCAATTGACTGACTCATCACCTACCATTTGGTCAGATGCGGCATCTACCACAGGTTTTGCAGCAATTTTTGGGAGCGAATGGCTTTGGGGCAGCTGGCCTACAGCAGTTCAGGATTTGGAAGGTTTTTCCACTACCTCGGCTCTCTTTGAAATCTATCCCATCGTGGCGGCTGTATAGCATGGGGTCATTTATGGGCAAATATGCCAGTTCGTTGTTACTCAGACAACCAGGCAACCACATCATCAACATAGTCGCTCCAAATCCCTTACGATCATGAGATTTCTGAGGAAACTCACCTGGTTGGCAGCTTGTCATAATTTCTTTATATATTGTTTCCATGTTCCAGGTATGCGTAACACAGCTGCTGACAGTTTGTCTCGTTTTAAATTTCAGGCATTTCATCAAGCACTCCCGTCAGCTGCGCTCACAGCCACCACCATTCCAACATTTCAACAACTAATACTGGACTAGACATCATCATGCATCATAGCAGGAAACTGTCCCAATTGGCACTGTCAAAAAATACACACAAAACATACGACAGGGCTTTTACACTATTCAAAAGATTCCTTTTGGAACATAACATCATGGAACCATTTGTTATGACATCTTTTTGGGGTTTTGCTTCTTTTTGCCACCTTAAACTTAAAATGTCATATAACACCATCAAACTTTATCTCACAGGCATTCAACACCATATGCTAATCTTACAACCTAACAACACTAGTTTCATGGCCTCTCACCAGATCAAGACCATACTCAGAGGCATTCAGAAATCTGAACCCACACGTACATCACAGAGGCTACCCATAGATAACCATATCTTCAAGGCATTGTCTAACCTGCTTGATTTAAAACCTTTTGACACCAATACAAATTCTGTCATCAAAGCAGCAATATACATAGCTTTCTATGGATTCCTAAGACCTAGAGAGTTTACTACAACCAACACAACACAATCTACTCCTATTCTCCTCTATTCCCACTTAACAAAACACATGGATCATTACATCCTGACGCTACCTCACTCCAAAACCAGTCAGCACATACCAGTAAACATTCCATACTATCCCACGCACAACAGGTGGTGCCCCGTCAAGGTTCTGGATGCATACATACAGCATCATAATTCAATACCATCACAACCATTACTACTATTACAAAGTTCGGTACTCACCACTACAACCTTCATGACCTACGTCAGGTCTTTGCTCACTCAACTGGGCCTCAAAGCAGCTAACTACTCAGGGCACTCCTTCCGCATAGGAGCAGCGTCCACAGCCTCCAGTGTCAACATTCCAGTTCATGTTATAAAAACACTGGGGCGCTGGAAGTCATCCGCTTACTCACGATACATACCGAACTCAGTACAAGAATTAAGGGATGCTTTCAAAAACATGTCTGGTTGATATATGTATCTGTATTGGTTGTCTGTAATAAAGTTGATTACTTAATTTTGCCCTCTTCTTTCTCAGGCCTACCTCATCGTCGGTTCCGGCACACCACAACCAACTTGCCCTTTTTACTATCCTACATTTAATTATGGTATTTTTACTCTGTACTATCATGAGCACCTAACACAAATATTAAGGCAATCTGGCCTTGATTTGTGGGAGGTGCTTGGTATCCACTCCTAGCCTACTTAAGGCACACCCCTTACCTTGCTCCTTACTGTTCAAGGTCAGCGTTGAATGACCCTCCCACCACACCACATTTTAACATTTATTTCCTTTCTATTTCTTTTTCCTGGGTAGGCCCTCTTCTTTCTCAGGCCTACCTCATCATCGGTTCCAGGACACCACAACCGACTTGCCCTTTTTACTATCCTACATTTAATTATGGTAGTTTTACTCTGTACTATCATGAGCACCTAACACACACATATATATATATATATATATATATATATATATATATAGCACATTTGTGATTTCTGTGGAAAAAGCAAGTATTATGGTTTGACTGGTGTGCAGATTTTTGTTTAACATTGCATTAACTATCCACAGACTTCAGGTGGAAGGGGTTTTCAATCACATTTTTTTCCCCACATAACCTTTTTGGTTTTTGCTTCCCAAGCACTACCACGCCTCAATAGCAAACCAGTAGCTAACCTCGTGTTGATTATTTGCTTTAACAATGAAACAGCTGTCCATGAGTGGTTCACTGGTTTTGCATCTTTTCCTAAGTTGTGTTTCATAGATGTTGTATACAGCAAACACAAATACCTAAATAGCTACATGAGGCACGCTGGTATGACGGGAACAAACAGCATAAAAGAGCACATATTTTAGTTTTATGTAGTTTTCTTTTTCAATTTTGTGGATTTATTAATGTTTTTGCTTTTTTGTTTTTATCCATTTTAATAGTAATATAAATGTAAAGATATGTTAATCTTACTATACTATAATGGTATCCAGAAATATATTATACAAATGCAAGCAAACACAAGCGTAGAACCATATTAGGTGTAAAATGTATGATCAGTACTTAGGGATCAACTTGGGCTTGATGGATTTGAAGCTAACTCAAACTCACAAATAAAAAATTAAGCGCATGCTACTAACAAAAAAAAAAAAGTATAAAAACCCAGGTAGGAAAATTACATCTTGCTTGTATTTACGAGTTTTTAAAGTCAGATCAGAGTAAATGTCATTTAAAATTGAGGAGAAAATCCATAAGGTGTGGGACCCATGGACTCAACACTCCCTACCAATAAACTAGCGGAGGATGGGGGAGGACAAAGAGCAACTCCCCTCCCACTGAGCTCAATCCCTGGAACGCAGCAGACCCCCCTGAATACAACCCTATCTCCCCCACCCTAACCCACTCTCACCACTACACCAGAACCCCCCTCACCCTATCCCCCTAAACCAGGCCACGAATGTAGCCACCCAAGCCCACATAGATAACACACTTGCATACTGTGAAACACACCACATCTCACCCATACAAACCAGGACCCAAACTAGAACAACATTCGCAATGTAAACATCAAAACCTCCAAAACCAAAGGCACGGTCAAAACAAGCACCAAAGCCATCTAAAAGGAACCTAGCCCAAGACACAAGTCCACATAACTCCACATACAAAAGTCAAAGGGGACAAATGTCTACACAATTGAAAAATGAATAAAATAATTAAGAGAGCGCATACAAAATCAAAGCTAAAAGTAATAATAAATGGTACTTAAAGTACCCTGTGAATGACAGCTGCTAGACAAAAAAAAGAATTTCCCAATTCCTATAACAGAGTACTAAAAATATTGTCAGCGCTTAGTGGATACTCCCCTTAAGATAATAACAGGGGTGCAAATATGTTAAAATAGTATTGCAATATACATCTAGGCTCCACATATAAAAACTATAAAAAGAAAAAAAGATGCAGATAAAAATATGTTTATAAATATAAAAATATATAAAAGTAGAGAAAAATGTCTCTAAAAAGTCCAAAAAGTCTTATAAGATCAAAACAGAGAGGGGGCAAAATCCAATGTCTGAATAGATGAATGGAGATTCAAATAGATGCTTGAAAATTCCTAGGCAAAAACGGAGAAAACAAATATAGTGTAACTCTGTAACATTTATTATCCCGGTTTAACAAACAAAACCCCCCCTAAATAAGAACTCTCACAATGTTAAAAAATATATATAGCAGTGGTACTTATTCCTAAGGACCAGAACGAAGAAACTTCACGGCTGCTGGTTGTCCCGACAAACTGTCTTTATCTTCAAGGCAGACAGCGTCCACCTCGTGCACTCAGGTGGGCTGTCCGAAAATAAAACCGTAAGGAAACAGCTGCACATAGATGAAATGATGTTTTCTTCAAAGTCCGTCTACAGGGGATATGTAGCAAAAACCCCCTTGCACCTCATCAACGCGTTTCGTCCTGCTGCTGAGGACTTTTTCAAGATAGGTGCTAAATCCATTGCTGGCGGTTTTATACCTTAGCGGGCAAAACGGATTCAAATTCTTTAAAGACATATACTCACAATTTCAGCAAATGTATTATATTAACCCCCTCACCTTCGTTCAACATATAAAATATAAAATATAAAATTACAGGACTATATCCAAGTGTACAAAAAGCAATTTCTTGATGACACATAAATTAAAACAAACAATGTTAAAAGAATAGCATGAAAATATAAAAATATTAAGACAACATCTACTTGGCACAAGTCTTATAAGGTACATTATTCAGTAACCCGAAAATGACTATACTAAGCCTTTACACTGCTTTTTCCAATGTAACAACTTGTAGCCTAGAGGTTATCAAATATATTGTATCAAACAATGTCCAAGTTCCCAACTAATGTAACAAATAATGACTCTAATGAAAAGGTAAAAATATACATTCTAATGTAGCATGGGGAAATATATAATGAAAATAAATTTGATTTTTGTTATCTGTAAAAATACAATTTCTATGTGGTGTACTAATAGTATCTTTAGTATACCACAGTACAGACTAATTTTATTTGTACATACAGCTAAAAATCCATATATAAAATCTAACAGCTCTAACTCTATAAAATGTTGGCTAACTCTAATTCTGCATTCAGACCTAGAGGGATGAGTGTTTTCAGGCTATATATCCAGAACATCTCCCTATACGTTAGGGCTTTACTCAGTTCCCCTCCTCTCCACGGTACTTGTACTTTTTGAATCCCACAATATTTTAAGAGTGTCGGATCACTGTTGTGGTGTATTTTAAAATGACTGGATAGGGAATGTTTTTCAAAGCCTCTTTTGATATTGTATACGTGCTCCCTGAGTCTGACTTTTAATGTCCTCTTGGTTTGACCCACATATTGGAGGCCACACGGGCACTCCAACAAGTAGATAACTTGCTTTGTATTGCACGTGATACAGTCTTTAATATCAAATGTTTCCTTTGTAACTGAAGACTGAAAAGTTGTGCAGTTTTTTTCCTTTAGAGCTTAATTTACATATATTGCAGTTTCCACACTTATAGTATCCCTTCTTTCCAGTTAAAAAGTGGTTGCCCTTCATTGGTTTAATATAACTATGCACCAATTTGTCTCGTAGAGTAGGTGCTCCCCTAAATATCACCTTTGGTTGTGTGGGTAAGAATGAAGCCAATATCGGGTCTTGACGTAATAAATGCCAGTGTTTCTGTACACTCCTCTTTAGACCATTTGCTTGCGCACTATAGTTAAAAACCAAAGGACATATGTCCCCAATGCCCTTATTAGGTATAATTTTGTTCAAAAGTGTTGTGCGTTCTACAGTTTTTACTTTTTGGAGAGCTGTATCTAGTAGTTCTTCATCGTAGCTTTTTTCTGTGAACTGCTGTTTTACCTTCTGGAGTTGTACATCACATATCTCGGGGTCTGTGCAATTCTTTTTAACTCTTAGGAATTGACTAAACGGGACACCTGATAGCCACGAAGGATAATGGCAACTGGAAGTCCATATGTAGCTATTTACATCCACACTTTTAAAAAAGGTTTTAGATTTTAAGATTTTTTGGTCCGTATATAGGACCAAATCTAAAAAATCTATGTTGGTAGAGCTATATTTGTACGTGAAGGATAGATTATATTCATTCTGGTTTATGTAAGCTAAAAACTCCAAGAGGTCTATTTCTTTTCCTCTCCACACAAAAAAACAGTCATCGATGTACCGTCTATAGAAGACCAGGTTCGACCCCCACTTGTGGCCTTGCCAAATAGACAGATTTTCCCAATAAGCCATAAAAATATTGGCATAACTGGGAGCGAACCTGGTCCCCATAGCGCTACCATTAGTTTGTAGATATATGTCGTCCTCATACCAGAAGAAATTGTTCCTGAGTATAAAATCTATACATTCTATCATGAATTCCACCTGTTCTACTAACATGGTGGAATCCTCATATAAGATTTGTCTTACTGCCTTTATTCCCAAATCGTGTTTGATAACAGTATATAGTGACGTGACATCACAAGTTACCATCAGATAGTCTTCCTCCCATTTGAGACCTTCTATATTTTTTAATAGGTCTCCACTGTCCTTTAAATAGGACTTGGCTTTTTTTACAAAAGGTTGTAATATTACATCTATATATTGAGATAGATTGCATGTTAGAGACCCTATTCCAGAAATGATGGGCCTACCCGGGGGGTTCGTGAGACTCTTATGTATTTTAGGTAATTGATAAAATACTGGTTTCTTAGGATATATCTCCATAACAAACTCTAGTTCTTTCTTGTTCAATATATTTAGAAATCTACCTTTCTGTAGTATGGTAAATAAGCGTTTTTTGGTGTCCGATGTGGGATCTGTCTTTATTCGCTCGTAGGTGAGTTGATCATTGAGGATTCTTTTACATTCTATATCGTAATCCTTTGAGTTAAGGACCACAATTCCCCCTCCCTTATCGGCCGGTTTTATTGTGATGTCCCTATTTTCACTTAATTCTTTTAATGCTTTCTTTTCCCATACATTCAAATTTTGTTTGTGTTTAGCCACTTTTTTCGGTAGCTTATCTATATCAGCCGTTACTGCTAAATTAAAAGCGGACATGGGGCCGCTCATCTGGTTGGTGGGACAGAAAGTGGATTTGTTTCTTAAAGTTGTATGGTGAAAAGTAGTATGTTCTATATTGGGTATCATAGAACTCGAATTACTCAAAAAGAATTTCTTTAGAGTCAAATTTCTCATGTACTTTTGCACGTCTAGATATGCTGTAAATGGGTCTGCTTTAACTGTGGGGGCATACTTTAGACCTCTATTTAACACCTTTATTTGATGTTTAGTAAGTATGGCGCTAGATAGATTGAAAATTCCTATTTGTTCTACCTTTTCATTTTCTTTTCTCTTGTGATATCTCTTGCCCCCCCCTACATCCTCTAAAAAAGGTCTCTTTCTTATGTTGATTTGTGGGGGCTCTCGATAGTTCTGATCGAAATATTGGCTTCTTGGTCCTAAAAAATGATCATTTGATTGTGTATAATTTTCTTTTGCCCCTACTCGGTCAGTCTCTTCTGTATGGAGTAAGTCAAACTTATTATATGAACGCCAATTTTTTGCTTGATTGCTTGCCCTAGGTGTTTCTGAGTCATATTTCCCTTGGGGTCTGTAAGGATTTTTTCTGTACAAGTTATTTCTTTTCTTGTGAGTGACCGTAGTCCACTCACTACTATTCACTCTCTGAGGTGTATATTGTTTTGGTTGTAGTTCTCCTCGCCTGATATAATTATGCTCTAAAGAATTTTCAGGAGCATATGTAATTTTATGGTTTCTTAAATTTCTGGGGGCATTGTACTTTTTGCCCCTAGGACTAGATTTATAAGATCTCTCATTTTGATTTCTCTTATAGCTTCTGACTTTATTCTCTCTAAAGTCCTCCTGGTCTCTATCAAATTTACGTTTCTTTGTGGACACAGTCTCCTCGAATAACGAACTTAATTTTTTCTCTATTTTTTCCATAAGTTGTATACATTCTGGCAGTGCCAGGTGAGGAGAAAGAATTTCTTTTATTTCATTGATTTCCTCATCCAGCACTGCCAACATTCGTTTCCGTTTACATATGATATGGTTCATAAGTTCAAAGGAGCAGTGGTCTAAGATTCTATCCCAAACAGTATTAAAATCCTCATCATCTTTATCTGTGGCCGATTTTAACATGATACGTAAACCTCTCGGGATAATACGTTTCTCCCAATATTTCTCCAACGACGCTATTTCTAATTTAAGTTTCATTTCTTTGACTATTAATTTTTCAAGAGAAAATACTTGTTTTCTCCAATGTGTATCTTTAACACAAACATGCTCATTGTCATCATTTTTTAAAACAAGATCAATCTTACACTGTTCTCTAAACGTGAAGAGAGACATCTTAAGTTGTAATTGCTGCTACTCTTATGTGGGAAAAAGCCAATACAATAAATAAAATAATTAAGAGAGCGCATACAAAATCAAAGCTAAAAGTAATAATAAATGGTACTTAAAGTACCCTGTGAATGACAGCTACTAGACAAAAAAAAGAATTTCCCAATTCCTATAACAGAGTACTAAAAATATTGTCAGCGCTTAGTGGATACTCCCTTTAAGATAATAACAGGGGTGCAAATATGTTAAAATAGTATTGCAATATACATCTAGGCTCCACATATAAAAACTATAAAAAGAAAAAAAGATGCAGATAAAAATATGTATATAAATATAAAAATATATAAAAGTAGAGAAAAATGTCTCTAAAAAGTCCAAAAAGTCTTATAAGATCAAAACAGAGAGGGGGCAAAATCCAATGTCTGAATAGATGAATGGAGATTCAAATAGATGCTTGAAAATTCCTAGGCAAAAACGGAGAAAACAAATATAGTGTAACTCTGTAACATTTATTATCCCGGTTTAACAAACAAAACCCCCCCTAAATAAGAACTCTCACAATGTTAAAAAATATATATAGCAGTGGTACTTATTCCTAAGGACCAGAACGAAGAAACTTCACGGCTGCTGGTTGTCCCGACAAACTGTCTTTATCTTCAAGGCAGACAGCGTCCACCTCGTGCACTCAGGTGGGCTGTCCGAAAATAAAACCGTAAGGAAACAGCTGCACATAGATGAAATGATGTTTTCTTCAAAGTCCGTCTACAGGGGATATGTAGCAAAAACCCCCTTGCACCTCATCAACGCGTTTCGTCCTGCTGCTGAGGACTTTTTCAAGATAGGTGCTAAATCCATTGCTGGCGGTTTTATACCTTAGCGGGCAAAACGGATTCAAATTCTTTAAAGACATATACTCACAATTTCAGCAAATGTATTATATTAACCCCCTCACCTTCGTTCAACATATAAAATATAAAATATAAAATTACAGGACTATATCCAAGTGTACAAAAAGCAATTTCTTGATGACACATAAATTAAAACAAACAATGTTAAAAGAATAGCATGAAAATATAAAAATATTAAGACAACATCTACTTGGCACAAGTCTTATAAGGTACATTATTCAGTAACCCGAAAATGACTATACTAAGCCTTTACACTGCTTTTTCCAATGTAACAACTTGTAGCCTAGAGGTTATCAAATATATTGTATCAAACAATGTCCAAGTTCCCAACTAATGTAACAAATAATGACTCTAATGAAAAGGTAAAAATATACATTCTAATGTAGCATGGGGAAATATATAATGAAAATAAATTTGATTTTTGTTATCTGTAAAAATACAATTTCTATGTGGTGTACTAATAGTATCTTTAGTATACCACAGTACAGACTAATTTTATTTGTACATACAGCTAAAAATCCATATATAAAATCTAACAGCTCTAACTCTATAAAATGTTGGCTAACTCTAATTCTGCATTCAGACCTAGAGGGATGAGTGTTTTCAGGCTATATATCCAGAACATCTCCCTATACGTTAGGGCTTTACTCAGTTCCCCTCCTCTCCACGGTACTTGTACTTTTTGAATCCCACAATATTTTAAGAGTGTCGGATCACTGTTGTGGTGTATTTTAAAATGACTGGATAGGGAATGTTTTTCAAAGCCTCTTTTGATATTGTATACGTGCTCCCTGAGTCTGACTTTTAATGTCCTCTTGGTTTGACCCACATATTGGAGGCCACACGGGCACTCCAACAAGTAGATAACTTGCTTTGTATTGCACGTGATACAGTCTTTAATATCAAATGTTTCCTTTGTAACTGAAGACTGAAAAGTTGTGCAGTTTTTTCCTTTAGAGCTTAATTTACATATATTGCAGTTTCCACACTTATAGTATCCCTTCTTTCCAGTTAAAAAGTGGTTGCCCTTCATTGGTTTAATATAACTATGCACCAATTTGTCTCGTAGAGTAGGTGCTCCCCTAAATATCACCTTTGGTTGTGTGGGTAAGAATGAAGCCAATATCGGGTCTTGACGTAATAAATGCCAGTGTTTCTGTACACTCCTCTTTAGACCATTTGCTTGCGCACTATAGTTAAAAACCAAAGGACATATGTCCCCAATGCCCTTATTAGGTATAATTTTGTTCAAAAGTGTTGTGCGTTCTACAGTTTTTACTTTTTGGAGAGCTGTATCTAGTAGTTCTTCATCGTAGCTTTTTTCTGTGAACTGCTGTTTTACCTTCTGGAGTTGTACATCACATATCTCGGGGTCTGTGCAATTCTTTTTAACTCTTAGGAATTGACTAAACGGGACACCTGATAGCCACGAAGGATAATGGCAACTGGAAGTCCATATGTAGCTATTTACATCCACACTTTTAAAAAAGGTTTTAGATTTTAAGATTTTTTGGTCCGTATATAGGACCAAATCTAAAAAATCTATGTTGGTAGAGCTATATTTGTACGTGAAGGATAGATTATATTCATTCTGGTTTATGTAAGCTAAAAACTCCAAGAGGTCTATTTCTTTTCCTCTCCACACAAAAAAACAGTCATCGATGTACCGTCTATAGAAGACCAGGTTCGCCCCCCACTTGTGGCCTTGCCAAATAGACAGATTTTCCCAATAAGCCATAAAAATATTGGCATAACTGGGAGCGAACCTGGTCCCCATAGCGCTACCATTAGTTTGTAGATATATGTCGTCCTCATACCAGAAGAAATTGTTCCTGAGTATAAAATCTATACATTCTATCATGAATTCCACCTGTTCTACTAACATGGTGGAATCCTCATATAAGATTTGTCTTACTGCCTTTATTCCCAAATCGTGTTTGATAACAGTATATAGTGACGTGACATCACAAGTTACCATCAGATAGTCTTCCTCCCATTTGAGACCTTCTATATTTTTTAATAGGTCTCCACTGTCCTTTAAATAGGACTTGGCTTTTTTTACAAAAGGTTGTAATATTACATCTATATATTGAGATAGATTGCATGTTAGAGACCCTATTCCAGAAATGATGGGCCTACCCGGGGGGTTCGTGAGACTCTTATGTATTTTAGGTAATTGATAAAATACTGGTTTCTTAGGATATATCTCCATAACAAACTCTAGTTCTTTCTTGTTCAATATATTTAGAAATCTACCTTTCTGTAGTATGGTAAATAAGCGTTTTTTGGTGTCCGATGTGGGATCTGTCTTTATTCGCTCGTAGGTGAGTTGATCATTGAGGATTCTTTTACATTCTATATCGTAATCCTTTGAGTTAAGGACCACAATTCCCCCTCCCTTATCGGCCGGTTTTATTGTGATGTCCCTATTTTCACTTAATTCTTTTAATGCTTTCTTTTCCCATACATTCAAATTTTGTTTGTGTTTAGCCACTTTTTTCGGTAGCTTATCTATATCAGCCGTTACTGCTAAATTAAAAGCGGACATGGGGCCGCTCATCTGGTTGGTGGGACAGAAAGTGGATTTGTTTCTTAAAGTTGTATGGTGAAAAGTAGTATGTTCTATATTGGGTATCATAGAACTCGAATTACTCAAAAAGAATTTCTTTAGAGTCAAATTTCTCATGTACTTTTGCACGTCTAGATATGCTGTAAATGGGTCTGCTTTAACTGTGGGGGCATACTTTAGACCTCTATTTAACACCTTTATTTGATGTTTAGTAAGTATGGCGCTAGATAGATTGAAAATTCCTATTTGTTCTACCTTTTCATTTTCTTTTCTCTTGTGATATCTCTTGCCCCCCCCTACATCCTCTAAAAAAGGTCTCTTTCTTATGTTGATTTGTGGGGGCTCTCGATAGTTCTGATCGAAATATTGGCTTCTTGGTCCTAAAAAATGATCATTTGATTGTGTATAATTTTCTTTTGCCCCTACTCGGTCAGTCTCTTCTGTATGGAGTAAGTCAAACTTATTATATGAACGCCAATTTTTTGCTTGATTGCTTGCCCTAGGTGTTTCTGAGTCATATTTCCCTTGGGGTCTGTAAGGATTTTTTCTGTACAAGTTATTTCTTTTCTTGTGAGTGACCGTAGTCCACTCACTACTATTCACTCTCTGAGGTGTATATTGTTTTGGTTGTAGTTCTCCTCGCCTGATATAATTATGCTCTAAAGAATTTTCAGGAGCATATGTAATTTTATGGTTTCTTAAATTTCTGGGGGCATTGTACTTTTTGCCCCTAGGACTAGATTTATAAGATCTCTCATTTTGATTTCTCTTATAGCTTCTGACTTTATTCTCTCTAAAGTCCTCCTGGTCTCTATCAAATTTACGTTTCTTTGTGGACACAGTCTCCTCGAATAACGAACTTAATTTTTTCTCTATTTTTTCCATAAGTTGTATACATTCTGGCAGTGCCAGGTGAGGAGAAAGAATTTCTTTTATTTCATTGATTTCCTCATCCAGCACTGCCAACATTCGTTTCCGTTTACATATGATATGGTTCATAAGTTCAAAGGAGCAGTGGTCTAAGATTCTATCCCAAACAGTATTAAAATCCTCATCATCTTTATCTGTGGCCGATTTTAACATGATACGTAAACCTCTCGGGATAATACGTTTCTCCCAATATTTCTCCAACGACGCTATTTCTAATTTAAGTTTCATTTCTTTGACTATTAATTTTTCAAGAGAAAATACTTGTTTTCTCCAATGTGTATCTTTAACACAAACATGCTCATTGTCATCATTTTTTTAAAACAAGATCAATCTTACACTGTTCTCTAAACGTGAAGAGAGACATCTTAAGTTGTAATTGCTGCTACTCTTATGTGGGAAAAAGCCAATACAATAAATAAAATAATTAAGAGAGCGCATACAAAATCAAAGCTAAAAGTAATAATAAATGGTACTTAAAGTACCCTGTGAATGACAGCTACTAGACAAAAAAAAGAATTTCCCAATTCCTATAACAGAGTACTAAAAATATTGTCAGCGCTTAGTGGATACTCCCTTTAAGATAATAACAGGGGTGCAAATATGTTAAAATAGTATTGCAATATACATCTAGGCTCCACATATAAAAACTATAAAAAGAAAAAAAGATGCAGATAAAAATATGTATATAAATATAAAAATATATAAAAGTAGAGAAAAATGTCTCTAAAAAGTCCAAAAAGTCTTATAAGATCAAAACAGAGAGGGGGCAAAATCCAATGTCTGAATAGATGAATGGAGATTCAAATAGATGCTTGAAAATTCCTAGGCAAAAACGGAGAAAACAAATATAGTGTAACTCTGTAACATTTATTATCCCGGTTTAACAAACAAAACCCCCCCTAAATAAGAACTCTCACAATGTTAAAAAATATATATAGCAGTGGTACTTATTCCTAAGGACCAGAACGAAGAAACTTCACGGCTGCTGGTTGTCCCGACAAACTGTCTTTATCTTCAAGGCAGACAGCGTCCACCTCGTGCACTCAGGTGGGCTGTCCGAAAATAAAACCGTAAGGAAACAGCTGCACATAGATGAAATGATAGAAACATAGAAACATAGAAACATAGAGTGTGACGGCAGATAAGAACCATTCGGCCCATCTAGTCTGCCCAATTTTCTAAAAACTTTCATTAGTCCCTAGCCTTATCTTATAGTTAGGAATTAGTCTTACTGCCTATATACTAAAGATACTAATTAGTACACCTGTGTTAACCTCTATTTTTACAGCTGGAAGGCTATTCCATGCATCCACTACCCTCTCAGTAAAGTAATATTCCTGATATTATTTTTAAACCTTTGTCCCTCTAATTTAAGACTATGTCCTCTTGTTGTGGTACATTTCTTCTTTTAAATATAGTCTCCTCCTTTACTGTGTTGATTCCCTTTATGGAAAAAGCAGTGTAAAGGCTTAGTATAGTCATTTTCGGGTTACTGAATAATGTACCTTATAAGACTTGTGCCAAGTAGATGTTGTCTTAATATTTTTATATTTTCATGCTATTCTTTTAACATTGTTTGTTTTAATTTATGTGTCATCAAGAAATTGCTTTTTGTACACTTGGATATAGTCCTGTAATTTTATATTTTATATTTTATATGTTGAACGAAGGTGAGGGGGTTAATATAATACATTTGCTGAAATTGTGAGTATATGTCTTTAAAGAATTTGAATCCGTTTTGCCCGCTAAGGTATAAAACCGCCAGCAATGGATTTAGCACCTATCTTGAAAAAGTCCTCAGCAGCAGGACGAAACGCGTTGATGAGGTGCAAGGGTTTTTTTGCTATATATCCTCTGTAGACGGACTTTGAAGAAAACATCATTTCATCTATGTGCAGCTGTTTCCTTACGGTTTTATTTTCGGACAGCCCACCTGAGTGCACGAGGTGGACGCTGTCTGCCTTGAAGATAAAGACAGTTTGTCGGGACAACCAGCAGCCGTGAAGTTTCTTCGTTCTGGTCCTTAGGAATAAGTACCACTGTTATATATATTTTTTAACATTGTGAGAGTTCTTATTTAGGGGGGGTTTGTTTGTTAAACCTAAAATAAATGTTACAGAGATACACTATATTTGTTTTCTCCGTTTTTGCCTAGGAATTTTCAAGCATCGATTTGAGTCTCCATTCATCTATTCAGACATTGGATTTTGCCCCCTCTCTGTTTTGATCTTATAAGATTTTTTGGACTTTCTAGAGACATTTTTCTCTACTCTTATATATTTATATATTTTTATATTTATATACATATTTTCATCTGCATCTTTTCTTCTTTTTATAGTTTTTATATGTGGAGTCTAGATGTATATTGCAATACTATTTTAACATATTTGCACCCTTGTTATTATCTTAAGGGGAGTATTCACTAAGCGCTGACAATATTTTTAGTACTCTGTTATAGGAATTGGGAAATTCTTTTTTTTGTCTAGCAGCTGTTATTCACAGGGTACTTCAAGTACCATTTATTATTACTTCTAGCTTTGATTTTGTATGCGCTCTCTTAATTATTTTATTTATTGTATTGGCTTTTTCCCACATAAAAGTAGCAGCAATCACAACTTCACGTTTAGAGAACAGTGTAAGATTGATCTTGTTTTAAAAAATGATGACAATGAGCATGTTTGTGTTAAAGATACACATTGGAGAAAACAAGTATTTTCTCTTGAAAAATTAATAGTCAAAGAAATGAAACTTAAATTAGAAATAGCGTCGTTGGAGAAATATTGGGAGAAACGTATTATCCCGAGAGGTTTACGTATCATGTTAAAATCAGCCACAGATAAAGATGATGAGGATTTTAATACTGTTTGGGATAGAATCTTAGACCACTGCTCCTTTGAACTTATGAACCATATCATATGTAAACGGAAACGAATGTTGGCAGTGCTGGATGAGGAAATCAATGAAATAAAAGAAATTCTTTCTCCTCACCTGGCACTGCCAGAATGTATACAACTTATGGAAAAAATAGAGAAAAAATTAAGTTCGTTATTCGAGGAGACTGTGTCCACAAAGAAACGTAAATTTGATAGAGACCAGGAGGACTTTAGAGAGAATAAAGTCAGAAGCTATAAGAGAAATCAAAATGAGAGATCTTATAAATCTAGTCCTAGGGGCAAAAAGTACAATGCCCCCAGAAATTTAAGAAACCATAAAATTACATATGCTCCTGAAAATTCTTTAGAGCATAATTATATCAGGCGAGGAGAACTACAACCAAAACAATATACACCTCAGAGAGTGAATAGTAGTGAGTGGACTACGGTCACTCACAAGAAAAGAAATAACTTGTACAGAAAAAATCCTTACAGACCCCAAGGGAAATATGACTCAGAAACACCTAGGGCAAGCAATCAAGCAAAAAATTGGCGTTCATATAATAAGTTTGACTTACTCCATACAGAAGAGACTGACCGAGTAGGGGCAAAAGAAAATTATACACAATCAAATGATCATTTTTTAGGACCAAGAAGCCAATATTTCGATCAGAACTATCGAGAGCCCCCACAAATCAACATAAGAAAGAGACCTTTTTTAGAGGATGTAGGGGGGGGCAAGAGATATCACAAGAGAAAAGAAAATGAAAAGGTAGAACAAATAGGAATTTTCAATCTATCTAGCGCCATACTTACTAAACATCAAATAAAGGTGTTAAATAGAGGTCTAAAGTATGCCCCCACAGTTAAAGCAGACCCATTTACAGCATATCTAGACGTGCAAAAGTACATGAGAAATTTGACTCTAAAGAAATTCTTTTTGAGTAATTCGAGTTCTATGATACCCAATATAGAACATACTACTTTTCACCATACAACTTTAAGAAACAAATCCACTTTCTGTCCCACCAACCAGATGAGCGGCCCCATGTCCGCTTTTAATTTAGCAGTAACGGCTGATATAGATAAGCTACCGAAAAAAGTGGCTAAACACAAACAAAATTTGAATGTATGGGAAAAGAAAGCATTAAAAGAATTAAGTGAAAATAGGGACATCACAATAAAACCGGCCGATAAGGGAGGGGGAATTGTGGTCCTTAACTCAAAGGATTACGATATAGAATGTAAAAGAATCCTCAATGATCAACTCACCTACGAGCGAATAAAGACAGATCCCACATCGGACACCAAAAAACGCTTATTTACCATACTACAGAAAGGTAGATTTCTAAATATATTGAACAAGAAAGAACTAGAGTTTGTTATGGAGATATATCCTAAGAAACCAGTATTTTATCAATTACCTAAAATACATAAGAGTCTCACGAACCCCCCGGGTAGGCCCATCATTTCTGGAATAGGGTCTCTAACATGCAATCTATCTCAATATATAGATGTAATATTACAACCTTTTGTAAAAAAAGCCAAGTCCTATTTAAAGGACAGTGGAGACCTATTAAAAAATATAGAAGGTCTCAAATGGGAGGAAGACTATCTGATGGTAACTTGTGATGTCACGTCACTATATACTGTTATCAAACACGATTTGGGAATAAAGGCAGTAAGACAAATCTTATATGAGGATTCCACCATGTTAGTAGAACAGGTGGAATTCATGATAGAATGTATAGATTTTATACTCAGGAACAATTTCTTCTGGTATGAGGACGACATATATCTACAAACTAATGGTAGCGCTATGGGGACCAGGTTCGCTCCCAGTTATGCCAATATTTTTATGGCTTATTGGGAAAATCTGTCTATTTGGCAAGGCCACAAGTGGGGGGCGAACCTGGTCTTCTATAGACGGTACATCGATGACTGTTTTTTTGTGTGGAGAGGAAAAGAAATAGACCTCTTGGAGTTTTTAGCTTACATAAACCAGAATGAATATAATCTATCCTTCACGTACAAATATAGCTCTACCAACATAGATTTTTTAGATTTGGTCCTATATACGGACCAAAAAATCTTAAAATCTAAAACCTTTTTTAAAAGTGTGGATGTAAATAGCTACATATGGACTTCCAGTTGCCATTATCCTTCGTGGCTATCAGGTGTCCCGTTTAGTCAATTCCTAAGAGTTAAAAAGAATTGCACAGACCCCGAGATATGTGATGTACAACTCCAGAAGGTAAAACAGCAGTTCACAGAAAAAAGCTACGATGAAGAACTACTAGATACAGCTCTCCAAAAAGTAAAAACTGTAGAACGCACAACACTTTTGAACAAAATTATACCTAATAAGGGCATTGGGGACATATGTCCTTTGGTTTTTAACTATAGTGCGCAAGCAAATGGTCTAAAGAGGAGTGTACAGAAACACTGGCATTTATTACGTCAAGACCCGATATTGGCTTCATTCTTACCCACACAACCAAAGGTGATATTTAGGGGAGCACCTACTCTACGAGACAAATTGGTGCATAGTTATATTAAACCAATGAAGGGCAACCACTTTTTAACTGGAAAGAAGGGATACTATAAGTGTGGAAACTGCAATATATGTAAATTAAGCTCTAAAGGAAAAAAACTGCACAACTTTTCAGTCTTCAGTTACAAAGGAAACATTTGATATTAAAGACTGTATCACGTGCAATACAAAGCAAGTTATCTACTTGTTGGAGTGCCCGTGTGGCCTCCAATATGTGGGTCAAACCAAGAGGACATTAAAAGTCAGACTCAGGGAGCACGTATACAATATCAAAAGAGGCTTTGAAAAACATTCCCTATCCAGTCATTTTAAAATACACCACAACAGTGATCCGACACTCTTAAAATATTGTGGGATTCAAAAAGTACAAGTACCGTGGAGAGGAGGGGAACTGAGTAAAGCCCTAACGTATAGGGAGATGTTCTGGATATATAGCCTGAAAACACTCATCCCTCTAGGTCTGAATGCAGAATTAGAGTTAGCCAACATTTTATAGAGTTAGAGCTGTTAGATTTTATATATGGATTTTTAGCTGTATGTACAAATAAAATTAGTCTGTACTGTGGTATACTAAAGATACTATTAGTACACCACATAGAAATTGTATTTTTACAGATAACAAAAATCAAATTTATTTTCATTATATATTTCCCCATGCTACATTAGAATGTATATTTTTACCTTTTCATTAGAGTCATTATTTGTTACATTAGTTGGGAACTTGGACATTGTTTGATACAATATATTTGATAACCTCTAGGCTACAAGTTGTTACATTGGAAAAAGCAGTGTAAAGGCTTAGTATAGTCATTTTCGGGTTACTGAATAATGTACCTTATAAGACTTGTGCCAAGTAGATGTTGTCTTAATATTTTTATATTTTCATGCTATTCTTTTAACATTGTTTGTTTTAATTTATGTTTCATCAAGAAATTGCTTTTTGTACACTTGGATATAGTCCTGTAATTTTATATTTTATATTTTATATGTTGAACGAAGGTGAGGGGGTTAATATAATACATTTGCTGAAATTGTGAGTATATGTCTTTAAAGAATTTGAATCCGTTTTGCCCGCTAAGGTATAAAACCGCCAGCAATGGATTTAGCACCTATCTTGAAAAAGTCCTCAGCAGCAGGACGAAACGCGTTGATGAGGTGCAAGGGGTTTTTTGCTACATATCCCCTGTAGACGGACTTTGAAGAAAACATCATTTCATCTATGTGCAGCTGTTTCCTTACGGTTTTATTTTCGGACAGCCCACCTGAGTGCACGAGGTGGACGCTGTCTGCCTTGAAGATAAAGACAGTTTGTCGGGACAACCAGCAGCTGTGAAGTTTCTTCGTTCTGGTCCTTAGGAATAAGTACCACTGCTATATATATTTTTTAACATTGTGAGAGTTCTTATTTAGGGGGGGTTTTGTTTGTTAAACCGGGATAATAAATGTTACAGAGTTACACTATATTTGTTTTCTCCGTTTTTGCCTAGGAATTTTCAAGCATCTATTTGAATCTCCATTCATCTATTCAGACATTGGATTTTGCCCCCTCTCTGTTTTGATCTTATAAGACTTTTTGGACTTTTTAGAGACATTTTTCTCTACTTTTATATATTTTTATATTTATATACATATTTTTATCTGCATCTTTTTTTCTTTTTATAGTTTTTATATGTGGAGCCTAGATGTATATTGCAATACTATTTTAACATATTTGCACCCCTGTTATTATCTTAAGGGGAGTATCCGCTAAGCGCTGACAATATTTTTAGTACAATTGAAAAATGAAAACCCCCTCCAAGATATCCCCACTCCACGAAATATACACACACACACACAACACCAATAACCAAATAACCCCTCGACACCGAAGTACACACAACTGAGCTGACAACAACACCAGGAGAGACACCACAACCCCAAACACTAGAACACGGAACACCACACCCACATGACCCTCTCAAAATGAGACGACAAGATTAGAAAGACAGACCACTTAGGACTTAGCACCACCAAACGAATACTTGCTGTAATAACTTTGCACTACATCGTGTTATAATGTTGCACCTCAATGTAACTGAGATGATTGTTACCCCACCCCTTATCTCCTTTCTGTACCCCAACTGTCTTGAAAAAGACTTAAACTACTAAAATAAAGAATTTACAAAAGAAATTGAGGCGCGAATACAGTAATCAGCATTTTAATGATTTATAGCAGAGGGTCACAAATCACATTTAGCACTTTTTATATACACACACATTTATAGGTATACAGTTTCACAGACATCTTTTTATTTTTAATCATTTTACAAATTTGGGTAGTGATTGTTGAGTAAATGAGTCATCGATAGAGGTTGATGTGTGTTGTGTTGGACTAGGATGGCAAAGAGTAGGGAGGAAAAATGGGATCACAGAGGTGGTGTGGATATGGAGGTATTTGGGGGAGACCTGCAATCAAAAAATGCAAACTGCTGAATCTCAATTGAGAGGCACACAAGAGGGAGAAGAACAAGTACTGTCATGATACACTTATGAGGTATACTGGCTCTGGGAAGTGGTTGGTTAAATAGTGTTGGTGACCTTTGCAATACCCAGCAATATACAGCAATTGAGGTGTATAAAATATATATTTTCTTTCTGTTGGATATTTGTTTCTATGGTTGGGTACTTTTAATGACTGAGGCATTATCAAATATAAACCCAGAGATCATAGAGAGCTTGAGACAATGTATATTGTAAATTTAATGAAGGATCGTTGTGCCTAATCATTAAATTCATGAAGCACCAAAAAGCAATACTCAATTACCCTAAGGTTTTTAAAGAGATTGGTGGGCACCAAAACCCTATTTGGGATGACTGAATTGAGTATTTGAAAAGGGAAAGACACTGACACTAAGTACTTGTAAATAATCAATACAAACTTTATTGATTAACAGAGATTTAATCAATAAGTAATAACAGCTTAAGGAAACAGCTTAAGTATACACCATCATAAGAGAAGCTTGCTGCACTCGACTAATAGAACTTCTGTCAGTCAGGCTTGAAGAGGACCCTATCTTACTGGGAATCAGCAGAACCAGCAATACACATCCGTATTACAGGTGGATAGTACTCCAATGAGTGCCAAGTTTTCTCGTCTTTTATAAGTTATACATCAATGGGATGGATAGTCTGTACTTTTCCACCAAATCTCCTTATCAGTGCAGCCCAGCAAAGACATTGCAAAAGCGTTGGATGGGACCTGCAGCTGGTCAGTCTGTCCAGCCCCACCAACAATGCCATGCCAGATCTGTGTGGTTAAATATTTCTTATCTAAAAGCTAGCTACGTTCTCATAATATTCTCCTGATGGTATGCATGAGTCATTCTGGTGCTGTGTTTTGTGGTTATTGACATTTTCATTTTCTGTGTACCGGCGCCCTCTTAACTATCTCTAAAAGTTTGATTTGCTCAATAGTGATCAATCGATCATTCTTAATTAATATGGAATATTATTATCATAAGGGTCAATAAGTATTATGGTGATACTAATACAGTAAGCATTAGGGTATATCCTCTTTTGCCTTTCCTGCAAGATTATGGTACTTTTATCAGTACACCCTTGCAAGCTTGCTGTCTTTGTATTATCTTTTCTTCTGGCCTCACCTTTGGGCCTCCCATCCAGTCCGTTGCTAAGCCTGTCTATTCCACCTCAAAAACATTCCAAGCAATTTGTTCTTGCTGTAGTAATTTCTTGCATTGATTGCTTCAATTCTCTCCTATTTTGTCTCCTCAGAAGCCGTACTGTCCCGTTACAACTGGTAATGCTGCTGCCAGTCTGATCTTTCTCTCTTCTTACTCATCTCACACCTCATCCCTCTGCCGATCCTTACATTGGCTTCCTGCATTCTACAGGTCATAATTCAAAATATTAATCCGTACCTATAATCCGTACCTAAAATAACTCTAGCCCCTGATATATCTCTTCACTGATTAGTAGGTATGACCGTTGTCTGTCTTTCTACTCCGGTGACCTTCTCCTGTTTTTGGCTCGCACCCTTATTGCTAATTTGTGCTTGCATGACTACTCATGGGTTACTCTATTCTTTTGGATCAGCCTGCCTTCATCCATCAGATTGTAACATAGTCTTTAACAATTTAAGAAGTATCTCAAAACCCATTTTTTTCAGAAATGCTTATGGTGGCATCCCAGAGTAAGTTCTATTTTACATACTTGTCTCTTGCTCTCTTCTGAAGGGCAACACTCTCTTCCCACCTCAAGTTTTGTTAGTTTCCCAACTTGTTTGTTTGGGGTCCTCCTTGATGCCGTTCCTATTCCTATTTTATTATATCACACATCCTCTATTCCATGCAAGTTTATTTGGACATTCTTATTACATTATTTAATTTTGATTCTTTCTAAGCTGGTTTTATTCTTCTGTTATTTTTTTTAATCTAATATTGTGTATATTTCTTATTGCTAATATACTGGCACAAACTTCCTCTCATTTTATATTGTTGCTGGAACATTTTGTAATTGTCTCATCTATTGTTAAATTTCCCCTTTTATAATATTGTACAGCACTGTGGAATAAGTATATACCAATAATAATAATGAGGATAACAATGTTCACCCTTTTTATTTTGTCTGGCATAAATTATTTTATTTGTATGCAATGTGACTATTTTCTGTTTATAATAAATGTTAGATTTTTTTGTTCTGAACTGCAATTTGTATGAATTCAAATTTATGAAATTGTCAGTGCCAAAATCTCAGAAAATGGCTCACACAACACACACACATATCTGTTTTGATTTGTGATTTGAAGTGTCGTTCCTGGTGCCAAACAAAAGTGGGATGGAAAACAGATGAGGCTGCTTTTTTGGGTGGGGATAAATAAACAGCTTATTGATGGACAATAGGTCTATACAATCATGTAGGGTGTTGGTCTATCCAATTTTCTTTCAAATGAAGAGTTGGAAAACAAAAGTTTATCAATGACCCTTAAACCAACTTTGAGTGGCTGTTTTGCAATAACTTCTAGAAGTTATAGCAAAACATTTGGTGATAGAAGTGGGACGTAAATTAAGAGTGCCTCTGTGAGGAAAATGTTGTATAAAAATGGGAAATTGTATATAACAAGTGTGTATAAGTAATGGTATATTTGGAAACTGGGTTTAAGATATATCCTCAGTCTAGTTATCATTGTTACTACCATGCAGGACAGGATAATAGCATTCAGCAGTCCACCACTTGTGTTGTCAGTACAATAACTTTGGAAGCATATTGGTGGCCTAATATTGAATATAGACATTGACATTGCCAACATATTATTGTGTATTCATGCTGAAACCTTTGAGTGGTAGCTGCAAGGCCCTCAAACTGACTGCTAGGCGAAAAGCCCATGACAGGTCAGTGGTGAATAGCAAGCGGCAGCTGCAAGAAATAATATAAGCTTGAGTAGAAACTGGGATAAGGTGTGAATTTGAGTAAACACTAATAGGCCAAGCAGTAGTTTGTTTGGATAAGGGCCATAGTATACAAATAACCTGGAGTTTCCTGGATACAGTAAAGCACCATTTAAGAGTACCCATTGAGATAACAGTATGTTGAAATCTTCAAAAGGACTAAAAAGGTCAAAGAAAACCTTAAGGTCTCATGTCTAATGACTGTTATACCAAGATGGGGCCAACCACCATACAAAGTGATGGAAACAGAATGGTCTTGTTGTGCAGGGTTATGTGAGGGATGGCACACAAATTAAAAAGATAGTGCCCAACAGATGTTGTAAATTGTATGCAAAAGGTTCCAGTGGAAAAAGACAAAGAAATAGTTGCATTAGGCAGATGGGGATGAATAATACTTTTGGCTTACAAATAAATGCATAAGAGAAGATC
>OW240922.1:75626076-75659654 GCA_933207985.1 Pelobates cultripes
GGACTGAAACGTTGATCTTCAATTGTGCTGAAAAAAAAGCATATTTTTGTATCTACTACAGACCCCAGAGTGAACTCATCTTTTATCATATATATATATATATATATATATATATATATATATATATATATATATATATATACACAAATCATAAAGTAAAGTGCTCAAGCCCCACAAACCATAGTGAACAGAATTTATGCATGCAATTATATTGTGAGTACAAGCAGCATGACCTACAAACCTCGCTCTCAACTGGACCGCCTGCATCCGTGCCTTGATCAACTGGTTTCTAAGGTGACTGGAATAACTTAATGATTTGCATTTATGTGTGATTTTAAATGCTTTTTTTGTCCTGATGAAAATTTATATTTTTAAACTGTAGCATCAACATACTGAGTAATGAAAGTTAACTTTTAATTGCCAAATCCTGCCGCTTCGAATCCAAAAAATAGAGCGAGCATCCACACCATTTTAACGCAAGAAACGGCTAAGGTTCTGGTCCCTGTCATTATCCTCTCTTGCTTTGACTACTGCCAACTGCTTCTCAGTGGTACCTCTGTCAGTCCCCTTGGCTTTGGCATTGGCTTCCCACATAGTATAGGGCTCAAGTAAACATTTTTGTCATTGCTTACAAGTCTCTGCATAACACTGCTTCTACCTATCTATCCTCCCTAATACACAAGTATGTCCTGTCCAGGGCTCTACGCTCTGTCGAAGACCTGCATATAATCCTCTGTTTTCTCCCCTCTGATGTTCACCTTCAAGACTTTGCTCCACCAGACTCTCACCCAGTCTCCATTCCTTCAAAAAATTATTGCAAACTTACTTCTTTAGGAAAGCATATCAATTAAACTGTTAATAGCATTCTCTTGCTTCCTCTCCTACAACTGTGTTATTCAAAAAAACAAACAAAAAAAATAATCCTTCATTAAAAACTATTCTAGCAACCTACTTTCTACCCTACCATTACCTTTTGTGTCCCTTTACCCCACTTCCTCTAGAGTGTAAATTTGTTTGAGCAGGGTCTTCAACACCATCTGTTCCTGTGCATCCAACTTGTCTGGTTACAAATACTTGTCTGCTAATCCACCCATTATACAGCATTGCAAAATTTGTTGGCATTTATAAATATTAATCATAATAATTAGTAAGACCCAGGAGTGTTGATTATCTTTTGAAGATATTTGACTAATTTGCTGGTTACAGCCACTGGGCATTCACAGGAATTGGATACCCATGAATGCATGTGAACTGTGAAATATATACATGTATGTGCATATGGGCTGGCATGTTGTGCTTATATACTTACACCTTTAAATAACCATTAATTTAATATTATTATTTTTTTCTCTGCATTTTGAGAGAAATTGAATATAAATTGTATTTATAACAAATAAATACATTATTCTGAGCTTATTTCTAAAATCCTAAACCGATTTTAAAAACAAACAAGAATATTGTATTGAAAATTACATAGTCTGCTTGATAACAAGGTTAATGATGTCTTTTCATATGAAATTTACTGTAGTAACAATACTATATTATATTCCTGTTCATTCTCTAAAATGCAGTCTGACAGTGAGTAAGATATATGCAGTTATTCTTTCATATTATTGAATCATACAGTCTACATGCTGATATGGCTGCAATTTATTTCTAAAATTATAGTAGTTAAACCAAATGATCTTTTAAAAACCTAAGCTATATAATTTTGTATAAGAAAGATTGTTTTACTGTTAGCATAGTAGTCTACTCTGTTCATTTTAAGTATTTCAATTCAAAATAATTTTAATAGTTTCCATGCTGTGCCTTCAGTTAAAACTTCCATGTGATATGTTTTCAGCTCAAAATAATTGTCTAAAACTAAATAGTTTATTTATTGAGGTTTATGCACAGAACTATGAGCTCCTGAAAACAACAAAAAATGTTTATGATTGTGAAACCTCAAATTGCAGGTACTAACTGCAGCAATATTTTGTAATGGGCATAGAGAGGGCACTCTAAAATAAAACAAAAAACAAAAACAAAAGAGTGTATTCCACTAATTTAATTTATGCACACAGTGAATAAGGAATATTGATAAATAATGTTCCACATTGACCCTTTTACTGAAAAAAATAGCTTTGTGTTTTCTGCACTAACCATCTGGTAGCATTATGTCCGTGTGATTTATTCTTCCACTAGAATACTTTTACTCCTTTAATTTTAATAACTCATACATTTTTAAATGTGTGATTTTGCCTGGAATAATAAGGGAAGCACCGCGTTATTAGTTTACTACTTCTGTTCTTGAGAAAAACTGCATATACATCCATAGTTTCAATATGTAAGTATTTTGAATTTGTATAGTCCACTGAAATAATAACGGGTGGGATTCTGTCCAATTTTCTTCTTTTCTTTCTGAAGTTATAAAGGTTATGCCCTGTTAGAGGATGGTCTCCATTTGTAGATCCAATTTAAAAAAAAAAAAACTAAGTGGACTGATTTTTTATTTTGTGTTTATTGTACATGCTAATATAAAGGGAACCAGAAACCATCAATATACAATATTCATATGATTATCAAGATCATTTGTGCAATCATTTTAAAGATTTATCAATGACCCCATGGCTGAGAATAAATCGAACACATTTGGCATGTTCGCAAATGATCATTCACTGCAAGGGTTAATTTTATGCTGGCTAAACTAATAATAATCAAAACATCTAAGGAGGTCAAAAAGACTCCCATATTATTATAATGCAGTGTGTAAACCACCATCTCCTCCTGCCTGCCATTCTAATTTTAATAAAAAAGAGGGGGAACTATTATCCACTTTGTTGGCCTCCACTCATGGGGTGCTGATTAATTTTAAAATAAGCATGGTGGGCATGCCACTGTCCACTTCCCTAAACAACAGTAAAAAATAAACACTCTACATACCCTCCCTATGTTTTCTTTCTTCTAAGTCTTCTTCTCTTCTTCAGCCCTAAAAAACTGACTAAAAAACCATAATCACTGATGCCATCAATTAAAACAAAACAAGGCCAGATCCAAAAAAAAAAAAAGCAAAACTCCCTAAAAAAATACATTGTAAAAAAAAAATATATATCCATCTTCACCCATTGAGTGCTTGCCTCACAATGAGCACTTAAAGCAGTGAAAACTCTTATATACGCTTCCCATGCTATGACTGCTATTGCAAAGCATGGGGAAATTTTTACACTTTACAATATGGTCAAGTGCTGTCTGATTGGTTGGCTAGTAAACAAACCAAACAGAGCTCTCTGAGAGCAAAGTCTTGAGAAGTCAAAGGCTTGGATGTCAAAGCGTTCTTGGTTATATTAAAAAGTGTGGGAAATTTGACCATGATTTGCTATAGCTCTCATAGCAAGTGAAAACCTAAAAAAGGGCTTTTCCTAATATCAGAGCTTATTCTGCAGCAAGATTCCCATCGGTAAAGATGGATTCTTTTTTATAGTAATTAATGCTGGAGGTGCCTGTCAGAGAAAGGTATAGCTCTATTACTAGTCAGCCTTATTGGATGAGTTAAATCCAACTTCTTCAATCTATATTTGAACCCTTAACACCATTAGGGAGTACCAATATTGGCTGAAATGCTTTCGTCAGCATGTTATGCCCTATGATCACGAGCCATCCTGGGCCTTCTACACTTACTTTCGGGGCTGATCTGCACTGACCCCAGTCGGGGGGGACTGCCTGACAACCCAAGCAGTGTATTAATATCAAAATACACTTACAATTAAATTATATATGTATAATATATGTATAAATTTAAATAATGGAATGCTTTAATTTTATAATATATTTTAAAATTAAAATAAAATAATATATATATATATATATATATATATATATATATATTATTTTGATATAATTAAGTAATGTTATTATTTATAATTTGAGGAACCTGCCTGACAACACAGACAGAAAGTCCAGAAAATGTATTTTGCATATTTGACCCTGTAACCTTCCAAAACACAATAAAACTTGTACATATGGGGTACTGAGACTTCACTATACACAAATATGAGTGTTTTAAGACACTAAAACTTGTAATGATTATGATGATATCATTAGTGAATTTTTTGTGTAAAAATGTTTTCAGTTTTTGTGCACAAAATGCAAATAAATAAATATGAACACTAATTTTGGCCAGGGTTTTTGATGTAAAATGAAAGCCCTGTTTCTCCTGCACAAAATTATATATAATAAGTGTGGGTGCACTTAATATGAAAGAGAAATTCATGGTTGAACAATAAAATTACCAGTATGGATACAGCACTCTCCTGGATCCCAGGGTGCAACCGGGCCTGAGGTTGTCCAGTGCTCACAATGTGATTTGCAAAAAAGTAATGATGGTCCAAGCCCTCATTTCAACCAAGTGGGCAGATTTATTGGAGCAATGTAGAAAGTTTCTACTTTGCTCCAATAAATCTGCCCACTGGATTGAACTTGAGTGCCTGGACCATCATTACTTTTTTGCAAATCACATTTATGGTTGAACAGACATTAAGCTTAAATTCTAGGTTTTGTTTATGTTTTGTTTTTTATCAGAACTTGCACAATTGCCTCCTTAAGGGGTTAACTGTGCTTATACTAACCCATTCCTAAATACTATTGGGGTGGCCGAGAGTATTTTGTAAAAGACAGGAGGAAACCTTATACAAAACCGAGAGACTAAATGTAAAGCCATAATGTTAAAATGACACTGCTATGGCCACTTTAGGTCATATTATTCGTATATCAACACTACTAATAAGTTCAACATTTCTATTGCACTTTTTTGTTATATTGCTGGGTTATTCAACTGCCAGTTGTTCCAAATGACATATTGAACAATGTACTTTTGTTAACAGTTGGCACTTTTCAGCAATGTCCTTTTACATTTGATAATAGAGTAAGATATGTATATGGATAAATGTCTACAAACTTAAGCTATCTAGTTTTCTATTTTTTTCTACTTAAGGAAGGCAAAGTCAAGTATTTATTTAACACAGGCTTTTAATTTGCACAAATCAGTTTTGTGTTTTGCTTTTCATGGACATGCATAACTCTAATGGGGGTGATTTAAAGTCCATACTGAACTTTATTTGTATATAATGTTATAAGCTATTTGTAAACACAATATCTACTAATACATTGGATTTAAAGGGGATGTCTCCAGGTGTGTAACATGGTTGAGAGTAATCTTATTAAACATCTTGGAGTTTAATTTATCTGGGACATTGATCACATATACTCTCTTAATAAAAGAGAAAAGAGCGATTGCACTCAATCATAGAAATCACAGGGTGCTTACCGAGTATGGGTCAGCATACCCCATAAAACATATGTCAAGGAAAAACAATCTCAGGCACTCATTGTGATATGTTAAAGCAGCTTTAATGGATATGCAACACTTCAACCTGTTCCCAGGTCTTTGTCAAGCTTAAAAAAGACCTGGGTACCGGTCAAAATGTTGCGTATCCATTAAAGCTGCTTTAACATATCACTATACTCTCTTAATGTCTTTAACCCTTTTAGGACACATGACGTGTAACATGTCATGATTCCCTTTTATTCCAGAAGTTTGGTCCTTAAGGGGTTAAAGCTATTTCACATATTGAAAATTTACTGAAAATCTAGCAACATCTAGTTGTCTCTCATTTGGAACAAGCATGTTTGATTAGGACTATAATTATTCCAAAATGGCCAGTGCCCTAGGCCTCAATCAACTTTTCCCATCATTAAACTCATTGTTTTTGTCATTTGTTTCATGGTTATATGGCCACAATAAATATTTGGAAAGGGTTACTGAAGTACCCAAAAAATAAAAAAATAAAACAGCTCCTATTGTGCTAGTGACATCTCCCTCTGCAGCTCCAAGCAGGGTAACAACTGACAAAAAGAGAAAGAAAGAATGAGGGCAGTGCTATCAATTGCAAATGTTCACACCAAGGGCTACATACAACTTTATTAGAAGTACAAAATACATATGTTTTGGCTTCTCCCCTTTCTCAATGCATGTGCTTACAAAACTAATGTGCACTCACCATTAAATAGACAGTGTACAAACAGACCATAATACTCAGCACCTCCATTCCTCAATCTATTGAAGAACAGCCACTCCTGGCTAGCCCCCACCATCTTGAACACTGTCGTGCGTGATGATGTAATGCTCATGTCACGTGACGATTGGTCTGTGTGCCAGAGGATAGTCATAAACACATGCTCAGAGCATACCTCTTAGTTTAAGACAAGCACAGTAGCCCAAGCACAGTAGCCCCTCAGGGCCAAGAAGGAGCAAACATCAACACAACATATATACAGCAGAAATATTACAAGTGTAAGATAACTGCTATAAGCACAATAAACAAACAAAAAAAAACAATCATCAATACAGTCATAAAAAAGGCTACACCATGTACCATAAGCTATAAAATGAATATATAAAAAGAGGATTATCTGTCTATACAAAATAATTGACAAGGGGCTACATATAGAGACCAAACAGACAGACAAAGCATAGAATCAACACCACATGTGAAAACATACGCTCCACTACCTTACACACGGATCAAGCTAAGTGTTAGGATGTACAAAATATATACATATATCTACAAGGTCCTATCACCCATCCATCTGGGGTGGACTTAAGGATCCTACTCCAAAGGAAAAACATATAGAGCAGGAACCCAGAAAAAACTCGATTAGATATAAAAATATTTGTATATAATATAGAGATGATGCGTTGGATGGATATAAGGCTATCCTTGCTATAAGATAAGATCAGGGACTAATGAAAGTATTTAGAAAATTGGGCAGACTAGGTGGGTTGCATGGTTCTTATCTGCTGTCACATTCTATATTTATATGTAAGAGATCCTAGAGGGGGCGGAGCCAGGCCATAAATGGAAGCAGACATGTGAATCCTGACCTCCCTCTCCCCTGACCACTTAATCCGCATCCATCATCGACTAACACAGAGTATCCGACCTCAAAACCCACCTCATAAATCCCTGCAATGGGAAGCAATAAAAAAACGAAGAGAACTTCCACCATCAGTGGCCATGGTTTTAGAATCAAAAATGTTCCTACTATTGGCAGAAATAATAAGTGGATTGGGATATTAAATAAATGTTCCTTAGACCTGATTCTGGTGGTGATTGAGGAGGTTGGGAGAGAGTTAAAAATAGCTAAACATAAAATCAGTGAATATGAAGTGAAACATACAGTGATGATGGCATTACCGAATTGTGATATCTTAATACAGAAATTATCTGAAGACCTTAAAGCTTACAAAAAAGATTTGGTTAGATTTAAACGCCAGAAGCTGGATAAAGTTAACTCCGATTATGCTGACCATCGTGTATACAGATGGTTATCTGGAGATCAACCCAGATTTTACCAACGACTTTATCGCCCAAGAATTAGGAAACCTATAGCTTCTACTGTGGACTGTACATCTGGAGAATCTGCATCGGATGCAGAAGTAAGCAGTCAATCCCAAGATGTAGTCACTTCAAGGAGCAGAATGACTAACAACGACAATTTATCTTTTTTAGACCCAGGTTTGGGACTCATGAGAGAACCAGTTCAAACAAATATTAATTACAAAGATATAGGAACAACAGGTCCTATTTCACCCGGAGTAGATATACAAGGAGAGGCCAGAAGGGGAAGACGCACCGGAGTAAGAGGGAGACCACCTCACCGATGAATATTTGTCCTATTATTAATTTATCTAAAAGGATATTGAACACTTCTGAAAAATCTATACTCTCCAAGGGTTTGTCATTTATCCCTACATCTAACATTGATCAGTTTGACTGGGAAATAGATCAATTTAAGTTTAATAGGAAATTACGCCTTGCTGATCACTTTAAATCTGCAAGCAACCTTAAAAGCAGTGAGGATCTGGTTAAATTGAACAGTGTATATGACCCACCCAATATTAATGCTTCCTTGAAGGTATTTGCTCAAAATCTTAGAATAGATTATATTAAAACAATTAAGGAGAAAAAGAGAGGAGCAAATATTTCTAAACAAGAACGAGAGTCTATTCAGAAATTGTCTCAAGATACGTCTTTAGTCATTCGACAAGCGGACAAGGGTGGCTCTATAGTTTTGATGGACTATTCAGAATACAGAAGTGAAATTTTAAGACAATTAGGAGAGACTAGTTAAAACAGGAAAGTATCAGCGCTGTTTGAGTATGGTATCTTAAGATTTCTATATAATCCAAGCAGCTGCTAACCACCGTGAGAATCTCTTAAACAAAAGTGATAGAAAGTAGTAGGTAATAACGGTGTAGCGCTTATGTGCAGAATTGAATAAAGAAGTTTACCCAATTTTTCTTCTATGTTAATCAGTTATTCTTTGTTAACCTTAAGGTAAAAATGGAAAAAATACATAACATAGTGCAGATTGTATGTAAATAGGTGGAAATAATTATAAAGTAAGGGCCAAGTGGCAACTCACAATTTTCTGAGCTATAAATCTAGCTCAGATTTAGGTGCTTTAGGATCCGTATAGGCGACCCTCTCCCTTCTTCTCCTTTCTTTGATCCAGTCAAACCCAGAGCCAGTCTATAGGCTCACTTCAGTGCGCATATGTGGTTTAAGGACCACACTCCTTCTTTCAATTAGCAGGAAAAAGCCATAAGTGTACTAAAAAATATATCTCATTTATTGACTATAAAATTGTAACACATATAAAAATATATATATATATGGAAAAAATAAATAAATAAATAAAACACTTATATGGCTGAAATAAAGTCCAATAAAGTCCAAAATGAAGTCTTTCAGTGCTCACTTCGCTTTCCAGAACGCGTTTCGCCAGGTGGCTTCTTCAGCTGGTTAAATTCTGTGATGTTCTCTTGGACCTCTTCTCCTGCTTTAAATACCTTTCTTCGTTTGTAGAAACAGCTGTCAATGCTTGGATTTTCGCGGGTATTCTCCATGGTAATGGAGATACCCTGCGTTCCAAGCCTCATTCTGATTTCTGTTTCCTCTTTCTCGGCCGATACGTCACTTCCGGTTTCGGCAGTTTTCGTAGCCATGCGTTCCACAGTGCGTTCCACTGTGGTTATTGCACTCCGGTCTGTTTTCTCTCCATTGTAGGTGTTGAAAGTAAATTTAAAGGACATGTAAACAGTTGTTATACTTCTAAATTGGTACATTCTGTTCACATTCCATTCATATTGTACGGACAATTTGTTATTCTCCTTATACAAAGAATTATTTGTGGATAATACTTGGCTTTATATATCTTTTGTAATTACCAATGTGGTTTTACATTAGACATCAGTAAGACAATACAATGATCATTGCAGAGGAATAAAACTTCAAGGGTGAGAGCTAAAAAGTATCTATTATTGTAGTGAATTGTAATTTAAAAAGTAAAAAATAGAAGAAAAGTTACCCTGGTTGAAATTGATATAAAATCAATATAAAAGACATTTAACAGACTGGGGTTGATTAAAACCAATTATTATATAGAATATGGGATATATATCTATCTAAAAGACGTTTTATTTCTATTTTTAGTATAGAATCTTAATTCAATGTACAATAGATTAGAACTTTATTTAAACCTTTGTTTTTTTAAAAACCCTTATTTTAAAGTTTAGAGGAGGAAATGGCACATTTCGAAGTCTGCATTTAGACCATTTGGAATCAGACTATTTAGTTTGAATATCCATTCCATTTCTATCTTGCTTAATTTTTGATTGAAATCTCCTCCCCTCCAATCTTTAGTTACTTTCTTAATTCCTAAAAATATAGTTCCTTTTAATTCGCAGTCATGGTGGTTTTTATAAAAGATTGGAGGGGAGGAGATTTCAATCAAAAATTAAGCAAGATAGAAATGGAATGGATATTCAAACTAAATAGTCTGATTCCAAATGGTCTAAATGCAGACTTCGAAATGTGCCATTTCCTCCTCTAAACTTTAAAATAAGGGTTTTTAAAAAAACAAAGGTTTAAATAAAGTTCTAATCTATTGTACATTGAATTAAGATTCTATACTAAAAATAGAAATAAAACGTCTTTTAGATAGATATATATCCCATATTCTATATAATAATTGGTTTTAATCATCCCCAGTCTGTTAAATGTCTTTTATATTGATTTTATATCAATTTCAACCAGGGTAACTTTTCTTCTATTTTTTACTTTTTAAATTACAATTCACTACAATAATAGATACTTTTTAGCTCTCACCCTTGAAGTTTTATTCCTCTGCAATGATCATTGTATTGTCTTACTGATGTCTAATACCACATTGGTAATTACAAAAGATATATAAAGCCAAGTATTATCCACAAATAATTCTTTGTATAAGGAGAATAACAAATTGTCCGTACAATATGAATGGAATGTGAACAGAATGTACCAATTTAGAAGTATAACAACTGTTTACATGTCCTTTAAATTTACTTTCAACACCTACAATGGAGAGAAAACAGACCGGAGTGCAATAACCACAGTGGAACGCACTGTGGAACGCATGGCTACGAAAACTGCCGAAACCGGAAGTGACGTATCGGCCGAGAAAGAGGAAACAGAAATCAGAATGAGGCTTGGAACGCAGGGTATCTCCGTTACCATGGAGAATACCCGCGAAAATCCAAGCATTGACAGCTGTTTCTACAAACGAAGAAAGGTATTTAAAGCAGGAGAAGAGGTCCAAGAGAACATCACAGAATTTAACCAGCTGAAGAAGCCACCTGGCGAAACGCGTTCTGGAAAGCGAAGTGAGCACTGAAAGACTTCATTTTGGACTTTATTGGACTTTATTTCAGCCATATAAGTGTTTTATTTATTTACTTATTTTTTCCATATATATATATATATTTTTATATGTGTTACAATTTTATAGTCAATAAATGAGATATATTTTTTAGTACACTTATGGCTTTTTCCTGCTAATTGAAAGAAGGAGTGTGGTCCTTAAACCACATATGCGCACTGAAGTGAGCCTATAGACTGGCTCTGGGTTTGACTGGATCAAAGAAAGGAGAAGAAGGGAGAGGGTCGCCTATACGGATCCTAAAGCACCTAAATCTGAGCTAGATTTATAGCTCAGAAAATTGTGAGTTGCCACTTGGCCCTTACTTTATAATTATTTCCACCTATTTACATACAATCTGCACTATGTTATGTATTTTTTCCATTTTTACCTTAAGGTTAACATAGAATAACTGATTAACATAGAAGAAAAATTGGGTAAACTTCTTTATTCAATTCTGCACATAAGCGCTACACCGTTATTACCTACTACTTTCTAGGAGAGACTAGTGTCTACCAAGCGTCTAACACTGATCCGGGCAAGGAATATAGTAAAAGAATTTTTAAATTATTGAAACATGGAGTTGAACATGAATACATTACTCAGAATGAATTTGACTATCTATATGAATTACATCCTCGATGCCCTGTATTATACACCCTCCCTAAAGTGCACAAAGACTCTGTCCATCCACCAGGCCGTCCGATAGTATCGGCGATCGGCGGTCTGTTGGAACCAATAGGGAGATGGTTGGACAAATTGTTCAAAGGACCTGTGATGTCATTGGATACATGCATCAAAGATAGTAACGAAGTGATTGAAATTTTGAAGGGATTAGCTATTCCATCAAATGGAGTACTTCTGGTAACCATTGATGTTTGCAGTTTATATACCTCAATCCCCCATCAGGAAGGCTTGGAAGCAATAGGAGAAGTATTAAGTGAAGTGGCATCTATTGAAAGACCCCCAATTGATTATATTTTGGATTTTCTACAAGCATGCCTGACTTTAAATTACTTCAGATTTGAATCTACATATTATACACAACTAACTGGAACTTCTATGGGAGCGCCAATGGCTCCTATGTATGCCAATTCCTTCATGTACATTTATGAGAAGCGTCACATTCTTGAGAAATATGCAACAAAAATTTTACAGTTCATGAGATTTATTGATGATATTTTATTGCTATGGACTGGCACTATAGATGAGTTTGAATTAATGATGCAAGAATTAAACCACTTACCATCTTAGATCCGTTTCACTTGGCAGACCAGTGTCTCAAAGATCAATTTACTTGATCTCCAGATTTGAATACATAATAATGAATTTGGATACACGTTATATTCTAAGGAAACAGACCGCAATACATTACTTCATGCTTCAAGTTTTCATCCGGATAGATTGAAAAAATCTCTTCTGATTTCACAGTTCATCAGAGTGTTACGCAATAACTCTAACCCAGATGTTGCAGAAAATCAACTTCAGGAGATGCACCAGAAGTTTAAAGCTCGGGGTTACTCAGAACAGACTTTGGATACAGCATATGTTAAGGCTTTGCAATCAATTTCAGAGCAAAGGATTCATCTCAACATGGGGGATCGACTTGTTTTCCCTCAATCTTTTCATCCTAATTCTGATAAATTACGTCTAAATATCTTGGACAATTGGAGAACCTTTACCTACAGTGTTCCAGAAGCCACCTATTATAAGCTACAGGAAAGGGAAAAGCCCGAAGGACTTATTGGTACACACTGATCAGTGGACTTTTGTACAATCTTCTAAGATAGCCTCCAATGTTGGATGTTTCCGTTGCTTAAACTGCCTAGCATGTAACTTCATGACACCAGGAAAGACATTTAATCATCCGAGATCTGGAAAAGTGTATAAAATTACATACCATATTACATGTCAAACTACCCACGTAATATACAGAATAATATGCCCATGTGGGCTAATATACGTGCGTAAAACGTCTAATGATCTGAGGGAGAGAATGCGTGGACATCGTTCGACTATCCGCACAGCACTCAGCAGTGGAATAGCGACGACTCCTGTGTCACGACATTTCCTTGAGGCAAGTCACAATTTGGCAGTTCTACACTTTATTGGTATAGATCATGTACCCATCTCCCAGAGAGGAGGGGATAGAGATTTGGCTTTACTTAAACGTGAAGCATATTGGATCCATACTTTAGGAGCATTATCACCCAATGGGTTAAGTGAGAAAAATGCTCTATATTGTTTTTTGAATAGAAGATAATTAAGTAACATATGAAGTATGTAGGATATTATGACATTGTGTTCTTATTATGAGAATTTTTGTAACTAATGTTGCATTACTTAAATATACATTGTTAAGAGATTGTGTGGTATAAATGGGATACACTGACTGTCTTTATATACATATTCTGCCGGTAGGCATTAGGAAAGTGTAAGACTCAGTAATCAAGATTTGTTGTTTGTTAATAGGATTATAGGATAATAATATTGATTTTGTTTCTATATACATATTTTGCTAATAGACATTTGGACATTGCAAGACATAAAAATCAGGACTTGTTGCTAGTTAACAGGACTATTGGATATAGTGAATATTTTTTAAGTTTACTTATTATTATTAATATCATTAGTTTTTATTTTGTAAATAGCCTTCTGTGTATTTAATTAGCACTAAGTCACTTTTTCAAACCTTAATTGAGTCAAGAATCACCTGGTTAATATTCTGTTTAAATACGTCAATTATGACGTCACCTGTCCTTGCTTTCAATCTTTCACCCTCCAATAGGAATTTTGTTGTAACATATATAATCATGGTTTATTCATTGCATGAATTGTCTTGAGAAAAGTCTATTGTGACTGAAACGTCGACATTTTTGTATTCTGCACAATAAAGCAGTATTTATTTTGATATAAAACGAAGACTCCAGAGTGCTCTCTACTTGGATGACTTGGATCACAATACAGTTAGAAAGAAATAACACACATCTATATATTTTTTAATTCTTTTTTTTAATTCTTTTTTAATTAAATTTTTTAACGTATTTACATATTTAATTTTTTATATATACATATTTAATAATTATATATATATATTTAATCAATATCAGTCTACGTGTAATTTGATATTAATATATATATATATATGTCAGGATTACTGTTTGATCCAGCACGTAGAACTGTACAGCACGGATGACAAATAAGTAACGTATTACCGGTCCTTAGAATGGCCGGATTTAACGTACAAAGAATAGTCAAAAATACTAGCGAGGTCAGGGAACACAGAAAGGGACACAGCGATGAGGAAAGCCAGGAGTCAGGATACCAGAATATAGAGAAGTCAATAAACAAAGCCAAAGTCAAAAACCAGGTAGAAAACTATAAACAGGAACGCGCTCTCAGACAACCACAAGGGAAACCACGACGGGGCACTGAGCAGGCTGAGAACTGGGCCTAAATACCCCTCCTTTAGTTCTGATAGGCTGTAACCGGCCTTTGACCCCAAAGTCAGTTACCAGGTTTCATTTGCATAATTGCTGCCCAGCATTAACCCTTCTGTGGATTAGGTTGCTGCTCGGCACAACTTTTCCTGTGTGGACAGTAAATGTCATTAACCACTTTTCTATAAGCGGATGAATACATGACACCAGGCTTCATTTGCACAATTACTGCTCAGCATTAAACCTTCTGTGGATTAGGTTGCTGCTCGGCACAACTTTTCCTGTGTGGACAGTAAATGTCATTAACCACATTTCTATAAGCGGATGAATACGTGACAATATATATATATATATATATATATATATATATACATATATACAAAAATACAAAGGGCCCTTGCACTCCAACTTATAAAAAACAGTACCTGGTGCTCTGGTGGCTCAGATGTAGATAAAGAAAGGATACCGGCACTCAAGGAATTTCAAAGATTTACTTCTTAATGTGCATCTGAAATCGACATTGTCATTGTCTATGTCCTGATGAAAGCTCCCTAGAGGAGCTGAAACGTCGATTTCAGATGCACATTAAGAAGTAAATCTTTGAAATTCCTTGAGTGCCGGTATATAATTATAATTATATATATATTAATAGTAAAATACACCTAGACAGTGTATGTGTGTGTATGTATATGTGTATATATATATATATACTTAGATCATATATATAATATATATATATATATATATATATGATCTAAGTATATATATATATTTTTTTTACACTTTTTAACTTTTATTTAATTTTATTTCCAGCCAGCAGGGGGACTACTTGTCATTACAGGCAGCCCCCCTGCTGGCAATACAGAAGGCAGCTATCCCGGCCATGTGATTGTGAGGTCCTCGCAAGGACCACACTCTCACATGGCTGGGGGGGCTGCCAGGAGGAAGATCTGCCGCGGGGGGTTCCCTTGGAGTCCCCCCTGCCTTCTTCACCTCCCTAATTTATCCCTCCATCTCTTGAACTGATCTACATCTAAATAAGGAATCAAGAATTTTCCGACTTACGAAGTTATATCTGACTCAGGCAGCAGGTAGAATGAGATATAACTGTTCTATCAATAGGGATCAGTTCACAATATAGACACATAGGGCATCCAGTAGTCCAGTTTTTTTTAATATAAAGTAAAGAGAAACCTTTATACATTACCAAGAGTCTAGGATGAAGGAATTCAATTTGGGATTCTCCTCTCTGGGTGCTCTGGTCTGTAACTCAGTCTATTGCCTTTAGTCAGTCAATCTCCTTTGATCTTTTTTAAGATAATCTGAAGATATTGAATTTCTTTCTTCTCTTATTTTTCTCCCTATTTAACCATTATTTCCCCCTTATCAGTTCCTGCCCCTTGTTTGTAAATGGGCGGTACCTGGCACTTAAATCTGGCTTTTGATTGGTTATGGGCGTATCTTAATATTTAATTATTAATGTGGCCCTTAGGGACTTTAATCAATAGATGGCACTATTTCCCTTGGTATGAAGACCTGAATTAGATCATTGATGACCTGGTTAAATAAATGAATTGATCTTTAATTCACCTATACTAGGGATATTTCAAATTATGTTAAATATCTGTCTTTGGTTATGTATATTCTTTAATTGAAACAGGGTTGGTTATATTAATCATCATGCAATATGTCTATATCCTGTATCCATCTAACCTGTATGAATAACTGATTGATACATTCACCTTTACAAAGAAAAACAGAATCTGAATATATTAGTATATCTATATTACCTTTTACCTCCTAAGTCAGTCAAGGATGCGGTTTTAGACATTACTGTAGCAATCACACGTTTAGTTTACATTTGTATATCATGCATGATTCCAATAGATTCAGTTAAGTTCTAATTGTAACGGACCGTTTTGCACACAAGGGGTAAAAACCGTTTAGGCGATCGGCCCCCTTTCCAGAGATCCAGGCACAGCTACTGCAGAACACCAAAACTCACGAACTGGATACAAAATGGCACTCCAACTCCCGAACTGGAACCTCCCAAATAGCTGCTAGCAGACGAACAGGAAAAGCAGACAACAGCTTACACTCCTGGCAATCAGTCTCTAACAGCATACAGTGAATCCCCCAAGAACGAGACAAGGCTCCGTGTTGAGGGTCAAGCAGTGGTCTGAGGTGCTGGCACACCCAGCCTGGTTTTTATTACAGTCTTGTAAATACAGGACCGCCCACAGGGAGGTATAAAACAACCAATCACATCACAGTTACATCCCCACATATTCCCTCCTTATCCTGAGAGGAAACTCACTATTATACATACAGTTAAAACATACTTTCTACCCAACTTTCATATGCAACTCTAAAACCATACATCACATTCACATAAAAATTACATATTCACAATCAATCCACCTAGGGGAACAAATATATTAAAAATGGTACCTAATCAGACCAGGGGTTCGTGTTAAGGGAGTCCTTTTAGACTAAATGAAGCATGGCTTCTTCCCGCCCAAACCAGTTTCAGTCTTTCTATCCTGGAGATAAGTAATCCACTATCTCCCAGGACAGACACAAGACTCCATTACGGTTGCAAAAGACACAAACACTTTTAAAATACATAAAGTCAAGCATTTATTAAGCATAAAACACAGACATGTAAATATATCCCCTAGAGCCAGGTCTGAGCGCCATTACTATTAAGTGAATGGCGCCAGACCACACGGTATCACAGTTTAATCAGCCATGGAGCCAAAGTCTTTACAGTCAGTTTCATATGAATGGGCTCCATGGGATTCCTATCTGGGGTATAACACATTCAACCAAAACTACCAACCCCCAGGCAGAAAAGCACGAATGAAGCTTTTCTGCAGGTAAAAAAGATGTCTTTTAACAGGGGACCATAGTCCAAAGGCAGCAGGCGAGCAACCAGGCTTCTCCAATGCAATGTGGCGAGATTGGTCTCGTCACATCTCTCCCTTTTTCCAAACAGACTAACAGGGTATCTGACCTCCTGCCGGTCAGTGCCCTTGTTAGTCCAGCAGCCCACCCACAATAATCAACAGCACAGCCCACCCACAATAAATGGTTACTACACCTGGGTAAAGGAGAAGCTTGTCCATGTCCAGGTGCCTCACCACGGCTGGGCTGGGTACGGGTATGCTGACTTGGTGGGTTGCTGCGTGGGCAGAGACCAGCGGCACTCTGCCCTGTTGCCAGCGCTACTGGGAGGATAGCCTGGTTGAAGCCTGGTTGTTGGAGGGGGAGACCGACTGTCTCCCCTTTAAATACACCGCTCTGCTGCTGCTGCTGGAGACTGACTGTCTCCCCTTTAAATACACCGCTCTGCTGCTGCTGCTGGAGACTGACTGTCTCCCCTTTAGATGCACAGTCCTGCTGCTGGAGACCGACCGTCTCCCCTTTGGTTACCCATCTCTGCTGCTGGAGGGGGAGACCGACTGTCTCCCCTTTGGCTAAACAGCCCTGTCGCTGGGGGGCAGGACCGACCGCCCCTACCCCCTGTGCTGGCAGTGTAGAGACTACGGTCCCATCTGCACAGTTGTGGGGCTTACTGCCTCCCCCTGATACATTAAGCTGCCGCTGGGGAGAGGGGGTAACATGCTCCTCTCTCATACATACTTCCAGCTGCGGGGAAGGGAGACCGACTGTCTCTGCTCCCAATAGAGAGTCCTGCTGCTGGGGAAAGGAGACTGGGCTCTCTATTCTCGGTAGGACACTCTGCCGCTGGGGAATGCGGGAGGGCCTGCCCCCCACCTCTAATAATTCAGGCGTTGCCGCTGGGAATGGAGACTTCGGGCTCTACCCCAAAAATATCATACTGCCGCTGGGAAATGGAGAGAGAGACTGGGCCTACCTTAAAATCACGCTGCCGCTGGGAGGGAGGGACACTGCTCTCTCCCTCCCTGACTCACCGCCTTCCCCGCATATCACTTTGGCTGCTGGGGGCAGGAACAACTACCTCTGCCCCCCTGTATCTCAGCTCGCCGCTGGGGAGGGAGTGACGCCGCCTCTCCCTCTCCCTGCACTTTACACTGCCTTCCCGGCATATCACTCTGCTGCTGGGGGGCAGGAACAACTACCTCTGCACCCTGTAACTCAGCCTGCCGCTGGGGAATGGAGCTCAGGCTCCCAATTCCCTGCAATATCTCCCGCTGGGGAATGGAGCCTGGGCTCCCAATTCCCAATAAATCACACGGCCGCTGGGGAATGGAGACTGGGCTCCCAATTCCCTGCAGGACCGGTGGAGAGACCTCGGTCCAATATCTACCGGCCACCTGGGGTTCTTCCCAGAAAATATCCACAATGTCTTCCCAGCTGAATGGGTCTGGTTCTGGCTCTGTCACCTTGCTGTCCTGCTGAATCTTCTCAATGGAGTGGAAGAGATCTCGGTAGTCCTGCTCCAGTTCCCACGCCAGGGTTGCTAGGTGAGCCAGGTCTTGCTCAATGTCGTGAGTGTCGTCCCAGTCATACCTGCTCTCCCTCCACTCCAAGAGATCACTGAACCGGGCTTGTGTAGGGCTCCCAAATTCAGGCTCTGAAAAACCCTCCCATAACAAGCCAGGACCATCAAACTCCTCTCCCTCTGGCTTGTCATGCTCGGCTGTCCAGGGCAGGTACTGTGCCCCATACCACCAAAGCGCCTGGTATGCATCTTCCAGCCAAATCTCCTGCCATACCCGGTGCTCCAATTCCTTCACCCATTCATCTAGGGGCTGCTCTCCCAGGAAGGGCATCCGCCGGGCCACTTGCTTCTGCAACCGCTGCTCTTCACTGGGGAGACTCTCACCCCGCTGGTACTGTACATTATCCAGGGCCTGGTACCAGATGCCTTTCCTTAATGCATCCCGGCCATCCAGGTCCTCCTCCTCGTATGACACTGCTGGTTCCATGCTGTTGCTGTCAGGATCGCTGTACTCAGACATGCGTTGCCCTCAAATTGTAAATCCAAGGAATGGTGTCGCCTGTAGCTGTCCTGTAGTCTGTGGGAACGATCCCGCCGCTTGCCACCAATTGTAACGGACCGTTTGCACACAAGGGGTAAAAACCGTTTAGGCGATCGGCCCCCTTTCCAGAGATCCAGGCACAGCTACTGCAGAACACCAAAACTCACGAACTGGATACAAAATAGCACTCCAACTCCCGAACTGGACCCTCCCAAATAGCTGCTAGCAGACGAACAGGAAAAGCAGACGAACAGCTTACACTCCTGGCAATCAGTCTCTAACAGCATACAGTGAATCCCCCCAAGAACGAGACAAGGCTCCGTGTTGAGGGTCAAACAGTGGTCTGAGGTGCTGGCACACCCAGCCTGGTTTTTATTACAGTCTTGCAAATACAGGACCGCCCACAGGGAGGTATAAAACAACCAATCACATCACAGTTACATCCCACATATTCCCTCCCCTTATCCTGAGAGGAAACTCAATTACACATACAGTTAAAAACATACTTTCTACCCAACTTTCATAACTCTAAAACCATACATCACATTCACATAAAATTACATATTCACAATCAATCCATTCAGGGGAACAACATATTAAAAAATGGCACGAATCAGACCAAGGGTTCAAAAGTTAAGGGAAAGTCCTTTGTGACTAAATGAAGCATGGCTTTCCGGCCCAAACCAGTTTCAGAGTCTTCTATCCTGGAGATAAGTAATTCAATTATCTCCCAGGACAGACACAAGACTCCATTAAGCACATGGTTGCAAAAAGACACAAAACACTTTAAAATACATAAAGTCACATTTATTACATAAAACACAGACATGTAACATATCCCCAGATAGCTCAGGTCCGAGCGCACATTATTAAGCGAATGGCGCTCAGACCACACGAATACAGTTTAATCGCCATGGAGCCAAAGTCTTTACAGTCAGTTTCATACGAATGGGCTCCATGGGATTCCTATCTGGGGTATAACACATTCAAACAAATCTACTGAACCCCAGGCAGAAAAGCACGAATACAGCTTTTCTGCAGGCAAAAAATAAAGTCTTTTAAAAGGGGGCCATAGTCCAAAGGCAGCAGGCGAGCAACCAGGCTTCTCCAATGCAATGTGGCGAGATTGGTCTCGTCACACTAATATCCTGAAAATATGTAGGCGACCTCAGACTTTGGGTTTGTATGGCTGACAAACACTTTGGATTGCCTGTTATGTTTATGCACAAACAATTGCATAGTTTGTTTACCCCTTTGAAGCTCAGTGAGTTTAAGTATCTCGGATTGTAAAGTCCCATTGAGTAATAAACCATTGTTCTTGTTACCCTTGTACACATATAGCTCACAAATTAAACTGTAGATAAGTATTCCTCCTGTTTACTTCTTAAGGTTACCAAATACAAAGTTCCTTTGACCTGTGTTGAAACAGCATTACTTAATGTCCAGGCCAAGCTCACCACCATCCATATTGTTTTTCTTTTAATAATAAAAATTATGGGGCACCAAATAGCACAACACAAAGGTATGCCTTAGGCTGGCCACAATAAAAAGGCCACTCTAAACAGTTTTATCACACAGCACAATGCCACAGATGTTGCAAGTTTTGAGGGAGCATGCAATTGGCATGCTGACTGCAGAAATGTCCACCAGAGCTGTTGCCCGTAAATTAAATGTTAATTTCTCTACCCTAAGCCATCTCAAAAGGCGTTTCAGAGAATTTGGCAGTACATCCAACCGGACTCACAACTGCAGACCATGTGTAACCACACCAGCCCAGAACCTCCACATGCAGCATCTTCACCTCCAAAATCATCGGAGGGCAGCCACCTGGACAGCTGCTGCAACAATCGGTTTGCATAACCAAAGAATTTCTGCACAAACTGTCAGAAAACATCTCAGGGAAGCTCATCTGAATGCTCATCTTCCTTATCGGGGTCTTGACTTAACTGCAGTTCATCATCGTAACTGCCTTGAGTGGGCAAATGCTCCCATTCAATGGCGTCTGGCACTTTGGAGAGGTGTTCTCTTCACAGATGAATCCCAGTTTTAACTGTACAGGGAAGATGGCAGACAGCATGTATGGCGTTGTGGGGGTGAACATTGTGGATCGAGTGGCCCATGGTGGCAGAGGGGTTATGCTATGGGCAGGTGTATGTTATGGACAACGAACACAGGTGCATTTTAATGATGGTATTTTGAATGCACAGAGATACCGTGACGAGATCCTAAGGCCCATTGTTGAGCCATTCATGCACAACCATCACCTCGTGTTGCAGAATGATAATGCACGGCCCCATGTTGCAAGGATCTGTACACAATTCCTGGAAGCTGAAAACATCCCAGTTCTTGCATGGCCAGCATACTCACTGGACATGTCACCCATTGAGCATTTTTGGGATGTTCTGGATCAGCGTATACAACAGCGTGTTCCAGGTCCTGCCAATCTCCAACAACTTTGCACAGCCATTGAAGAGGAGTGGACCAATATTCCACGGGACACAATCAACAACCTGATCAACTCTATGTGAAGGAGATGTGTTGCATTGCTTGAGTCAAATGGTGGTCACACCAAATACTGACTGGTTTTCAGACCCCCCCCCTGGCTCCCCCAATACAGTAAAACTGCACATTTTAGAGTGACATTCAATTGTGGCCAGCCTAAGGCACACCTGTGCAATAATCATGCTGTCTAATCAGCATTTTTATATGCCACACCTGTGAGGTTAATGGATTATCTCAACAAAGGAGAAGGGCTCACTAACACAGATTTAGACAGATTTGTGAAGACTATGTGATGTAAAAAGGCATTTTGTGTACATAGAAAAAGTCTTAGATGTTTGAGTCCAGCTCATAAAAATTGGAGGCAAAAACAAAAGTGTTCTGTTTATAATGTTGGCCAGTGTAAGATTAAGTTGTATTTGTCTTAAACAGTACTGTTATGTTTTGTAATAATTTTGTTACCTTAGAAAATGTGTTCAAGTAACATAAATTATGCATAAAAAAGTTTTGTTCTTTTAATACTATTGGTCTTTGCATGCATTTTATAGAGCAATGTAAGCTTTTTCTTTATCAGAGAGTAGAAAAAGCATCCCTTTTTGTGGATGTTTTTTTTTACAGGAAAAAGTATATGCAAAAGTTTGTTTCACACTATTACTTTAATTTGAATCTGTTTTAGCTATGCTTTTCATTTTGCTAAATATTGTTAATATTCATGGAAAGATGTTATATGAACAGCTCCGTTTATGAAAGACTCCTACCCATTCTCTAGTAAATTAATATTGCTGCATATGCATGATCTATCATTACAAATATTACAATTTCACTAGCAGATTTCTATAATTTATTTCTGAATACAGTACAGAATTATTTTCTAAAGAGTGTTTTGCAAACATCTGTTTGTCATTAACAACATTGTGTTCTGACCATTGTTGAATAACTTATTCGTTGTAAAATGAATACAAAGCAGTTTTATCAGTTGTGCTTTGAGAACAAAATGACTTCTTGTTTACATTTTAAAATTGACATATGCTAAACAGATGCAGAAATGTAATTCAAGTCTACACTCTATCACATCTGCAGCAGACTAATACGTTTCCTCTCTCTAAACATTTATTCATAATTTTCTGAAAACCATAATTTTCCATTTCCGTTTCTGTGACAAATACAATATGGATATATACAAACTAGGCTGAAATTGTATTGCATATAATTAAAAAGTACTTTTGAAAAACATTCAAATACTTCACAAAGTGCTGAGACTAAATGCATATTCGCACATGAAATTAATTTTACTCTATGTTAAAAGGCAAGGGAATTTTAAAGTTGATTTTAACATAAGCCTGATATTATATGAGATAGGATCCAACATTTATGAATCTAGATAAAATGTGAGTCATTTTGCTTCCTTTCTCAAAATGCTGTCCATTTTGCAATAACAGATTGTATTATAGTGCTATGTAAGTGTTTTTTTTTTAAAAGGAGATTGTAGTTTTATGTAAAAATAGTGTAACTGAATTACAAATATCTGTGTTCTACTCATAATTTTCTTCAGTCACAATAGCAACAAACAAGTTTATCTCTGCATCTAAGAGAAAAAAAAGTTATCACTTACAGTGGTTAGGCAAAACAGTAACCTAACCAGTTTCACACTAGGATTTATGACCAGTGCTGTCTATTTCTCTCTCAAACTTGATTTAAGTGGCATTGGCAGTGGCTAAGCATAGAACTAGCGTAATCATTTTCACACTAGCATCAATGACCGAGGCTATCTATCTCCCACATAGAGTTGGTGTAAGTGACACTGCCAGTGGCTAAACATAGGACTAGCCTAATCATTTTCACACTAGGATCGATGACCCAGGTTATCTATCTCCCACATAGAGTTGGTGTAAGTGGCACTGGCAGTGGCTAAGCATAGCAGCTGTCTAACTAGTTTGACATTTGGATCAATGACACAGTCTATCTCCAACTCCCCATAGGGGAAAATAAGGAAATCCATTTTTCTGGTCTGTCTACCTCTATAACTGCAGCCAAAGTGCCTAAAAGAATCCTGTTTGTAAATACAATGTTTATAAAACACATATATAAATATATTAAATGTATACATATTGAGATTTTCTTACGCTTCTTGATTAGACAGGAGATGTACTCCCCATCATTGGTAAGACCTCTAGTCCATCACAGTAAACTCAGCTGCTTATTTCCTCCACACAAAAAAAATAAAAAATCAGCTTCTTCATTTTGTCCCCTATTTTCTTGTGCCATGGTGTAACTCCGAATTTAGAAAGAAATGAACTTGCTCCTTTATTGTGTGAGTAGATTGATGATATGTCTATATGGTGAATTGGAGTTACAGAATTTGGTTGACCATTTGATTGTTCAAAATTAGGATAAATCACGAATTGCAGTCCATTTGAAAAATAATTAACATGTCTAGTGCATCTTATTATGCTGCTTGAGATAAGAATGCATTTATATTTAATAAGTCTAATATTGTAAACACATCATTCCCTCTTAGTCATGCCATCATCATCTATGATTTTTTATTACTAATAAAATAGAATATAAAATAGTTCAATGTTTAAAAGAATTAGAACAAAACATTAAATATCCTGATAAATAAAATAATCACCTTTTAGCACTTCTTTTTAAAATACCATTAAAAGGTATCCTTTGACCATCGTTAATTATAGTATTTTCACTATTATTGAACATGTATTTATTTAGTTTTAATGATGTAATGCAAATTAAACCAAGTGAGAAACATGGTTCTAAGACATATTTTACATTTATTGTAACTTTTGTCCTAATCATTGTTCTATTCTATGTGCAATTAAGAAGAATCTTATTGTATTATGTATGTCCAAAAGTGACATTTATTTGGTATATTTTTCATTATTCTTTAATCTATTATTTGTATTGTACAAAAGTAGTATGGAACAATGAGAAAAACATTTATAGATATATTTTAATCTGCTATGTCTATCATTTGCTTCAGGCACATATTTTGTTTGGAGGAGACCCAAACAGCAATTCACCTAATTACTGTTATTAATTGCTTGCTGTAAAATTAGAAAATTATAGGGTTGGAGAATTGTTTCATTTGAATAACCTGGTGTGGCATACAGAGTGTGAAGTCATTCTCCAAATTCACCCTGGCAGCTGTTTTTATGGAAAGCCAGCATTATATAACGATTTACTAGAAATAGCAAAGACTCACTTTGCAATTAAAATGTGTAGCCTATGTTCCTTCTGAATATCACTCCGACTGTCAGAGATATACTGTCATGACTAGAAACTTTGGGTGATCTTGCTATAGTTTGATTTGTATCTGAAAATTACAAATATGTTCTCTGCTTGTTTCATCTTTTTGCTTTAGACACCAGATTATTTTTGTACCTTTTTTGGTTATGACCTATGCCTACAATTGTATTCCTTTGTAAGCATTTGTAACTGCTTGGCTCTTACCTTTTATCTTACTGGCTAGTTTGCTTAATAACTAAATTAAAAATATACTATGTTTAAAAGTATGTCTTTTTATAAAATTATACTTTTTTTTTCTCCTCTCATTATAATACTGGCACTTACTCCAGATTTGCCTTTGTTAAACATATCGGTTTGTGAATTTTTCTTTTTTTTTTTTTAATTCTTAATTTTTAAATTTGAAATGTTAAATATGCCAGAGAACGATACAAAACGTGCATTGTTATTAATAAATATGTGACAGTTTACAATATACAATTGCTAATCAATACATAAAGAGAAAACAAAACAAAACATAAACATGCTTAAATATAGACAAGTCCAACATTTCTATTCCTAATTACTATTAAGAAGCTTTAATGAATCTACAAACTGCTTTACCACTATGGGAAAGAAATCTAAACTCCACAGGAGTAAAGCAACTCCCTCCTCTAAAGACATCAGTGCCTGCTCTGTGTTACACCACTACAGAGGCTTGCTAAGATGGCGCCGCGCCACATGGGAAGACCCAGATCTCGTCCTCTGAGGAAAGCGACCAAGATGACTCCAAATATTCCGCTGCCTAAGCAAAATCCAGTAAGAGTACAACTCTTCCTGATTGCGACCCAAGGACTACAAGGGCGAGTCCTGAGACCTGTCCAGAACACATTCCCACCAGTAAAGCTGATATTCAAAACATGCTGGCAGAGATGAAGGCCTATTTCTCGGCCAATATTAAGCTGGTTCGGGAAGACATGGGAGATGTGGCGTCTCGATTGCGGGTGCTGGAGGAAGAAAGTGACACCACGAGAAGCAAACAGGAGGATCTGAAAGCTGAGGTGGACACACTAAAGCAGGCCAACCAAACTATGGAAGGCAGTCTAGCTGTGCTTGAGGAGGCTAGGTGGCAATGCAATCTGTGGGTCCATTGCATCCCTGTGAGCATCATGGATGATGAGGTACCTCACTACCTTCGCAGAATGTTAAGCTCTATGCTGTGTACACTATACACATGGACTATCACTATCTGGTCCCTAAATAACCTTAATGCCATCCAGCCGTTCTACCACAAGCTAAGGTGCAGATGTTTTCAGGCACTTGAGCCATGCAGGGACTTACAGTGTACAGCCGCCTTAAACTTCCCATTGTGTTTTGTCTCAGATACTAATGACAATTTTAAGCATGGTCCCTAATTTTTGTGTATTAAACATTTTGCATTATTTTCTGCAACCTGCTTTTTTTTTTTGCTGATTCAAGTCAGAGGATACTAATTTTACTCCCAATTAGCATCTGTCTACTAAGCCACTGATTGCCATAGCATTGTTACTTAAGCTATATTTTCCTTTTCATATGCTTATTATTTTAATGTTTCTTGTTTTTCATTTCTACATTTTGATCTCATTGATGATATTCCCCATCAACTGGTGCTTTCTCAGTTTAAGTATTAGACTACCAATTGTTTTCTATTGTACTTTGAAGCACTCTCATTTGTCCATTACCCTGCCAAATTAGGCAATTCTAGTTATGTACCTATACCTATCTTACTGTAATAAGTGAATATAGCATTACCTCTAGTTCAGCCAGACAGGAAACCTATATAATGTTCTAAATTATGGAATTGTTGTATATGTTTGCCATTACTTATGCATGCACTTCAAATGTAGCTCACTACACTTTTATCTTTCTGTAAGATTAACACCTTAAGGACAGCAGGCATGCTATGCCGTCCTTGGAGACCCGGCTCTAAACGCCAGGGGGCGATATAGCACGTCCCCGCAATCCTTTTTACTTACACGATCGCCGGCGATCCCACACCAGCGATCGCAGTCTGGGGACTCACCTGGCAGTTTCCCTCCATCTGTTTTGGTCCCCCTGGGCCATGTGATTGCGAGGTCCTTGTGAGGACTGAAAAATTTTACATGCTATATTTGACCCTGTAACTTCCCAAAACACCATAAAACCTGCACACAGGGGGTACTGTTTTACACGTGAGACATCGCTGAATACAAATATGTGTATTTTATTGCAGTAAAAGCAAACAGTATTATGACATTCACAGTTAGAATGTCACATAGAACTAAAACATGTTTTCAAATTCTTATTTTCTCCCATTTTTTATATTTTACTCATATTAAATTATGTTTCATACCTAAATATTTGATGTTCAATGAAAGCCCTGTTTCCCCTGATGATATAAAATAAGTGTGGGTGCACATAATATGAAAGAGGCGAATTACGCCTGCACAGACATATAGCGCATATTCAAGTTTTTGTTTAAGTTTTGCTTTGATCACAACATGTACATCTGGCTCAGTCCTTAAGGGGTTAAATGTATGCTACAATAAAATAGAAATAAAAACAAAATATGTATACAAATCCAATAAACCGGAAGGAATATCAGTAGTGATGTCCCGAACGGTGCGCCGCGAACGGTTCGCCATGGACTCATCATTGAGTAAACTTTGACCCTGTACCTCACAGTCAGCAGACACATTCCAGCCAATCAGCAGCAGACCCTCCCACCTCCTGGACAGCTCACTAAGAATGCAGCTTCACAAAATGGATGCTGTCCAGGAAGTGGGAGGGTCTGGGAGGGAGGGTCTGCTGCTGATTGGCTGGAATGTGTCTGCTGACTGTGAGGTACAGGGTCAAAGTTTACTCAATGATGAGTCCGTGGCGAACCGTTCGTGGCGAACCGTTCGCGAACCGTTCGCGAACCGTTCGGCGAACCATTCGGGACATCACTAAATATCAGACAAAAAAGATCCCTCCAATAAAGGATAAATAATGATGAAAAAACCTATAAGCTTTATTGTCATATCCGCAAATAAAGAATAGTAAAATGAAAGATTCCAAACTTAAAACGCCATCTTGCTAAATGCTAATAAAAGGGGAAGATAGAATACAAATAATAAGTAACTAATGCATGGTGATATTTGATAATCAAAAAAATTATTAATTAATTCTTTAAGATCTAGAATGAGAAGAGAGCAAAAACCTGGGTTTTAATCTAAAGACCATGAATGTCTACAAGACCTGGTATCTCTGCTTGACAGCAATCATCAAAATAGTCTAAACCCTTATACTGATCTCAAGCCCACAAGCAAGTTTACTTCCAAGGTCACAGAGTTCAATCAAATTGATATATTTCTAAATTCTGCTTGTAGTCTGATCCAAAAGATTCCTTCTGATGCCTCAACTCTCAGACTAGATGGAAACTTGTCTAGAGCTGAATGGCAGGGTTTACAAGAGCTAAGAGAAAATGAGGACATCACCATTAAGCCGAATGACAAATGTGGGAATGATGTGGTGTTGAATGGAAAACATTACACACAGATCCTGGAGCATATTTTGAGAGATCAACAAACCTATACAATATTGACTATTCATCCAACGCTTCCCAAGAAACGCATCATGGAGCACGTTCACCCTGTGAGTAGTCTAAGGGACACCCCTGTTGCATGTCAAAGAGTGTATCATAGTGACTCTCCCAAGAACTTAAAGTTTGCTGGTATTGAGGGAGTTATACTTGGCAAGAGGAGTGGTGACACTGACCATCTTTTTAGAAGGTAGAAGGAAGAAGTGTTTTGGGATCTATAAGTTAAACGCTTTGTATATAGTGTAAATATCTTTATTGTACTATTCAATTACCAAGAATTATAACCTTGTCCTTTGAATCTGAAATTTACCATATGTGCTACTGTTCTCACTGTACTTTTGTAGGTAAGTATCTGCTAATATATATATATATATATATATATATATATATATATATATATATGCACCTTAGTGCTATCATTGGGGATGATGATATGATTTGATATAAATAAAAGCGTAAAATCTCCACCCCCCCACCCCCCCATTGTCAGTTGTTACTCTTTGCTTTAATATTCTAATTTTTTCATGGTGTTTATTTTACAGCTTTTGGGTTCCTTTATCATTGGGTAAGTTAATGCTATTTCCGATCACTCTTGAACAGAGGGATATGTGTGACAATAAGTGCTAAAATGTGAATATAGTAAAATGAAAGCAGCTCTATACACTTGTGTGGAAATATCCTCTTATCCACAAAACAATCATGTTAAAAGTTTAGCCTGTGTAGCCTGTAGCAATGGAGGGTGAAAATATAAAGTAGTAAATAGGTTGCTCACCTAGTTCTGAGCCTATTGGTCCAATACCTACACACCACATAGCCGGGATCAATAGGCTCAGGACTAGGTGAGCACCCTATTTTCTACATTATATTTTCACCCTCCATTGCTACAGGCTACACATTTGTTTGATGTTCTCTTATGTTTTGTCCACGAGCACCACTCCAAGTCGAAGCAGAAGGGTGGTGCTACCATATAAGCACATAGGCCTGATTACGGAGCCAGTACCTATACACAGGCTCCATCAAATGTGAGTGTTCTGTCTGTTATACTACATACTGGATTCCACTTTTAAGTACCATCTGCACTATTTTGTTCCTTTACATGTATTCTACACCAAACTTTTAGTCAAGTAACGCATGGTAAGTTTTGGATTTGTTTTAGTGCTCCACTTTTAGGTGTAGGTTTTTTCACTTACACTGCCTTAAATTTCTAATGCTATTTCCGATCTAGTCATCACTATCATAAGGATAAGGAACATGTTTCACTTATGTTCACTCCACTACATAATCTACATTTATTGATATTGAGTAATATTTCTGGCATTACTGTGGTGTTTATATTCTCCTTTTGGGTTTAAAGACCATTATTTATAGCATTTCAAGTATTTTCCTATATTAATAATCCTGAATGGACTGGGTTCTTTAGGGTTAAATCCTAGATATACTTTGTTTTTTTTCTTTCCATATATTCGAATAAATCAATGATGTACGATTTAGATACATTCTTATTTAATCATCTGGTGTCTCAATTTGAGTTAGTATTTGAAACATTTTAATTCCTTTGGCAGGCACATGTTTCAATTATTATTCTGTGGATTTGATAGTCTTTAAACGTCTTTTTTCTGTTAGTAAGGCGGTTTACTAATATTGTGATATATCTCTCCAGAGATTTATAGCTAGTGATTGTACATGCATATATTATCTAAAATGGTATTTAGGAATTAGACAAATAAGCCTTTTTCTTTATTTGTCTTACAGTGAGGCACAGTTTTGGTTCTTATACATCGGTTGCAGGAGCTTTGACACCCGTCTTTACAGTTATTCATGACGCTCCTGGGTATTGGATGGGTTGCGGATTTATGTCTTTATTTTTTTATGGTTTTATCTTTCTGTGGACAGCACAGGAAAAGCTTTTATTGGCAATAAAAATATTCCCCCTGATGACAGCATGGGGGAGATTCGTACCATTTAAAACACTCCTCCTGAGGACAGAACTGGGGAGGTCCATATCGCCTTTGCTGTTCCCCTTTAGTACAGTACAGGGGATGTTCATTTTGCTCAGACCACTCCCTTTATGAAAGCACTTGGGATGCTTACATTATTTAGAACACTCCCCTTAAGGAAAATACAGGGGAGGTTTGAATCGGCTATAACACTCCCCCTCAAGCAGGATATTGTGGGTGTTTTCTAAAGCTTAGACTCCTCCCAATTCTTTAAATGGGTCCAATGAGTGATTTATTTGGGTGGTGCATTGGCCCATGTAGATTGACTGCACGTTGTATGTCATGTTGGTATTGCCTTGACTCCTCCCCCTCTTTTTCCGATTGGTAGTCTTACAATGTCTCTCGGGTTTCATTCCCATATTTAAATGGCAGTAATGCAGATGCTTAACTTTTTAGCCCCAGACCAAGGCACATTTCTGGCACCGAAACATGCATTGGGCAGTTAGGTTGCTCTTTTACAGTTTTTTTGCACTTTTTAGGTAAAGCAAATTATATAGTTTTGGCACTGTGATTTTGTTATTAGAGGGTTTAGGTGGGTGTCTTGTGAGTATTACATGATCGCTGGACTTATGTACTGATTTACCTGTTGTGAATCAGTTTATATTATTAAACACTGGTATACTTTGTAAACAGGATCAGTATTCAGCAATTACTCACTAACCCTTTTCATACACCAAATATATTATTTTGCATGGTAGTAACTTTGTGTATTGTGTGGTATTGGATTTTTTTAGTTATTTTAACCTGGATATTACCAAAAGAGCTGTCTCCAAAATATAGTTTAAGTGATTTTATTTAATCTTTGAGAAACTCTGTATAGCTCTTTTTGGCCCTAAGGGGTAACCCTTTTGTGTGATTTTGGATTATCAAATATCACCATACATTAGTTACTTATTAATGCAACAAAGCAAAGGGTCAGCACTGACAAGCCACAGAAACCAAACAAAGGCAGCACACCTACACCTAGAGAGATGGTGTTCTCTCACAGACCACAAAAAATTATTCTGAAGCAAAAAGGAGAAAAAAGGAAGGTAACACCAGTAGTAATATATGTATTATGTGTATATATATATATATATATATATATATATATACATATGTATGCAAAAAAACAAGGAAAAACCGCACTCCAGGGACTATTACAAAATATAAAACGTGGCTTTTATTTACATGATCCAATAAAATGTCAATGTTTCAGCTCCCAACTGAGAGCTTTCATCAAGAGAACAACAAAAAATGCATATGTTAGTTATTATTATGTTATGATTTATATAGCGCCGTCAAATTCCGCAGCGTTTTACAGTGGGTGGACGAACAAACATGTAGTTGTAACCAGACAAGTTGGACACACAGGAACAGAGGGGTTGAGGGCCCTGCTCAATGAGCTTACCTGCTAGAGGGACTAGGGTAAAGTGAGACAAAAGGTAAGGATAGTAGTAGACTAATGACAGTTGCAAGAGAGGATTCAGTCGGGAGCTATTAACAGTTTAATTGATACGCTTTTATAAAGAAGTGGGTTTTTAATGATTTTTTGAAGGAGTGGAGACTGGATGAGCATCTAACGGAGGAGGGAAGAAAGTTCCACAGGAATGGTGCAGCCCTCGAGAAGTCTTGAAGGTGAACATCAGAGGTGGGAGTACAGACAGAAGATAGACGTAAGTCTTCAGCAGAGCGTAAGGGCCTAGACGGGACATATTTGTGTGTTAGCGAGGATATATAGGTGGGAGCAGCATTTTGTACAGATTTGAAAGCAAGAATAAGAATTTTAAATTGAGCCCTATGTCTTACATGAAGCCAATGAAGGGACTGACAGAAGGATTAGGCCTGGGAGGAAGATGAGTCTAGCCGCCGCATTTATTATGGACTGTAACGGCGCAAGTTGGGAGCCCATAAGACCACTGAGAAACAGATTACAGTAGTCAAGGCGAGAAAGGACAGTGGAATGGGCCAGCACCTTAGTCGCATCTGGCATTAAGTAGTTCACATGAATTTGGTTAACAGCTATGCTGGTGTGATGAACTACATTTTGCCACTGGTTTTCGGAGGGGCCTGCTTGCCCGCCTCCTACCCTGGTGTCACGTATTCATCTGCATATAAAAATGTGATTAATGACATTTACTGTTCTGACAGGAAAAGTTGTGCCGAGCAACATTACAGTCCTGACAGGAAAAGTTGTGCCGAACAGCAATCAAATCCACAGGAGGGTTTGTGCTGAGCAGTAATTATGCAAATGGGAACCTGGTAACTGCCTTTGGGATCAAAGGCCGATTACAGCCTATTAGATCCAGAGGAGGGGTATTTAGGCCCAGTTCTCCTCCTGCTCAGTGCCCTGTCGTGGTTTCCCTAGTGGTTGTCCGAGAGCGCGTTCCTGATTCAAGTTTCTTCTGGTTTTTGACTTTGGCTTTGATTCTGACTTCCCTGTATTCTGGTTTCCCTGACTTCTGGGTTTTCCCTTATCGTTGTGTCTCATTCTGTACCCCCGTCCTGGGCAAGTATCCTGACTATTCTTTGGTGCGTTAAGTCCGGCCCTTCTGACGTTGGTACAGGGTCTCCCTGTTTCTGGGAACCTGGGATCTTCTGGTACGTAAAGCAGGCTTTGTCACAGTGGTCTTGCACTGCAAGTCCATTGCAGTCATGAATGATTCCCAAGTGTCAAGGACAGGACTCTTTGCCTGCAGCATCTGGTGAGCCCATTTTTTGATCCATCCAGACAACAGGTTGATAGCCACTCGGACCATGATGAAGTCTGTGGCATATATCCGAGGTTTTAAGGAAAATAACACCTCACAATCCACCTTGAAGGACTAGAAGGACTGGAAGGACGTGCAGCTACCATCAAATCTCTCAGGGATAACAACATATGGCTCAGAATAACAGGTTCCGGAGCTGGGCGTACTATGCCTTTAAGAAATTGAACTTCTCGCTGCAGTTCTGGACCAGGCTGAACACTTGCTACGTAAGCAGTTTGCAAATCTCTGCGGACTCCTTGATGGTTTGTCATTATGTCAGTATCTTACCTAATGTGGAGTCCGACATGCAGAGTTATACGCTCACC
>OW240922.1:75664173-75772304 GCA_933207985.1 Pelobates cultripes
TTAATATTGTATATTTTGTTGGTTTTATTTGATTTAAATTGTGTAGTTTTTGATTTAATAGATTGATTAGTGCATTTACAGACCTTACATCGTTTGCACTTAAAAAACCCTTTAGTGTTAGGTAGGAGGCAGGATTGGTTTTTTTTTGACATCCTTCCTAGTGAAGTTGGAAGTTAAAATTGATTTGAAGCTGGGGGCTCCCCTAAATATAATGTTAGGTCTTTCTGGTATAATATCTTTTAAAATATCATCTTGTTTAAGCAAATGCCAGTGTTTCTTTATTATTTTTTTGAGATGATTACTTTTATTATTGAAATTGAATATAATAGGGAGGCTAGGGAGGTTGTTGGGATTTTTTTCTTTATAGTTTAAAAGTTCTGTCCTTTCTTTAGTTCTAATAACATCTATAGTGTTGTTAAGGGATTCCAACGGGTAATTTTTTTCCTTAAATTTATCTCTTAAAAGCTCTGCTTGCTGGTTAAAATCTTCTATCTGAGAACAATTTCTCCTTAATCTTAAAAATTGACTTTTTGGTGCACTTTCTAGCCAAGGCTTATAATGGCAACTCGACCGGTCAATGGCTGTGTTTGTGCAAACCTTTTTAAAGAACGTTTTTGTATTTAAAATACCATCTTTAATAAAAATTTCTAGATCTAAAAAGTTAATAGTGGTTTTGCTATATTCGCAGGTTAAAATAATTCCTCTATTGTTTGTGTTGAGATGGTGAATAAATGAATTGAGAAGGTCCTCAGAGCCATCCCATATAAAAAAGAGGTCATCAATATATCTAAAATAGGTAACCAGGTTTGTCTGCCAGGCATGCTCACCCCAAATGGCAGTGGTTTCCCAGTCTGCCATAAAGAGGTTAGCATAGCTGGGTGCACACCTGGTCCCCATGGCTGTGCCTCTTTTTTGTAGATAAAAACTATTAAAAAACCAAAAATAATTGTTTTTTAAAATTATATTAATGCCCTCAATGATAAAATCAATTTGGATGTCAGGGATTCTATTTTCTTGTTTCAGAATATTTTTGACTGCCTTGCAGCCTATGTCATGTGGAATTATCGTATATAAAGACTGGACGTCGCATGTGACTAAAATAAAATTGGGTTGCCACATAAAATTATTTAGGAATTTCAAAAGGGACATAGAGTCTTTTAAGTAGGACCTCATAAGTTTAACAGAGGGTTGAAGGAGAATATCTATATATTGTGACAAGTTGCTCAGCAGTGAGCCAATCCCTGATACAATCGGCCTGCCTGGTGGATGAGTAACATTTTTATGAATCTTGGGCAAAAAATATATTACCGGGATCTTTGGGTGCTGAATATTTAAAAAATTAGTTTCTTGTTTGTTTAAAATGTTAAGATCTGCACCTTTTTCTAAAAAAGTTAAAAGGGTATTTTTGACAAGTGGGGTTGGGTCTGATGTAAATTTTTCGTACACTTGGGTGTCATTCAATTGTCTGTTAGCCTCATCGATGTACATAGTACTGGAAAGTATAACTAGACCTCCCCCTTTGTCTGCTGGTTTGACCACTATTGTCTTATCCTCTTGTAATTGTTTTATTGCTGTTCTTTCAGATTGGGTTAAATTTTGAGTGTCATATTTAGTATATTTTATTTTTTCGAGATCTTGTAATACAAGTTTCTCGAACATGACAAGAGGAGCGGATTTGCAATAAGAGGGATAGAACTTAGATTGTTCTTTTAGGTTAGTGTTAACGATGGTGGCCTCAGTAGGTGGAATGGGGGTAGGAGAGGGGAGTGTAGATGAGTTAGTAGGTGGATTGGGATGGTTAAAAAATCTCTTAAGGGTAGCTTTTCGGACGAATTTATTAACATCTAAAAAGGCTTCAAAGGGTTTAAAAGGTTGTGTGGGGGCGAATTTAAGACCTTTAGTTAAGACAGAGATTTGTGCGGAAGTTAAAACTTTTTGGGATAAGTTAAAAATGCCATAGTCTTTTTCGTGGGTAGGATCTATACTTTCTCTAGTCTTTCTCTTTTGTGTTCGTCTTCCACCTCGCTTTCCTCTAGACTTAAATTTCTCTTTTTTGCTCTTGGAGGGTAGAATGCTATAGTACGTGGGTTGGGGTGAGTCTGAATATCTAAAAAATGTTCATCTGTTTCGATTTCAGAGTCCAGTGATAATAGTTGGTACCTATTTGGGTGTTGGTATGTGATGGGGGATTTAGAGTGATTGAGGTATTCATTTCTCCTTTGGTTGGTGAACCTTGTTCTTTGGGGTTTAGGTGATGTTGGTTTGGTTATAGGGCTAGGTACATTATAATAATCAGATGATTGTGCATATGTAGAAAGTTCTCTACGTGAGGTAGTGCGGTATTTTTGTTGGGGTTGGTATTGATAGTGTGGGTTATTAGCAGGACGGTGTTGTCTAAATAAGGGAGTGTGGTGATGGTGTGTATAAGGTTTATTGTAACGTGTTCTTGGTGGTGAGTGGTATGAAGATTTCCTGATTTTGTTCGTAGGATGATTACGAAAGAATTGATTTTCTTGTTTAGGTATTTGTCCATGGTGGTTGGAGTATTCTTTAGGTGCGTATTGTTTGCTAGGGGATAATGCTTCAGAGGTATATCTTTTATTTAAATGATATGTTCTAACTTGATTGTTAGCGTAATCCGATTTGTCTCGAATATATTTTTTTACTTTTATATGTTTGGTGTCAGTCTCAATTTTCTCAATTTTACTTTGGATAAGTATAGAATTTTGTTTATATACTTTTGATTCAAGGAATGGTAACAGTTTTTCTTTGAGGTCATTGATTTGGGAATCTAAAAGTGATAGTTTTTTACTTTTTTTTACTATAAGTGTCTCCATTAGACCAAAGGTACATATTTCAAGTTTGTTGTTCCATTCATCCATAAACTCAATGTCATCCTGATCTGAAGTTGGAGATTTAAATAATCTGAGACCTCTAGGTGTAATACGTTCATCAATATATTTTTTTAGGGTAGCAATTTCCCATTTTAGTTTAATCTCTGTACTTAGGACCTTTTCCAATTTTGTAAATAATTCCTGTTGGCTAAAGTTGGTTTGTCTCAAAAAAACAGGGCTAATAGTTTCTGTATTAAATACACTGTTAATGTCAATTGTGTAGTTGTTTCTAAAGTCAAATATAGACATACTGGATAAAGAAGCTGCTAACTCAAGAGGGAGATAGAGATAACGAAAAATAGAGAATAGAGTCAGCGCTAATATATTGGAGAGAGATACAAGAGGCAGCAATCCCAAACAAGGACTCCCTCAAGTGACCTTGGGATAAATACAAAAAACAATCAAATAGAAGGATGGGACTGCGCCAATAGACAGAAGTTAAAAGTCCTTATTAAAATATGGAAATAAAGTCCAAATGTAATAAAAAACTTGGTATTATGTTCGTCTCTGTAGTTTTGTTCCTTCCTGGTATATGAAGGAGGGTGATGAATGATGAGGTGGTGTGGAGTGATCCAACGGGTATCCAAATGAAAAAGAAGGGGTAATACTCACTTTTAGTAGAGCTTAATCCAGCTCTGGTGTGGATGGCTTGCAGCGGTATTATCCCCGCTTATAGGATATATGGTGCGCTTCCTCTTCAGTATGATGACCGGCAACCAGGTAGAAGATGAAACGAAAAAGCAATAATAGTGCAATATGTCCCAAAAAGTAGATAAAAGGTATAAAAATATAAAAGATACACTCACATTTAATAGAGCTTATACTAGCTCTAGTGTAGTAGGCATGCAACGGTATGATCCCCCGTATCTGGGATATGCGGTGAGCGTTCGTTAGTACAGTTCTTTAGGGTGGTAGCAGGAGCTCAGGAAGAAGATAATAAAACAGCAATAGTGCTCTCAGTAAAATAATGCTGATTAATAAAATAAAATAAAATATACTCACAGTATATAGGGCAGACTAACTGCTCTATGGTATAGGCGCGGGTGGTATGATCCCCACCTCAGGATGTGTTGGAGTATTGACGACAATAAATAAAAAAGCCAGGTATTTTAAAATAAAAAATAAAAATAAATAAAAGATAGTGGTACAAGGGAATAAAGTGACCAAAATCTATTTATTGACAATAATTTAAAAAATATATTAGTATAATATCCAAACGCGTTTCACCAATATAGGCTTTATCAATGGATTAAAAACATGACAACCTGGCTTGTTAAAGTTTATATAAGCTATGAATAACTTTGAAAATTGCGCCAGAACTGCTCTGACCAATCACAAAACGAATTGTAATTACTTACATAAAACAGTAAAGAAACAGTAAAAAAACATATTAGGCACATTAATATACCCAGTGGGATGTAAAATATATAATTTAATTAAAAAAACGAGGTCTGTGTAAAAAGATATGATAACTAGTATTAGGTCATGTGACGCGTGTTGTGGGCGCGACGTCACTTCCGGTCGCTCGGTATGCTGGGGCATGTAGTTGTATCTTATACTACATGCCCAAACAGCATACCGAGGAGGATATAGAGCCTTGTGATAGGCTCAAAAGGGGGGAATAGCTTAGGACCGGAGGGGAGAGGGAGGGAAATAGCCGAAAAACGGCTAGAAAATGGGGTCGCGGCGGCCATCTTGGTTTTTTAAGTGCAAACGATGTAAGGTCTGTAAATGCACTAATCAATCTATTAAATCAAAAACTACACAATTTAAATCAAATAAAACCAACAAAATATACAATATTAAAGATTTTATTACTTGTGCATCTAAGAATGTCATTTATCTCCTGGAATGCCCGTGTGGTTTGCAGTATGTTGGTATGACCACTAGGAGCTTAAGAACAAGATTAGGCGAACACTGTAATATTATAAAAGGATACCAAAACCACACTGTATCCAAACACTTCTCTATCCATAATAACGATCCACGCCATTTGAAATGTATTGGCATAAGAAAATGCACTATTCCATGGAGAGGAGGTAACATAAAAAATATTCTGGGAAAATGTGAAATGGAATGGGTTTTTAATTTGAAAACCTTAACCCCAAATGGCTTAAATGCTGATTTTGATTTATTCAATTTTATATAACATTGTCATTTTATTATCCACTATTGTCTGTTTTTTTATTCATATTTTATTTTTTTTACACTTTTAGATTTATTTTATTGTCTCATATACTCTTTTGGAGACTAACATTACATGGTTTTTTAACTTCTTACAAGTTTTTATTATTGTACCCCTTCTTTTTATTGATATATGTCTATTTAATGTATATTCAGTTCTTCTGCCTCCTCCAATATGGCCGCCGCTATGTTTCTCACCAAACATTCCCCAACCAAGATGGCCGCCGCGACCCCATTTTCTAGCCGTTTTTCGGCTATTTCCCTCCCTCTCCCCTCCGGTCCTAAGCTATTCCCCCCTTTTGAGCCTATCACAAGGCTCTATATCCTCCTCGGTATGCTGTTTGGGCATGTAGTATAAGATACAACTACATGCCCCAGCATACCGAGCGACCGGAAGTGACGTCGCGCCCACAACGCGCGTCACATGACTTAATACTAGCTATCATATCTTTTCACACAGACCTCGTTTTTTTAATTAAATTATATATTTTACATCCCACTGGGTATATTAATGTGCCTAATATGTTTTTTTACTGTTTCTTTACTGTTTTATGTAAGTAATTACAATTCGTTTTGTGATTGGCCAGAGCAGTTCTGGCGCAATTTTCAAAGTTATTCATAGCCTATATAAACTCTAACAAGCCAGGTTGTCATGTTTTTAATCCATTGATAAAGCCTATATTGGTGAAACGCGTTTGGATATTATACTAATATATTTTTTAAATTATTGTCAATAAATAGATTTTGGTCACTTTATTCTCTTGTACCACTATCTTTTATTTATTTTTATTTTTTATTTTAAAAAACCTGGAAATACCTGGCTTTTTTATTTATTGTCGTCAATACTCCAACACATCCTGAGGTGGGGATCATACCACCCGCGCCTATACCATAGAGCAGTTAGTCTGCCCTATATACTGTGAGTATATTTTATTTTATTTTATTAATCAGCATTATTTTACTGAGAGCACTATTGCTGTTTTATTATCTTCTTCCTGAGCTCCTGCTACCACCCTAAAGAACTGTACCAACGAACGCTCACCGCATATCCCAGATACGGGGGATCATACCGTTGCACGCCTACTACACTAGAGCTAGTATAAGCTCTATTAAATGTGAGTGTATCTTTTATATTTTTTATACCTTTTATCTACTTTTTGGGACATATTGCACTATTATTGCTTTTTCGTTTCATCATCTACCTGGTTGCCGGTCATCATACTGAAGAGGAAGCTCACCATATATCCTATAAGCGGGGATAATACCGCTGCAAGCCATCCACACCAGAGCTGGATTAAGCTCTACTAAAAGTGAGTATTACTTTTTCATTTGGATACCCGTTGGATCACTCCACACCACCTCATCATTCATCACCCTCCTTCATATACCAGGAAGGAACAAAACTACAGAGACGAACATAATACCAAGTTTTTTATTACATTTGGACTTTATTTCCATATTTTAATAAGGACTTTTCATTTCTGTCTATTGGCGCAGTCCCATCCTTCTATTTGATTGTTTTTTGTATTTATCCCAAGGTCACTTGAGGGAGTCCTTGTTTGGGATTGCTGCCTCTTGTATCTCTCTCCAATATATTAGCGCTGACTCTATTCTCTATTTTTCGTTATCTCTATCTCCCTCTTGAGTTAGCAGCTTCTTTATCCAGTATGTCTATATTTGACTTTAGAAACAACTACACAATTGACATTAACAGTGTATTTAATACAGAAACTATTAGCCCTGTTTTTTTGAGACAAACCAACTTTAGCCAACAGGAATTATTTACAAAATTGGAAAAGGTCCTAAGTACAGAGATTAAACTAAAATGGGAAATTGCTACCCTAAAAAAATATATTGATGAACGTATTACACCTAGAGGTCTCAGATTATTTAAATCTCCAACTTCAGATCAGGATGACATTGAGTTTATGGATGAATGGAACAACAAACTTGAAATATGTACCTTTGGTCTAATGGACACACTTATAGTAAAAAAAAGTAAAAAACTATCACTTTTAGATTCCCAAATCAATGACCTCAAAGAAAAACTGTTACCATTCCTTGAATCAAAAGTATATAAACAAAATTCTATACTTATCCAAAGTAAAAAGAGAAAATTGAGACTGACACCAAACATATAAAAGTAAAAAAATATATTCGAGACAAATCGGATTACGCTAACAATCAAGTTAGAACATATCATTTAAATAAAAGATATACCTCTGAAGCATTATCCCCTAGCAAACAATACGCACCTAAAGAATACTCCAACCACCATGGACAAATACCTAAACAAGAAAATCAATTCTTTCGTAATCATCCTACGAACAAAATCAGGAAATCTTCATACCACTCACCACCAAGAACACGTTACAATAAACCTTATACACTCCATCACCACACTCCCTTATTTAGACAACACCGTCCTGCTAATAACCCACACTATCAATACCAACCCCAACAAAAATACCGCACTACCTCACGTAGAGAACTTTCTACATATGCACAATCATCTGATTATTATAATGTACCTAGCCCTATAACCAAACCAACATCACCTAAACCCCAAAGAACAAGGTTCACCAACCAAAGGAGAAATGAATACCTCAATCACTCTAAATCCCCCATCACATACCAACACCCAAATAGGTACCAACTATTATCACTGGACTCTGAAATCGAAACAGATGAACATTTTTTAGATATTCAGACTCACCCCAACCCACGTACTATAGCATTCTACCCTCCAAGAGCAAAAAAGAGAAATTTAAGTCTAGAGGAAAGCGAAGTGGAAGACGAACACAAAAGAGAAAGACTAGAGAAAGTATAGATCCTACCCACGAAAAAGACTATGGCATTTTTAACTTATCCCAAAAAGTTTTAACTTCCGCACAAATCTCTGTCTTAACTAAAGGTCTTAAATTCGCCCCCACACAACCTTTTAAACCCTTTGAAGCCTTTTTAGATGTTAATAAATTCGTCCGAAAAGCTACCCTTAAGAGATTTTTTAACCATCCCAATCCACCTACTAACTCATCTACACTCCCCTCTCCTACCCCCATTCCACCTACTGAGGCCACCATCGTTAACACTAACCTAAAAGAACAATCTAAGTTCTATCCCTCTTATTGCAAATCCGCTCCTCTTGTCATGTTCGAGAAACTTGTATTACAAGATCTCGAAAAAATAAAATATACTAAATATGACACTCAAAATTTAACCCAATCTGAAAGAACAGCAATAAAACAATTACAAGAGGATAAGACAATAGTGGTCAAACCAGCAGACAAAGGGGGAGGTCTAGTTATACTTTCCAGTACTATGTACATCGATGAGGCTAACAGACAATTGAATGACACCCAAGTGTACGAAAAATTAACATCAGACCCAACCCCACTTGTCAAAAATACCTTTTTAACCTTTTTAGAAAAAGGTGCAGATCTCAACATTTTAAACAAACAAGAAACTAATTTTCTAAATATTCAGCACCCAAAGATCCCGGTAATATATTTTTTGCCCAAGATTCATAAAAATGTTACCCATCCACCAGGCAGGCCGATTGTATCAGGGATTGGCTCACTGCTAAGCAACTTGTCACAATATATAGATATTCTCCTTCAACCCTCTGTTAAACTTATGAGGTCCTACCTAAAAGACTCTATGTCCCTTTTGAAATTCCTAAATAATTTTATGTGGCAACCCAATTTTATTTTAGTCACATGCGACGTCCAGTCTTTATATACGATAATTCCACATGATATAGGCTGCAACGCAGTCAAAAATATTCTGAAACAAGAAAATAGAATCCCTGACATCCAAATTGATTTTATCATTGAGGGCATTAATATAATTTTAAAAAACAATTATTTTTGGTTTTTTAATAGTTTTTATCTACAAAAAAGAGGCACAGCCATGGGGACCAGGTTTGCACCCAGCTATGCTAACCTCTTTATGGCAGACTGGGAAACCACTGCCATTTGGGGTGAGCATGCCTGGCAGACAAACCTGGTTACCTATTTTAGATATATTGATGACCTCTTTTTTATATGGGATGGCTCTGAGGACCTTCTCAATTCATTTATTCACCATCTCAACACTAACAACAGAGGAATTATTTTAACCTGCGAATATAGCAAAACCACTATTAACTTTTTAGATCTAGAAATTTTTATTAAAGATGGTATTTTAAATACAAAAACGTTCTTTAAAAAGGTTTGCACAAACACAGCCATTGACCGGTCGAGTTGCCATTATAAGCCTTGGCTAGAAAGTGCACCAAAAAGTCAATTTTTAAGATTAAGGAGAAATTGTTCTCAGATAGAAGATTTTAACCAGCAAGCAGAGTTTTTAAGAGATAAATTTAAGGAAAAAAATTACCCGTTGGAATCCCTTAACAACACTATAGATGTTATTAGAACTAAAGAAAGGACAGAACTTTTAAACTATAAAGAAAAAAATCCCAACAACCTCCCTAGCCTCCCTATTATATTCAATTTCAATAATAAAAGTAATCATCTCAAAAAAATAATAAAGAAACACTGGCATTTGCTTAAACAAGATGATATTTTAAAAGATATTATACCAGAAAGACCTAACATTATATTTAGGGGAGCCCCCAGCTTCAAATCAATTTTAACTTCCAACTTCACTAGGAAGGATGTCAAAAAAAACCAATCCTGCCTCCTACCTAACACTAAAGGGTTTTTTAAGTGCAAACGATGTAAGGTCTGTAAATGCACTAATCAATCTATTAAATCAAAAACTACACAATTTAAATCAAATAAAACCAACAAAATATACAATATTAAAGATTTTATTACTTGTGCATCTAAGAATGTCATTTATCTCCTGGAATGCCCGTGTGGTTTGCAGTATGTTGGTATGACCACTAGGAGCTTAAGAACAAGATTAGGCGAACACTGTCGTAATATTATAAAAGGATACCAAAACCACACTGTATCCAAACACTTCTCTATCCATAATAACGATCCACGCCATTTGAAATGTATTGGCATAAGAAAATGCACTATTCCATGGAGAGGAGGTAACATAAAAAATATTCTGGGAAAATGTGAAATGGAATGGGTTTTTAATTTGAAAACCTTAACCCCAAATGGCTTAAATGCTGATTTTGATTTATTCAATTTTATATAACATTGTCATTTTATTATCCACTATTGTCTGTTTTTTTACTCAAAAAAAAAAAAAAAAAAAAATTTTATTTTTTTATTTTTTACACTTTTAGATTTATTTTATTGTCTCATATACTCTTTTGGAGACTAACATTACATGGTTTTTTAACTTCTTACAAGTTTTTATTATTGTACCCCTTCTTTTTATTGATATATGTCTATTTAATGTATATTCAGTTCTTCTGCCTCCTCCAATATGGCCGCCGCTATGTTTCTCACCAAACATTCCCCAACCAAGATGGCCGCCGCGACCCCATTTTCTAGCCGTTTTTCGGCTATTTCCCTCCCTCTCCCCTCCGGTCCTAAGCTATTCCCCCCTTTTGAGCCTATCACAAGGCTCTATATCCTCCTCGGTATGCTGTTTGGGCATGTAGTATAAGATACAACTACATGCCCCAGCATACCGAGCGACCGGAAGTGACGTCGCGCCCACAACGCGCGTCACATGACCTAATACTAGTTATCATATCTTTTTACACAGACCTCGTTTTTTTAATTAAATTATATATTTTACATCCCACTGGGTATATTAATGTGCCTAATATGTTTTTTTACTGTTTCTTTACTGTTTTATGTAAGTAATTACAATTCGTTTTGTGATTGGCCAGAGCAGTTCTGGCGCAATTTTCAAAGTTATTCATAGCTTATATAAACTTTAACAAGCCAGGTTGTCATGTTTTTAATCCATTGATAAAGCCTATATTGGTGAAACACGTTTGGATATTATACTAATATATTTTTTAAATTATTGTCAATAAATAGATTTTGGTCACTTTATTCTCTTGTACCACTATCTTTTATTTATTTTAATTTTTTATTTTAAAATACCTGGCTTTTTTATTTATTTTTTTATTTATTGTCGTCAATACTCCAACACATCCTGAGGTGGGGATCATACCACCCGCGCCTATACCATAGAGCAGTTAGTCTGCCCTATATACTGTGAGTATATTTTATTTTATTTTATTAATCAGCATTATTTTACTGAGAGCACTATTGCTGTTTTATTATCTTCTTCCTGAGCTCCTGCTACCACCCTAAAGAACTGTACCAACGAACGCTCACCGCATATCCCAGATACGGGGGATCATACCGTTGCACGCCTACTACACTAGAGCTAGTATAAGCTCTATTAAATGTGAGTGTATCTTTTATATTTTTTATACCTTTTATCTACTTTTTGGGACATATTGCACTATTATTGCTTTTTCGTTTCATCTTCTACCTGGTTGCCGGTCATCATACTGAAGAGGAAGCTCACCATATATCCTATAAGCGGGGATAATACCGCTGCAAGCCATCCACACCAGAGCTGGATTAAGCTCTACTAAAAGTGAGTATTACCTCTTCTTTTTCATTTGGATACCCGTTGGATCACTCCACACCACCTCATCATTCATCACCCTCCTTCATATACCAGGAAGGAACAAAACTACAGAGACGAACATAATACCAAGTTTTTTATTACATTTGGACTTTATTTCCATATTTTAATAAGGACTTTTCATTTCTGTCTATTGGCGCAGTCCCATCCTTCTATTTGATTGTTTTTTGATTTTAACATAAGCCTGATATTATATGAGATAGGATCCAACATTTATGAATCTAGATAAAATGTGAGTCATTTTGCTTCCTTTCTCAAAATGCTGTCCATTTTGCAATAACAGATTGTATTATAGTGCTATGTAAGTGTTTTTTTTTTTTTAAAAGGAGATTGTAGTTTTATGTAAAAATAGTGTAACTGAATTACAAATATCTGTGTTCTACTCATAATTTTCTTCAGTCACAATAGCAACAAACAAGTTTATCTCTGCATCTAAGAGAAAAAAAAGTTATCACTTACAGTGGTTAGGCAAAACAGTAACCTAACCAGTTTCACACTAGGATTTATGACCAGTGCTGTCTATTTCTCTCTCAAACTTTATTTAAGTGGCATTGGCAGTGGCTAAGCATAGAACTAGCGTAATCATTTTCACACTAGCATCAATGACCGAGGCTATCTATCTCCCACATAGAGTTGGTGTAAGTGACACTGCCAGTGGCTAAACATAGGACTAGCCTAATCATTTTCACACTAGGATCGATGACCCAGGTTATCTATCTCCCACATAGAGTTGGTGTAAGTGGCACTGGCAGTGGCTAAGCATAGCAGCTGTCTAACTAGTTTGACATTTGGATCAATGACACAGTCTATCTCCAACTCCCCATAGGGGAAAATAAGGAAATCCATTTTTCTGGTCTGTCTACCTCTATAACTGCAGCCAAAGTGCCTAAAAGAATCCTGTTTGTAAATACAATGTTTATAAAACACATATATAAATATATTAAATGTATACATATTGAGATTTTCTTACGCTTCTTGATTAGACAGGAGATGTACTCCCCATCATTGGTAAGACCTCTAGTCCATCACAGTAAACTCAGCTGCTTATTTCCTCCACACAAAAAAAATAAAAAATCAGCTTCTTCATTTTGTCCCATATTTTCTTGTGCCATGGTGTAACTCCGAATTTAGAAAGAAATGAACTTGCTCCTTTATTGTGTGAGTAGATTGATGATATGTCTATATGGTGAATTGGAGTTACAGAATTTGGTTGACCATTTGATTGTTCAAAATTAGGATAAATCACGAATTGCAGTCCATTTGAAAAATAATTAACATGTCTAGTGCATCTTATTATGCTGCTTGAGATAAGAATGCATTTATATTTAATAAGTCTAATATTGTAAATACATCATTCCCTCTTAGTCATGCCATCAGCATCTATGATTTTTTATTACCAATAAAATAGAATATAAAATAGTTCAATGTTTAAAAGAATTAGAACAAAACATTAAATATCCTGATAAATAAAATAATCACCTGCTAGCACTTCTTTTTAAAATACCATTAAAAGGTATCCTTTGACCATCGTTAATTATAGTATTTTCACTATTATTGAACATGTATTTATTTAGTTTTAATGATGTAATGCAAATTAAACCAAGTGAGAAACATGGTTCTAAGACATATTTTACATTTATTGTAACTTTTGTCCTAATCATTGTTCTATTCTATGTGCAATTAAGAAGAATCTTATTGTATTATGTATGTCCAAAAGTGACATTTATTTGGTATATTTTTCATTATTCTTTAATCTATTATTTGTATTGTACAAAAGTAGTATGGAACAATGAGAAAAACATTTATAGATATATTTTAATCTGCTATGTCTATCATTTGCTTCAGGCACATATTTTGTTTGGAGGAGACCCAAACAGCAATTCACCTAATTACTGTTATTAATTGCTTGCTGTAAAATTAGAAAATTATAGGGTTGGAGAATTGTTTCATTTGAATAACCTGGTGTGGCATACAGAGTGGGAAGTCATTCTCCAAATTCACCCTGGCAGCTGTTTTTATGGAAAGCCAGCATTATATAACGATTTACTAGAAATAGCAAAGACTCACTTTGCAATTAAAATGTGTAGCCTATGTTCCTTCTGAATATCACTCCGACTGTCAGAGATATACTGTCATGACTAGAAACTTTGGGTGATCTTGCTATAGTTTGATTTGTATCTGAAAATTACAAATATGTTCTCTGCTTGTTTCATCTTGTTGCTTTAGACACCAGATTATTTTTGTACCTTTTTTGGTTATGACCTATGCCTACAATTGTATTCCTTTGTAAGCATTTGTAACTGCTTGGCTCTTACCTTTTATCTTACTGGCTAGTTTGCTTAATAACTAAATTAAAAATATACTATGTTTAAAAGTATGTCTTTTTATAAAATTATACTTTTTTTTCTCCTCTCATTATAATACTGGCACTTACTCCAGATTTGCCTTTGTTAAACATATCGGTTTGTGAATTTTTCTTTTTTTTTTTTTAATTCTTAATTTTTAAATTTGAAATGTTAAATATGCCAGAGAACGATACAAAACGTGCATTGTTATTAATAAATATGTGACAGTTTACAATATACAATTGCTAATCAATACATAAAGAGAAAACAAAACAAAACATAAACATGCTTAAATATAGACAAGTCCAACATTTCTATTCCTAATTACTATTAAGAAGCTTTAATGAATCTACAAACTGCTTTACCACTATGGGAAAGAAATCTAAACTCCACAGGAGTAAAGCAATTCCCTCCTCTAAAGACATCAGTGCCTGCTCTGTGTTACACCACTACAGAGGCTTGCTAAGATGGCGCCGCGCCACATGGGAAGACCCAGATCTTGTCCTCTGAGGAAAGCGACCAAGATGACTCCAAATATTCCGCTGCCTAAGCAAAATCCAGTAAGAGTACAACTCTTCCTGATTGCGACCCAAGGACTACAAGGGCGAGCCCTGAGACCTGTCCAGAACACATTCCCACCAGTAAAGCTGATATTCAAAACATGCTGGCAGAGATGAAGGCCTATTTCTCGGCCAATATTAAGCTGGTTCGGGAAGACATGGGAGATGTGGCGTCTCGATTGCGGGTGCTGGAGGAAGAAAGTGACACCACGAGAAGCAAACAGGAGGATCTGAAAGCTGAGGTGGACACACTAAAGCAGGCCAACCAAACTATGGAAGGCAGTCTAGCTGTGCTTGAGGAGGCTAGGTGGCAATGCAATCTGTGGGTCCATTGCATCCCTGTGAGCATCATGGATGATGAGGTACCTCACTACCTTCGCAGAATGTTAAGCTCTATGCTGTGTACACTATACACATGGACTATCACTATCTGGTCCCTAAATAACCTTAATGCCATCCAGCCGTTCTACCACAAGCTAAGGTGCAGATGTTTTCAGGCACTTGAGCCATGCAGGGAGTTACAGTGTACAGCCGCCTTAAACTTCCCATTGTGTTTTGTCTCAGATACTAATGACAATTTTAAGCATGGTCCCTAATTTTTATGTATTAAACATTGTGCATTATTTTCTGCAACCTGCTTTTTTTTTTTTGCTGATTCAAGTCAGAGGACACTAATTTTACTCCCAATTAGCATCTGTCTACTAAGCCACTGATTGCCATAGCATTGTTACTTAAGCTATATTTTCCTTTTCATATGCTTATTATTTTAATGTTTCTTGTTTTTCATTTCTACATTTTGATCTCATTGATGATATTCCCCATCAACTGGTGCTTTCTCAGTTTAAGTATTAGACTACCAATTGTTTTCTATTGTACTTTGAAGCACTCTCATTTGTCCATTACCCTGCCAAATTAGGCAATTCTAGTTATGTACCTATACCTATCTTACTGTAATAAGTGAATATAGCATTACCTCTAGTTCAGCCAGACAGGAAACCTATATAATGTTCTAAATTATGGAATTGTTGTATATGTTTGCCATTACTTATGCATGCACTTCAAATGTAGCTCACTACACTTTTATCTTTCTGTAAGATTAACACCTTAAGGACAGCAGGCGTGCTATGCCGTCCTTGGAGACCCGGCTCTAAACGCCAGGGGGCGATATAGCACGTCCCCGCCATCCTTTTTACTTACCTGATCGCCGGCGATCCCACACCAGCGATCGCAGTCTGGGGACTCACCTGGCAGTTTCCCTCCATCTGTTTTGGTCCCCCTGGGCCATGTGATTGCTAAGTCCTTGTGAGGACTGAAAAATTTTACATGCTATATTTGACCCTGTAACTTCCCAAAACACCATAAAACCTGCACACAGGGGGTACTGTTTTACACGTGAGACATCGCTGAATACAAATATGTGTATTTTATTGCAGTAAAAGCAAACAGTATTATGACATTCACAGTTAGAATGTCACATAGAACTAAAACATGTTTTCAAATTCTTATTTTCTCCCATTTTTTATATTTTACTCATATTAAATTATGTTTCATACCTAAATATTTGATGTTCAATGAAAGCCCTGTTTCCCCTGATGATATAAAATAAGTGTGGGTGCACATAATATGAAAGAGGCGAATTACGCCTGCACAGACATATAGCGCATATTCAAGTTTTTGTTTAAGTTTTGCTTTGATCACAACATGTACATCTGGCTCAGTCCTTAAGGGGTTAAATGTATGCTACAATAAAATAGAAATAAAAACAAAATATGTATACAAATCCAATAAACCGGAAGGAATATCAGTAGTGATGTCCCGAACGGTACGCCGCTAACGGTTCGCCATGGACTCATCATTGAGTAAACTTTGACCCTGTACCTCACAGTCAGCAGACACATTCCAGCCAATCAGCAGCAGACCCTCCCACCTCCTGGACAGCTCACTAAGAATGCAGCTTCACAATGAATGTAAAATGGATGCTGTCCAGGAGGTGGGAGGGTCTGGGAGGGAGGGTCTGCTGCTGATTGGCTGGAATGTGTCTGCTGACTGTGAGGTACAGGGTCAAAGTTTACTCAATGATGAGTCCGTGGCGAACCGTTCGTGGCGAACCGTTCGCCAACCGTTCGGCGAACCATTCGGGACATCACTAAATATCAGACAAAAAAGATCCCTCCAATAAAGGATAAATAATGATGAAAAAACCTATAAGCTTTATTGTCATATCCACAAATAAAGAATAGTAAAATGAAAGATTCCAAACTTAAAACGCCATCTTGCTAAATGCTAATAAAAGGGGAAGATAGAATACAAATAATAAGTAACTAATGCATGGTGATATTTGATAATCAAAAAAATTATTAATTAATTCTTTAAGATCTAGAATGAGAAGAGAGCAAAAACCTGGGTTTTAATCTAAAGACCATGAATGTCTACAAGACCTGGTATCTCTGCTTGACAGCAATCATCAAAATAGTCTAAACCCTTATACTGATCTCAAGACCACAAGCAAGTTTACTTCCAAGGTCACAGAGTTCAATCAAATTGATATATTTCTAAATTCTGCTTGTAGTCTGATCCAAAAGATTCCTTCTGATGCCTCAACTCTCAGACTAGATGGAAACTTGTCTAGAGCTGAATGGCAGGGTTTACAAGAGCTAAGAGAAAATGAGGACATCACCATTAAGCCGAATGACAAATGTGGGAATGATGTGGTGTTGAATGGAAAACATTACACACAGATCCTGGAGCATATTTTGAGAGATCAACAAACCTATACAATATTGACTATTCATCCAACGCTTCCCAAGAAACGCATCATGGAGCACGTTCACCCTGTGAGTAGTCTAAGGGACACCCCTGTTGCATGTCAAAGAGTGTATCATAGTGACTCTCCCAAGAACTTAAAGTTTGCTGGTATTGAGGGAGTTATACTTGGCAAAAGGGGTGGTGACACTGACCATCTTTTTAGAAGGTAGAAGGAAGAAGTGTTTTGGGATCTATAAGTTAAACGCTTTGTATATAGTGTAAATATCTTTATTGTACTATTCAATTACCAAGAATTATAACCTTGTCCTTTGAATCTGAAATTTACCATATGTGCTACTGTTCTCACTGTACTTTTGTAGGTAAGTATCTGCTAATATATATATATATATATATATATATATATATATATATATATATGCACCTTAGTGCTATCATTGGGGATGATGATATGATTTGATATAAATAAAAGCGTAAAATCTCCACCCCCCCACCCCCCCATTGTCAGTTGTTACTCTTTGCTTTAATATTCTAATTTTTTCATGGTGTTTATTTTACAGCTTTTGGGTTCCTTTATCATTGGGTAAGTTAATGCTATTTCCGATCACTCTTGAACAGAGGGATATGTGTGACAATAAGTGCTAAAATGTGAATATAGTAAAATGAAAGCAGCTCTATACACTTGTGTGGAAATATCCTCTTATCCACAAAACAATCATGTTAAAAGTTTAGCCTGTGTAGCCTGTAGCAATGGAGGGTGAAAATATAAAGTAGTAAATAGGTTGCTCACCTAGTTCTGAGCCTATTGGTCCAATACCTACACACCACATAGCCGGGATCAATAGGCTCAGGACTAGGTGAGCACCCTATTTTCTACATTATATTTTCACCCTCCATTGCTACAGGCTACACATTTGTTTGATGTTCTCTTATGTTTTGTCCACGAGCACCACTCCAAGTCGAAGCAGAAGGGTGGTGCTACCATATAAGCACATAGGCCTGATTACGGAGCCAGTACCTATACACAGGCTCCATCAAATGTGAGTGTTCTGTCTGTTATACTACATACTGGATTCCACTTTTAAGTACCATCTGCACTATTTTGTTCCTTTACATGTATTCTACACCAAACTTTTAGCCAAGTAACGCATGGTAAGTTTTGGATTTGTTTTAGTGCTCCACTTTTAGGTGTAGGTTTTTTCACTTACACTGCCTTAAATTTCTAATGCTATTTCCGATCTAGTCATCACTATCATAAGGATAAGGAACATGTTTCACTTATGTTCACTCCACTACATAATCTACATTTATTGATATTGAGTAATATTTCTGGCATTACGGTGGTGTTTATATTCTCCTTTTGGGTTTAAAGACCATTATTTATAGCATTTCAAGTATTTTCCTATATTAATAATCCTGAATGGACTGGGTTCTTTAGGGTTAAATCCTAGATATACTATATTCGAATAAATCAATGATGTACGATTTAGATACATTCTTATTTAATCATCTGGTGTCTCAATTTGAGTTAGTATTTGAAACATTTTAATTCCTTTGGCAGGCACATGTTTCAATTATTATTCTGTGGATTTGATAGTCTTTAAACGTCTTTTTTTCTGTTAGTAAGGCGGTTTACTAATATTGTGATATATCTCTCCAGAGATTTATAGCTAGTGATTGTACATGCATATATTATCTAAAATGGTATTTAGGAATTAGACAAATAAGCCTTTTTCTTTATTTGTCTTACAGTGAGGCACAGTTTTGGTTCTTTTACATCGGTTGCAGGAGCTTTGACATCCGTCTTTACAGTTATTCATGACGCTCCTGGGTATTGGATGGGTTGCGGATTTATGTCTTTATTTTTTTTATGGTTTTATCTTTCTGTGGACAGCACAGGAAAAGCTTTTATTGGCAATAAAATTATTCCCCCTGATGACAGCATGGGGGAGATTCGTACCATTTAAAACACTCCTCCTGAGGACAGAACTGGGGAGGTCCATATCGCCTTTGCTGTTCCCCTTTAGTACAGTACAGGGGATGTTCATTTTGATCAGACCACTCCCTTTATGAAAGCACTGGGGATGCTTACATTATTTAGAACACTCCCCTTAAGGAAAATACAGGGGAGGTTTGAATCGGCTATAACACTCCCCCTCAAGCAGGATATTGTGGGTGTTTTCTAAAGCTTAGACTCCTCCCAATTCTTTAAATGGGTCCAATGAGTGATTTATTTGGGTGGTGCATTGGCCCATGTAGATTGACTGCACGTTGTATGTCATGTGGGTATTGCCTTGACTCCTCCCCCTCTTTTTCCGATTGGTAGTCTTACAATGTCTCTCGGGTTTCATTCCCATATTTAAATGGCAGTAATGCAGATGCTTAACTTTTTAGCCCCAGACCAAGGCACATTTCTGGCACCGAAACATGCATTGGGCAGTTAGGTTGCTCTTTTACAGTTTTTTTGCACTTTTTAGGTAAAGCAAATTATATAGTTTTGGCACTGTGATTTTGTTATTAGAGGGTTTAGGTGGGTGTCTTGTGAGTATTACATGATCGCTGGACTTATGTACTGATTTACCTGTTGTGAATCAGTTTATATTATTAAACACTGGTATACTTTGTAAACAGGATCAGTATTCAGCAATTACTCACTAACCCTTTTCATACACCAAATATATTATTTTGCATGGTAGTAACTTTGTGTATTGTGTGGTATTGGATTTTTTTAGTTATTTTAACCTGGATATTACCAAAAGAGCTGTCTCCAAAATATAGTTTAATTGATTTTATTTAATCTTTGAGAAACTCTGTATAGCTCTTTTTGGCCCTAAGGGGTAACCCTTTTGTGTGATTTTGGATTATCAAATATCACCATACATTAGTTACTTATTAATGCAACAAAGCAAAGGGTCAGCACTTACAAGCCACAGAAACCAAACAAAGGCAGCACACCTACACCTAGAGAGATGGTGTTCTCTCACAGACCACAAAAAATTATTCTGAAGCAAAAAGGAGAAGAAAGGAAGGTAACACCAGTAGTAATATATGTATTATGTGTATATATATATATATATATATATATATATATATATATATATATATACATATGTATGCAAAAAAACAAGGAAAAACCGCACTCCAGGGACTATTACAAAATATAAAACGTGGCTTTTATTTACATGATCCAATAAAATGTCAATGTTTCAGCTCCCAACTGAGAGCTTTCATCAAGAGAACAACAAAAAATGCATATATTAGTTATTATTATTATGTTATGATTTATATAGCGCCGTCAAATTCCGCAGCGTTTTACAGTGGGTGGACGAACAAACATGTAGTTGTAACCAGACAAGTTGGACACACAGGAACAGAGGGGTTGAGAGCCCTGCTCAATGAGCTTACCTGCTAGAGGGACTAGGGTAAAGTGAGACAAAAGGTAAGGATAGTAGTAGACTAATGACAGTTGCAAGAGAGGATTCAGTCGGGAGCTATTAACAGTTTAATTGATACGCTTTTATAAAGAAGTGGGTTTTTAATGATTTTTTGAAGGAGTGGAGACTGGGTGAGCATCTAACGGAGGAGGGAAGAAAGTTCCACAGGAATGGTGCAGCCCTCGAGAAGTCTTGAAGGTGAGCATCAGAGGTGGGAGTACAGACAGAAGATAGACGTAAGTCTTCAGCAGAGCGTAAGGGCCTAGACGGGACATATTTGTGTGTTAGCGAGGATAGATAGGTGGGAGCAGCATTTTGTACAGATTTGAAAGCAAGAATAAGAATTTTAAATTGAGCCCTATGTCTTGCATGAAGCCAATGAAGGGACTGACAGAAGGGTTAGGCCTGGGAGGAAGATGAGTCTAGCCACCGCATTTATTATGGTCTGTAACGGCGCAAGTTGGGAGCCCATAAGACCACTGAGAAACAGATTACAGTAGTCAAGGCGAGAAAGGACAGTGGAATGGGCCAGCACCTTAGTCGCATCTGGCATTAAGTAGTTCACATGAATTTGGTTAACAGCTATGCTGGTGTGATGAACTAAATTTTGCCACTGGTTTTCGGAGGGGCCTGCTTGCCCGCCTCCTACCCTGGTGTCACGTATTCATCTGCATATAAAAATGTGATTAATGACATTTACTGTTCTGACAGGAAAAGTTGTGCCGAGCAACATTACAGTCCTGACAGGAAAAGTTGTGCCGAACAGCAATCAAATCCACAGGAGGGTTTGTGCTGAGCAGTAATTATGCAAATGGGAACCTGGTAACTGCCTTTGGGATCAAAGGCCGATTACAGCCTATTAGATCCAGAGGAGGGGTATTTAGGCCCAGTTCTCCTCCTGCTCAGTGCCCTGTCGTGGTTTCCCTAGTGGTTGTCCGAGAGCGCGTTCCTGATTCAAGTTTCTTCTGGTTTTTGACTTTGGCTTTGATTCTGACTTCCCTGTATTCTGGTTTCCCTGACTTCTGGGTTTTCCCTTATCGTTGTGTCTCATTCTGTACCCCCGTCCTCGGCAAGTATCCTGACTATTCTTTGGTGCGTTAAGTCCGGCCCTTCTGACGTTGGTACAGGGTCTCCCTGTTTCTGGGAACCTGGGATCTTCTGGTACGTAAAGCAGGCTTTGTCACAGTGGTCTTGCACTGCAAGTCCATTGCAGTCATGAATGATTCCCAAGTGTCAAGGACAGGACTCTTTGCCTGCAGCATCTGGTGAGCCCATTTTTTGATCCATCCAGACAACAGGTTGATAGCCACCCTTGCAAATAAACATAGACCAAGGTGACCAGATAAGAAGCCACCTGGGCTTTGAGTCTGTGCAGGATATAGCTCCAGGTCGCAGGACAGGCAAGGACAAAAGCAGGAAGATAAATGAGGATAAGCCAAAGTCAGAGGATGCCAGAGGTCAGGATAAGCAATGAGATAAGCTAGGGTCAGGAGCTGTCTGGAGAACACTGGATCAAGAACACAATACAGGAACCAGAGTCAATGAACTGACACTGCCCTCAGTGAGAGGCAGTGTTTTATACCGGGGTGATTTGGCATCTGCTTCAGGTGGACTGAGACAGACAGGAGCAGTCACAGGACAAGTCCAGCCCCCCTAGTGCTGGAGACATAGCCAGGTAGCAGGGCTAGACATACTCCAAGGAATAGGAGCTACTGTGGCTTAAAGTCAGTAATGCAGGCCCAGGACCAAAAAGTATCCAGGATTAAATCCCCTGTTGGGCACTTCTGGGGCGATCACGTCTGGCCGTCTGGATGTCATGGTGAGAACCATGACAATAGTGTAATATGTTGAGCTAATAAGTAGCGGTAGGTATGTCGATAGGTTTATACGCACATATTGTAAAGCCTAAGTATTGACTCCAGAAGTAACGTGTGTAGTGGTTGATCCCCACTCTAGGATATAAAGGATGTAGATATTCCTCTGTGTACATATAAAAGAGAAATAAAAAGCAACAATAGTGTGTATCATAAAATAGAAAGAAATAAAAGTAATAAAAGCCTACTCACATGCTTTACAGCAAAATGAGGTTTGCTCAATGCAATAGTCGTGGGTGTTATTATCCCCACCAAGGATATATCGATCATGATTTAGGAGCAGAAGACCAGGTCCAATAAAAAAGTACTTAGAGGCATCTCTGGCATGCCATGTAGTTCCTTTAAGGAACTGTATATTTGATTTTAAAATATAGAGTGTACAAAATTGTAAAGCCTCTAGTAACTGTTGAACTAGACAAAATAATTTCAACGCAGGTATACTTAAAATGAAATAGGTATGGGGTGTTCAATAAAGTGTCAGTGAACTCCTCAATTGCTTACTAATTCCCTGTCATAATAGCAAATGGATCCTCCAAATATATTACCCTAATTAGTCAATTAGGGTAATGAAACCTTAATTTGTAAGGCTTAACGGGTGTCTAAATAATATATAAATTCCTTATCTGTATTCAGGGACAATTTTGTTAAAATTTTAATTCCTTACTTGCGCACAATAAGTCATGTTAAAAATATAAATAACTAGTTGACTTCACTAAAGCTCTGGAATAGTTGACCAATAAGAATATGTAATTCATAAAGTAATTGTATCCAGCAAACATCAATAGGTAAAAAAGCACTGGAAAAATTATTAATAAGAATATGGGTTTAGGAGATTTCATAGGAACAGTACAGTAGATGACATTTGATTGTAGTGTAAGAGTATCATTTTCTTGAAATTACAAACTGTTCAATGTCATGTATCTATTAGACCAAAATATCATAATTTAATCAGGGTCTTCTGAATGAATCTCTTGTTCCTCTACACATAATTTATATATTATTTGATGTTCTACATTTCTATTATAGAATTGTAAGAGTCTGGGACAAGTGGGCCCTCAATGTAATGTCCAGTATGAGTGTTTCAAAATATAGTGACATAATATTTTATACAAATTGTGTCACTCTGTTAAAGAAATAAAAAAAATGTCTTACACTGAAATGTTATATAATTTGCATGTGATATGCATGTTATATAGAGGGTGATTTGTCAGGACATAATGGGTGCTAATTTGGATTCAAAGTGCTTAATGTTAATAGACACTATAAACTTCATTAAATAAGGGCAAAACAAGTGGTAATTTGGATGCAAAGTGCTAAATGTGAATTTATACTCTATAGGTTTATATGACAAGGTCTCCTTATTTAGTACTTTTTACCCAAAACAGCACCCGTTTTGACTTACATTCTGAAATACTTGCATTTTCCTCCAGATGTTATTAGCTTCTGACACTTCTCAGTTTAATAAATAAACCTTTACATTTTGCTGCACAGTGGCACAGTAGTACAGAGGTTACTACTAAATACTGTAACAAAACTAACATGTGGTGTTTTTTTTTGTGCTCTCATACACATGATAAAAGCATGCAAAATACAAAAGATGACTAGCTTGGCCATTGTTAGGGTTCTTGGATGAGTCAACTGTGTGAGGGTAGACAGTGACACCTCCTATAAATATAGTAGGTTGCCCTTTTATATATAGTGTCTTCTGTATCACATGTTCTATGCATTGCTAGCATACCTGACTCCATTCATAGTGTGCATATTTAAAATTACTGGGGACAGCATGTCCAACTGTCGAGAGACTATTCTCATAATAATTAGAGGTCCAGGGCTGATAAACAGCTCATATTGATGTAATTTAATTGTACACCAGTTGGAAAACTAAACACTGGTATGTCAAAATCCAAGGTGAAAGCTCACATATGCTCCCAGGTTCTTGAAAGATTTATGAACTTCTGAGCTCTGAAGATGGCACCTAGTTGGCCATATCTTTATCATTATCCTACCTGCTCACTGATATGGAGCTCCAAGGGCACACACCAGACAATGCTTCTCAAAAATGTACTCTATGCTCAAAGGATTATTTTTATATAGGATACTTTTTGAGCCAACACAGCTGAACTTTATCGAGAGATCAGAGATCTGGAAGATGACACAGATCAGCTGGAACATAGGAAAGATGTACTATACCTCACTCAGAAACAAGCTCATCGGCTAGGTGAACACATTAGTTTATCACAAAATGTAACAGACCTGGAGGATTGCTCCTTGCATTTAAAAGTGATTATATAGTGCAAGGAATAGAAAGTTGTATTACTTACACTATAGAGTCCTCTGGGCCATCCCCTCCTCCAGCCCCTCCCCCCCCCATCAAGCTTATAAAAGGTTAAAAAACCCTTTATGTATTCACCTAACTCCATCACTGATCATCCTCAGCGCTGGGTTGACGCTCCACCTCCTCTGATGTGCTAATGAGCATGCATGGTGGAGCTTGCTTCAATGCTTTCCTTTGGAGATTTTACTAACGCAGGATGTCCTTATGCAGAACCAAAAGTTGGTTAGCAAGCAGAAAGTGCCTCAAAAATCTTGAGGAAAACCTTTCCAGAAAAGGGGTAGATATTATAACTTTAAAGGAGGAGAGTCAACTTAATATTAATAACCATGGTTTTGGAATTGTATGTCCAACAATATCATACAAATGTGATGGTCTGTCTCAAAGCTTGAAAACCTGATCTCATTAGTCCAACAACAAAGGTTTGTTTATATCATTCAAGTTATTTAATTTACTCAATTGGTTTCTTTTTCTTCAGTTAATGGTTCTTTTGTTTCCTGGGGCCATATAATTTAGCTTGTGTTTTTATTGATTGCAAAGTGTGAGAGTATTAAAGAAAGACCTTTGCCGATGTTTAAGTGTATTAAATTGATTGTTCAGCCTGAAAAAAGTTGAAGAGTTAGTCGGTTGCATTACTGATTTGATTTACTGATATATTGAAAAATGTTCTGTTTTCCATCTAATTTATTTTCTAATAATCCTGGAAACCTTGCATTATTAACATAGTTATCAGTAAAATCATATTTTCCATGCATTTTTTAAAATTTCTTAACCATGATTCTTGTATGTAAAACATGGTGAAATAACTTATAAAACCTCATATGGAATATGTTTGTACTTATTAAAACAAAATAATAATAATAAAATGTGCTTTTGGATTGTGTTTGAAACATCTGAAACCATGTATTTACAGCCCATTTACGAATTGACACTAATCTTTCTTTTCGAAAATTAATTTATACAGTTTTGCTCAAACGTTTGCATACCCTGGAAGAAATTGTGGCACTCAGGGGTCGAGGCACTCAGTTAAAATAAAATAAAAAATTATGGAATGGATATGCATTCCCATATTTTTCTAAATTATATTACTACTCAGAGAATATACGTCACAAAAAGTAAAGATATATATCACTTGCACATGTAATAAACTGAATAGAAAGAGATATGATGTGAACTGTTACGATACGAGTTATAATATTTGGGTTATAATGGGGAATCTCCAAACAAATTCACTTTATTAATTTAATAATGCCTGTTCCTTTTAATTAACAAATATGATAGCACAAATTTATATTTACACAAAAGGAAAAGGAAAAAGAAAAAAAGAGAGAGAGAAAAAAAAAGTAATTTCTATAGAAGTGCAATTGAAGAGGAAATTAAAGTAGGCTGTCCACATGCTATTTAACACTAGAATTTATATAATCTTATATCACATAGTATAATTTTACATAAATTAAATTTTACCTAGTATATATGCATTTAATCTTGAGAACTACCTCGGTATATCTCAGAGAACATATGGTCATGTTTATTTGATTTTTAACATATAATTGCTATCAGATCTCTGAATTTTATTCCCCTGCCTACAATCGACTGATTTTCCTCTCTAGTCGGTCCTCTCACACCTCACCCCTCTGCCGGTCCTTACATTGGCTCCCTGTATGCTATAAGAGTCAATTCAAAGTGCTAACCCATACATTTAAAGCACTGAACAATTCTAGCCCCGCTTATATCTCTTCACTGATCCATAAATATGCCCCTCCTCGTACCCTCCGCTCTGCCCGTGACCACCTCCTGACCGCTGCTCGCACCCGTACGGCCAACTCGCGCTTGCAGGACCTCTCGCGGGCGGCTCCTCTCCTATGGAATAGCTTGCCTACTGCCATCAGACTCTCCCCTAGTCTTCAATCATTTAAGAAGGGCCTTAAAACCCATCTCTTCAGGAAAGCTTATGGCCTCCCAGAGTAATCTCTACCTTACATACCTGTCTCCTGCTCTCTCCTATGGGACAGTGCTTTGCTCTCTCCTCCAGCTCTGCTTCACTCCTACTTGATATTTATTGTCCTAATGTTTCAAATACCCCACCTCCAATAGTCTGTAAGCTCGTTTGAGCAGGGTCCTCTTCAACCTATTGTTCCTGTAAGTTTTCTTGTAATTGTCCTATTTATTGTTACACCCCCCCTCTCAAAATATTGTAAAGCGCTACGGAATCTGTTGGCGCTATATAAATGTCAATAATAATAATAATAATATCGTTCTATATATCCTTTTTTTTTTCTTTTCTTTTTTTTTAGGGAAAAGTGGAACTAATGCTAGTTAGAGGCCTAGAGGCTTTATGATCCTTAGATTGAGCATGCTTTATAACTAATTACTTGGCCACAAAATGCCACCAGCGACTGATTTTCCCTGAGATTTTTATTTTTTGTTTTTGGGATGTTAGTATGTTTGGAGTTCTCTCAGGGTACCCACCTGCAAGATATATATTATCTAATTATCGTGGTACATTGTTTGTTTGTTATCTTATTTGTTATATTGTAATGATATAATTGTTTGTGTAATTTGTGAGGGACTGGCTATCGGGAATGGGGAAGGACGAGTCTCAATGAAAATTTTAGAGCCAGCTTTTGGAAGGGAAGTCGTGGATATGAGTAACAATGTCAATTAAAATTGCATCTATAAATGCACAGGGTTTGAATTTTCCGGTAAAAAGAGGCCTTCTGTATAGAATGTTGTTAGAAGATAAGATCGATTTGTGTTTTGTCCAAGAAACACACTGGAAGGAAAGGGAACAAAATTTGTGGAACTATGCAAAATTTTCATATATTATGTATGCTAATATGTTAGACAAAAAAAAAAAAAAGAGGAGTCGCTATTATTTGCTCCTCTAAACTTAAATTTGAACAGATTTATTTGGAAAAAGATCCACTTGGAAGGTTTTTAACACTTGTATGTAAACTAAATGATATTATCTATACTTTGGTTAATTTATATGCTCCTAACATATTCTCACAAACATTCTATAGGAAACTCTTTGGAAAGATCTGGAAAGTTAAAAAAGGGATATTATTAATGGAGGAGATTGGAACACTATCCAAGATCCAAAACTGGATAGAAGATCTAAAGACTTAAAACAATTGAACTATCCTCATAAAAAGCAATATATTTGGCTCCAAGACTTCCTAGCTAAATTTGGGTTATTCTATATTTGGAGGGTACAACATCCGACTGAAAAGGACTTTACGTTTTTATCTAAAGTCTATCTTAGTTATTCTAGAATAGATTTTTTTTGTAACAGATATGGCTAATTTGAGAAAATTCGTAAGTTCAGAAATTGGACCTATTGTTTGGTCCGACCATGCCCCTATTAGCGTAATATTAGAAAACAACCTTGAATATAACATTACACCCCAGTGGCCTTTAACGAATCAATTATAACATCTGAAAAAAAATAGCAAGGATCTTGAAAATATGGCAAAAGAATTTATAAAAATTAATGATAATGAACAAGTTTCTAATGAAACTCTATGGCTAACTTTGAAATGTGTTATGGGGGGTAATTTAATTAAGTTGGGTGTTAGAACTAGAGAAAGTAGAGGTGCGAACTTAGCAGACCTTTATATACAACTGTCTAAACTTGAGCATAGCAATAAATTAAATCCAAATTCCCTTTTAGCTTCACAAATTAATACCCTCCAAGATCAAATAAAAGCAATTTTGGAAAATAAAATTAAAAATTCAATAATATCCCTGAACCAAAGATGGTACAGTAGCAATAATAAAGTAGGGAAGTCTATGTCATATAAACTTAAATCAGATCACAGAAAATTCACAATAAAAAAAATTATAGACGGAGATAAAATATGCTTATCTCCACATAATATACTATGGTAGATACTATGCCTCATTATATAACCTAAAATAAAATACCTTCTCTGAGAAAGATTTAAAAGACTTTCTCACAAAGCTTAACCTTCCAAAATTAAACTCTGATAAATTACTAAATTTGAATAAATCTATTGAAGCAGAGGAAATAAAGAAAACAAATGCCAAGCTTAGTAATGGGAAAGCACCTGGTCCCGATGGATTTTCTGCATACTTTTACAAATCATTTGAGCCAATAATAACCCCTCTACTATTAAAAACCTTTTCAGATATAACAACCTCCAATAGGTTTTCCTCTAGAATGCTGGAAGCTACAATTTCCCCAATCCCAAAACCCGGGAAAGATCCACACTACATATCCAACTACCGTCCAATCTCCCTCATCAATCTTGATAGAAAAATATTTAAAAAAATCCTAGCAGATAGATTGTCCCAGATAATTTCAGATCTAATTCATTTAGACCAATCTGGTTTTATAAAAGGAAGATCAGCTAGCGATAATATTCGCAAAATTCTGAATATGATGATAGAAGTCGGCAAAAAGTCTATCTCTACAGTTTTTATAGCAGTCGTTGCCAAAAAAGCATTCGACAGAGTAAATTGGAAATTTTTATCAGCTACACTTTCCGCATTTGGGATTTTGGGATCTTTTAAGGATCTAACAATGTCTTTATATTCTTCTCCTATAACAAAAATCTATGGTAATGGTTTAGATTCTGCATGGTTTTCTATTAAAAACGGAACCCGTCAGGGATGCTCATTGGCCCCCTTTCTTTATATTCTTTCTATTGAACCATTGGCAGTATATATAAGGCAGCAGCATAACATAACTGGGGTGAACTTAGGAACTCAGGAACAAAAAATAACAATGTTCGCTGATGATATAATTCTGACATTAACAAACCCAGAATCTTCCATACCATTTACACTTTGCGGTATAGAAGAATACAGTAGATTTTCTAACTATAAGATCAATATGCAAAAAACTCAAGCTCTGCATAATAATCTACCAAGCGCATTAATAAATAACCTGAATAATAACTGTAAGTTTAAATGGTCCAATTCCCTACATTATCTGGGAATAAATATAAACTATAACATTGAAGAATGGACCACTGATAATTATACCATACTTCTTAGAGAATTTAGAAACACAATTCTAAAATGGTCTAAATTACAAATATCTTGGCTTGGAAGCATAAATATTATCAGAGCATATTTACTTCCAAAATTAGAATATCTACTTCGCACAATCCAGTCCCAAGGAAAATACTTCAATTGTTTCATGGTCTATTTGTATCTTATGTTTGGGGCAATACAAAACCAAGGATTGCTCTTAAAATTATGTCAGCTAGATTAGCAGAAGGAGGTTTATAATTTCCAAATACATTTTATATTCATGACACAGTTATGTTTTCACACTATTTAGAATGGGGAAATAATAACTCAAAGCAGAAAGCTTTGTATATATATGAAAAGAGCCTATGTAATACCTTTGACTCTTTCGATCTTTTCTGGATTGATAAAAGACTTTTTAAAAACTTACCTATTGACAACGTAATTATCTCCCATACTTTCCAATCTTTAATACCAATAAAGAAACACTTTTTTGCTCCAAACCAAATTTCCTCAAATGCCCCTCTGGAGATTCTAAAATTCTTCATTCAAGACCTTAATTTATCTGGTTGGTTACTTAGAGTTGGGTTAAAAATTCAGGACCTATTTTTCTGGAATTTGTAGCTTTCCAAGTATTAAAGAAAAAATTGGAATTGTGAATAAAGAATATTTTACCTATCCAAGAATAAAAACCTTTCTTTATAAGGCAACTATAATTAAAGATTTTGATAAGATCCTTTTTGGAGAGGTTAAAAATAAATCTTCAGCAGTTAGAAGATCTTTGGAGGTATTAAATAAAGAGGTGAAATATAATACGATCTCTAGGTGGGAAACTGACCTAAATAAATTTTTTTCATCCCAAGATTGGTTAAAAGCATTTGAAGTTTTAAGAAAATCGGTCCATTGTATAAACATACAGGAAACATACCTAAAACTTATCCACAGATGGTATATGGTCCCTATGAAAATATGTAAATTTCAAGCCAACTCCTCAAATATCTGCTGGCGCTGTAATAGTGAACATGGTTCATTTAAACATGTGGTGGGAATGTATAGGTTTGGACATTCTTAAATTGGAAATATCTAAACTCTTGATTTAAAAGTAAATATTACGTTATCTCCAGAAAGATTTTTATTCCATCTAGACTTCCCAAAAATTGATAAATTCTCTCAATATTTGACTATACATATCTTGATGGCTGTTAAACTATGTATTGCTAGAAAATGGAAACAGAATATATCTCCATCTATAATAGAGATCAAAACCCAGATTCAATATCAAGGTCTAATGGAAAAGGCAGTGTATTTTAAGGATAATAACATCAGATTTTACAATAAGATTTGGGGGAAATGGTTTGATTATTATAAAGAATAAACTATTCAAGCCTTATGTAATTTAACAACCCTAGCATTGATGCTTCTGTAAGATAAACACGGATAATAATACACCGAAAGTGGCTCTAGTTATAATGATGACTTTAAAGAAGCGATATCGACTCTGTCTTTTTCCCAGATCCCGATGGCCGACCCGATACCTTGTTTTCTTTGTTGTACGTCTCTTTATGTAGTTTTGTGCATAATGCAATGTAATATTTATATTTTGTGTTTTATCTTATGACACAACTATTTTTCTCTAATACTTGTTTAATTTGCAAAATTATAATTAAAAAATATATTTAAAAATATATATATACATGTGAAGGGTTATTTAGGGATTCCTGACAGATATCAGTGTTTCAATGTAACATGCATTAATTTTGAAAAATAAAAATGGTTTGGAAATAGCAAAGTACTACTTGTACTTATTGCCCTATAACTTTTTTAAAAAAAGCTAAGAACATATTAACATTGTGTATTTCTAAACTCAAGACAAAATGTAGAAAACTATTTAGCATGGGTGTTTTTTAGTGGTTGTAAATGCGTAAGAGATTTTGGGGGTCAAAGTTCAAAAAAGTGTGTTTTTTTTATTTTTTCATCATATTTTATAAAACATTTTTATAGTAAATTATATGATGAAAATAATGGTATGCTTAGAAAGACAATTTAATGGCAAGAAAAACTGTATATAATATGTGTGGGTACAGTAAATGAGTAAAAGGAAAATTACAGCTAAACACAAACACTGTGTGCAAAAACAGCCCTGGTCCCAAACGGTAAGAAAATGAAAAAGTGGTCTGATCACCAAGGGGTTAAAATATCACATATGAGTGATACAGCTTGTGGCGAAACCGACCTCGCCACTGGGCATTGGAGAAGACTGCTTGCCAGCCTCCTGCCATGTGACTATGGCCCCTGGGATGTATTGCCCTTTAAAGACATGATTTGGGCATAAGGGATTTGTGTTGTGCTGCTGCTGGCCCTTTAAGAACCATCTGGGGACATACTGTGGAGTTACTGGGTGGCCACCATTTCCTGTATCAGAGGCACATGGTGAGAACAATGGATGAAGCACATGGTGAGAACAATGGATGGCGGCCATTTTAACTCACAGACACTGTTTGGACTTTTCAACACGGTGCCATCTCGCCAGTGTTTGGTGCACAGAGACATCGTGCAGTGGTTTTGGACTATACAGCAGGGGACACATTATACAGTGATTGTTTTTCATTTAGCCTGTATATGTTCTGCAGAATCTGCATTAAACTGCATCCTGAGAATTTATGCCCCTATTTATACATGACAAAACCTTACTGGCTTTAGCAATTGCATATTAACATTGAATATTGCTGCCTAGTTTGGTGTCTTTAACAATTCCCAAATCCTTCTTGTGTGTGGTTATCCCTAATTCACTACCATTTAGGGTGTAAGTTACTTGTGCGTTCTTGTGCATAACTTTGCATTTCTATACGTTAAATTTAATCTGCCATTTTAGTGCCCAGTCCCCCAATCTATCTAAATCCCTCTGCAGCAAAGCAATATCCTGCTCACATTTCATCACTTTTCAAAGTTTTGTGTCACTTGCAAACACTAAAACATGGCTTTCAATTCAGAAAATGTCCTCATACATACCGTAATTTTCTTTTCCTGGATACATCCATGGCAGCATCACGATAGGGTTAGCTCCTCCCCCTTGGCTGTTTAGGACAGGAAACACTTTACAAATAGGCCCTCCTTACCTAGTATCATCAGTTATGTAACACGCTTGAAGGATCTAAAACTATGGGAAGAGAAATTTATAGATGCTGCCATGGATGTATCCAGGAAAAGAAAATTACGATAAGTATGAGGAAATTTTCTGAATTTATGGCTAATCCATGGCAGCATCACGATAGGCTAATACCCAAGCTCAATTCAGGGAGGGAAATAAAAAACGAAGACAACGTAATAATGCATCAAAGAATTCCTATTTATTCAGAATCAAGAAACTGAGGAAAGAATGTTCCTTTCCAAATAAAGTGGCCATTCTGGACCTTACATCCAAGGCGTAATGTCTAATAAAGGTGTTGGTGAATTCCCATGTAGCCGCTCTGCAAATGCTTTCAATAGGAGTGTTAGTAGCAGCTGCCCATGACGTAGACAGATATATCTCAAAGAATGAGCCTTCAATCCTGAAGGGACTTAGTTTCTTGTGCTTCATATGCAGAAGAAATGGCAGTAACAATCCAGTGGCTTAAAGTAGATTTTGATGCAGCCAAGCCTCTATGAAATCCAGCAAAGTTCAAAAAAAGACTAGAAGATTTCCTCCAACTAGTCGTCTTATCCAGATAAATAGAAAGGCACCTGGAGACATCCAGAGTATGCCATCTCTCTTCCTCTGGATTTGAGGGAGACTGAAATAACGAAGGAAGAACTATCACCTCATTAAAATTAAATTCCAACATCACCTTAGGCCGGAAATCTGGTTTAGTTCGCCGAACCACTCGATCAGGATAGAACTTCATACAGGACTCTTCAGTAGATAAGGCCTGAATTTCAAACACCGTCTGTGGTAATGGCCACAAGAAGGAGGACTTTGAAGGTAAGCAGTTGGTCCAAGGAAAGAGGTTCAAAGGGACAAAGCCTTTAGAACGAAAGGAAGGTCCCAGGGAGGCGACAGGGATCTAACAGACGGGTTTGCCTTTTTAACTGCAGTCAGAAAATGGACCACCATGCTATCCAGAGCCCACCTGTAAGAGCAGACAAAGCTAAAACCTGTACACAAAGGGAACTAAGGCTCAGCCCTCTATCCAGACCAGTCTGCAGAAATTCCAAGATGTCGGAGACTGTGGGAGACAAACATGAAACATTATTATCTTTGGCCCAATCCGCAAATACCGTCCAAATGCGGTAATACGTAGAAGACGTAGATCTTCTTTTAGACTGCAAAAGAGTGCTGATCACTGCTTGAGAAAAGCCTTTGTTAGCTAAACATCTAGTCTCAGTTTCCATGCCATCAAATGGAGTGTCTTTGGAGATGGGTGGACCAGTGGTCCCTGAATCAGGAGATCTGGAATTCAATCACTAGAGACCTGAGGAGAGGGAACCATGGCCTGCGAGGCCAACATGGAATGATTGCTAACACCAGGAGCCGTTCCTTCTAGAGCCTTTTCAATGTTTTCCATATGAGAGGAAATGGGGAAATACATATGCCAGTTTGAAAGACCAAGTGCTGGACAGCAAGTCCGTGTCCAGAGTCCATGGATGAAATGTCCTTGAGAAAAATGTCGGCAGTTGAGTGTTTTTGGCTGAAGCCATTAGATGCACTTCCGGCAGTCCACACTGCAAAACTAGTTGACGGAATATTTTGGGGTTCAACTGCCATTCCTTGGGATCCAGATAGTTCCTTCTGAGGAAGTCGGCTCTTGAGTTTTCTGGTCCTGGAATATAAATTGCCGACAGACCCAATAAATTCTTCTGAGCCCACAACATAATGGGTTCCAGTTCCTGAAGAAGTTCCCGGCTTCTGGTACTACCTTGTCTGTTTAAATAGGAAACCGCCATTTAATTGTCCATGCGAATCTTCACCCATTTTCCCAGTAGGACATCTTGAAAGTGTATCAGACCTAAGAAAACCACATGCAGTTCTAGGAGGTTGGCTGGAACATGAGAGGCTCTGTTTACCCATTTGTCTTGGGCATTCAACTGAAGAAAATGAGAACCCCAACCTAGACCGCTGGCGTCTTTAGTTAAGGTTATCCAATCTATCTCCCCCAGAGGAAAACCTCTGCGGAGGTTTACAGGTTCTCTCCACAAGTAAAGGTTTTCCAAAGGAATTCTGTAATGAATATCTTTTTGGACCACTTGTCCTTGTCTTGGTTGAACCTTCTTAAAAAATACATCTGGGGATAGCACAGGTGCCACTCAGCCCATTCTACCAGGCCAATGGTTGATGAAAAATTTCCCAACATGCTCATGAACTCTTCGGCAGTGACCCATTCTGAGTCGATCATCTTCTGTGCCTTTGCCATAACTCAAACTCTTCTTTCTTTTGAAAGGAATACCATAGCTAGTTTTGTGTCGATCCATGCTCCTAGAAAGCATATACTCTGGGAGGGGCTAATGATAAATATTGAGGCCCTGTAGTTTCATCATCGCTATCAGAGCCAGAAGGACCTTTGAGAAGGTCGTTGGTTCTGTACTTAGGTGGCTAATATCCAATGACATACACATGAACACTGCATAATATACCGCTACCCAGAGGATCACTACGGATTTAATTCATATGTAATATGTGTATACACCACGCACTGCTACCAATAGGATCACTGCCACCCTAAGCCGTATGATAGAAAGCATGTGTCATATAACCACTACCCAGAGGATCACTGTGGAATTATCATAGATAAAAAGTGTATACCTCATGCACCACTACCCAAAAGATCACTGCGGTAATGTTTTAATGCATGAGTCACACCTAATTAACCGCTACCCGTAGGATCACTGCGGATACATTTACCATCACATTATACACATTATATTACCGCTATTAGAAAAACACTGCGGCATTCTTCAAATAGTAAGGGTATATGGCTTTATACATATCTTCATATTAAAAAGCTCACAGATGTTAGAATTTTCCAGGAGAGAGAGGCTGAACTCTCCCAGGAAAGAAGAGGTAAACTAAAACAAAATGTTTTAAAGGTAATGTAATTGACCTGAAACATGTCCACAGCCAAGAGGACAGGAAAAAAAAAACTGATGTTACCAGGTAAGGAGGGCCTATTTGCAAAGTGTTTCCTGTCCTAAACAGCCAAGGGGGAGGAGCAAACCCTATCATGATGCTGCCATGAATTAGCCAGGAATGCCTATTGCAAAATCATTTAAAAATATGTTAAATAGAAACGGTTCCAAAACAGAGCCCTGACGGACACCCCTTACCACTTTTGTCCAGCTTGAAAATGTATTATTAATGGCAACTCATTGTACTCTATCCTTAAGCCAATGTTCTACCCAAGAACAAGAATATTCATCTAGACTAATTTCTTTTAGTTTGAAGACTAACCTAGTGTGAGGAACCGTATCAAATGCCTTGGCAAAATCCAAGTAGATCACATTCACTGCAACACCCTGATCTATACTTCTACTTACTTCTTTGTAGAATGCCATTAGGTTAGTTTGACATGACCTATGTTTCATAAAACTATGTGAGCTTTCAATTTATGTGGAAATAAAATATATCTTTGCATCCAGTTGCTGTCCTGGTCATCTGATATACTCCAGTCCTGAGTTTAGGACCCAAGCCAGACAAGTTAAAGCAGACTTTTACTGCTCTCTCCTTGTGAGTTTATTCCATTCATTCGCTTTAATATTATAAGCTCTACATTATTACACTATATATTTTCCCCTTTTCGCCTTTTTGTATTATGTTCCTACATATCCCTGGGAGAACATTATGATACTTCAATTTTAGGAGACTAACAGTAAGTTTTTATTAGACTTACCACTGAGTGCAAATGCAAATTTTCACATTATCTTAAATTTATTGGTTTCACATTTTTAGCACCTTATTGTGCACTAACATTTTACACTGTTGCACGTTTTATGTATACACTGTATAGTATTTTAAAGGTACAGTGCACCTTTTTTTTTCTTTTATTGTTAAAGTTTTATGGTGTATTTGGGCTATTTCACTGTAAAGGTGCAGCTTTACCTTTTTTAATACTGACAAATTTTCTCGCGTAATATAATTATCAGCGCCTTTTCTGCATGTATTTTTTGTATATAACACACAAATATAAATACATATATTTTGACTACTGATGTAGTCCTTTTTAGAGCAACAATATAAATAAAATATTGGGTGAGACTAAAGGAGGATCACCACCACTACATGCTTAACTCACTTGTTGAACTATCTTGCAGTAAGCAGGCATTACTTAGTATATAACAATTACAATGCAATTGCCTCTTCATCATGAAAAAAAATGCTACTGTTTGAATGACCACTTTATTCTTAAAAAATATTGCTATAAAAGGATGTGAATTTGTCAGTGCCTTGAATTCCACACTGGGGCTTCCATTTCAATTCATAGCAATCTAAGGCCTCAATTTAATAAGCTTCTAAATTGTTTATCCACAGGAGTCCCAATTAAAGTCTATAATATTTTTTGTAAATAATCACTTGGAATGTTTTTCTAATGGTATTGAATCATTTGGAAAGCTTATTAAATCAAGGCCAAAGTGACTATCACCTGAGGTCATGGTTAGGTTACATTTGGAACCTTTGTCAATTCCAGTGTGCACCAATGACAGAAATTGTTATGTGTATGTATCTCTTGCACACATTGTTTACTTTTGAAGTCAACATGCCTTTTATTTTATTTATTTATTTATATAAATTGTTAGTTTTTTTTCCCATTATCAAAAATATAGACTTCTGATACAAACATTACATATAAAACATACATAGATTATGCCATGGAGTTAATACAATTGTTGCTAAATTCAGTTGAGATTTTAGGCCATGTGAGATGTAAAATAAATTATTCTAATTCAAAGCTTATCTGTGGTAACTCTAAATTCAAAAGATTTCTAATCATTTCCCAAAATTGTTTAACTTTAATGCACTCCCACCATATATAGGACAAGACTTTGAAATATTCACATCTCCAGCAGATGTTACTTATATAGGGATATATTTTGTTCAGTTGTTTTGGCACCATATACCATCTGTGGATGATTTTATATTGGATTTCGACAGTGTATATTCTTTTTAAGGCCGGGCATTACTTTATACCAGTCATTGATTTCGAAGGCTTTTGTAATATTATCCTTATTTAAGACTTGGTGAAGTTGTTTTTCCTTTTCCAAAGGGTTCCCTTTAATATTTTGGATAATAACATTTCTAACTCTTAGATATAAAAAGAGGTCCTTTTGACTTAAATTATATTCTTTAACAAGAGAATAAAAGGGTTTAATTTTTCCATTATTACGTATCATATCAACTTTAGTTATCCCTTTTTCAATCCATTCTTTAAGATTAGTGATGTCGAGAACATGAAATTTTCGGTTCGCGAACGCGAACTTCCGCAAATGTTCGCGAACCGGCGAACCGGGCGAACCGCCATAGACTTCAATGGGCAGGCGAATTTTAAAACACACAGGGACTCTTTCTGGCCACAATAGTGATGGAAAAGTTGTTTCAAGGGGACTAACACCTGGACTGTGGCATGCCGGAGGGGGATCCATGGCAAAACTCCCATGGAAAATTACACAGTTGATACAGAGTCTGGTTTTAATCCATAAAGGGCAGAAATCACCTAACATTCCTAAATCACAATCAATATGGATTGACACCTGACATATGACATATTGACACCTTGACATATGGATTGACACCTGTCCTCAGAGCCCCTGATGCACACGGACATAGAGCAGAATAGGGACTGTTCCCCCTACATAGGGTCACTTGGCAGATATGGATTGACACCTATCCTAAGGATCCCTGATACACACTGACAATGAGCAGAATAGAGACTGTTCCCCCTACATAGGGTCACTTGGCAGATATGGATTGACACCTGTCCTCAGAGACCATGATACACACTGACACAGAGCAGAATAGAGACTGTTCCCCCTACATAGGGTCACTTGGCAGATATGGATTGACACCTGTCCTCAGAGACCATGATACACACTGACACAGAGCAGAATAGAGACTGTTCCCCCTACATAGGGTCACTTGGCAGATATGGATTGAGACTGATACACACTGACACAGAGCAGAATAGGGACTGTTTCCCCTACATAGGGTCACTTGGCAGATATGGATTGACACCTGTCCTAAGGATCCCTGATACACACTGACACAGAGCAGAATAGGGACTGTTCCTCCTACATAGGGTCACTTGGCAGATATGGATTGACACCTGTCCTCAGAGACCATGATACACACTGACACAGAGCAGAATAGAGACTGTTCCCCCTACATAGGGTCACTTGGCAGATATGGATTGACACCTGTCCTCAGAGACCATGATACACACTGACACAGAGCAGAATAGAGACTGTTCCCCCTACATAGGGTCACTTGGCAGATATGGATTGACACCTGTCCTCAGAGACCATGATACACACTGACACAGAGCAGAATAAAGACTGTTCCCCCTACATAGGGTCACTTGGCAGATATGGATTGACACCTGTCCTCAGAGACCATGATACACACTGACACAGAGCAGAATAGAGACTGTTCCCCCTACATAGGGTCACTTGGCAGATATGGATTGACACGTGTCCTCAGAGACCATGATACACACTGACACAGAGCAGAATTGAGACTGTTCCCCCTACATAGGGTCACTTGGCAGATATGGATTGACACCTGTCCTCAGAGACCATGATACACACTGACAGAGAGCAGAATAGAGACTGTTCCACCTACATAGGGTCACTTGGCAGATATGGATTGACACCTGTCCTCAGAGCCCCTGATACACACTGACACAGAGCAGAATAGGGACTGTTACCCCTACATAGGGTCACTTGGCAGATATGGATTGACACCTGTCCTAAGGATCCCTGATACACACTGACACAGAGCAGAATAGGGACTGTTCCCCTACATAGGGTCACTTGGCAGATATGGATTGACACCTGTCCTCAGAGACCCTGATACACACTGACACAGAGCAGAATAGGGACTGTTCCCCCTACATAGGGTCACTTGGCAGATATGGATTGACACCTGTCCTCAGAGCCCCTGATACACACTGACACAGAGCAGAATAGAGACTGTTCCCCCTACATAGGGTCACTTGGCAGATATGGATTGACACCTGTCCTCAGGATCCCTGATACACACTGACACAGAGCAGAATAGGGACTGTTCCCCTACATAGGGTCACTTGCAGATATGGATTGACACCTGTCCTCAGAGCCCCTGATACACACTGACACAGAGCAGAATAGGGACTGTTACCCCTACATAGGGTCACTTGGCAGATATGGCGTGGTCGTGGGAGGAGGAGGATGACTTTCACCTCTTTCCCTGTTAGATTCCCGTTGTGCTGTGACATCACCCTTATACGCTGTGTAAAGCATACTTTTTAATTTATTTTGCAAATGCTGCATCCTTTCCGACTTGTAATTCGGTAACATTTCCGCCACTGTCTGCTTATACCGGGGGTCTAGTAGCATGGACACCCAGCACAGGTCGTTCTCCTTCAGCCTTTTTATACGAGGGTCCCTCAACAGGCACGACAGCATGAAAGACCCCATTTGCACAAGGTTGGATGCCGAGCTACTCATTTCCCATTCCTCCTCCTCACACAGAGCAGAATAGGGACTGTTCCCCCTACACTTGGCAGATATGGATTGACACCTGTCCTAAGGGTCCCTGATACACACTGACACAGAGCAGAATAGGGACTGTTCCTTCTACATAGGGTCACTTGGCAGATATGGTTTAACACCTGTCCTCAGAGACCATGATACACACTGACACAGAGCAGAATAGAGACTGTTCCCCCTACATAGGGTCACTTGGCAGATATGGATTGACACTGTCCACAGGCACGGGAGGCAAGCGCATGCTCCATGTGAACATGCTCAAGCCATACCACGAGCGCACGGAAGAGGTAACTGCGATCTGTGCACCTGCCACTGAAGATTTTGATAATTTGCCACTCCCAGATCTCCTAGACCTAGAGGGCCAGAGCGGAGACCTGGGAGACGTACAGTTAGGAGAACGGTTAGACCCCCAGGAGCGAACCCAGGTCCAAAGACTAATCCAGGACAAGAGGGCCACGTTTTCCAACCTACCTGGGTACAGTCCGTTAACCACTCACAAAGTTGAAACCCTAGACCAGAACCCCCTTCGCCAAACCGCCTATCACATACCCGAAGCAGTTAAAGAAAATATTCAGAAAGAAATTGAGGAAATGATGCAGTTAGGGGTGATAGAACACTCTGACAGTCCCTGGGCCTCCCCGGTAGTACTAGTACCGAAACGGGATGGCAAGACCCTTTTCTGTGTAGACTACCGGAGGCTAAACGATAAAACAACCTCAGACGCCTCGTCTATTCCCCTGGATAGACGAGCTCCTAGACAAAATGGCCAGAGGCCAGTACCTCACCACAATAGATCTGTGCAAGGTCTGCAGAGCACACGCAAATTCCATTAGCCGAGGACGCTATCCACAAGTCGGCATTTGTCACCTCGTTTGGCCTGTATCAGTTTAAGGCCATGCCATTTGGGATGAAGAATGCCCCGGCTAACTTTCAGAGGATGGTAGATCGGCTACTGGATGGGTTTCAGGAGTATGCCTGCGCCTACTTGGATGATATAGCCATTTTTAGCTGCTCCTGGCCCTAACACCTGACCCACATAGGAGCCGTACTAGACCGGATAAAGGAGGCTGGACTGACCCTAAAGCCCCGTAAGTGCCATATAGGAACGCGTAAAAACCTCCCCAAGATAGTAGTATGGGCCCCAGAGTGTGAACAGGCCTTCCAACAGCTCAAGACGGTGCTCATTAAATCACCTGTACTTTCTGCTCCTGATCCAACTAAACGCTTTCTCGTCCATACAGACGCTTCTATGTTTGGATTGGGAGCAGTACTGAGCCAAGTCGGAGCAGATGGCAGTGAGCAACCCGGGGCTTATCTAAGCCAGAAACTTTTGCCCAGGGAAGTAGATACACTGCCATTGTATGGGCCCTGCCTGGCGGTGGTGTGGGCCCTCAAAAAGCTGCAACCTTACTTGTATGGACAACCGTTTACCTTACTCACAGATCACAACAAATTTGGGGCACTGCGCGTGCAATCTAATGTGCCACCAGATAGGAGTGGTGTGTTAAGTAGTACTATTCTTATCAGTTTAATCCCTGTTACGTCCCCTATCCGTTGATGTGGAGCAAGACGCAGCAGCAGAAGAGGACTCAGCCGAGGAGGTTATGGAAGAGGATGGAGTAGGAGGAGTAGAGGAGGTGGCAGCAGGCCTGCCTGCAAGTCATGGCGGTGTCACCAACTCCTCTGCAGAGCCACGCATTCCATGCTTGGCAGCCGTCAGCAGGTTTGCCCAATGCGCAGTGTAGGTGATATACCTGCCCTGACCATGCTTTGCAGACCAGGTATCAGTGGTCAGATGGACCCTTGCCCCAACACTGTGTGCCAGACATGCCATTATTTCCTTTTGCACAATCGAGTACAGGTTGGGGATTGCCTTTTGTGAAAATAAATTTCGTCCGGGTACCAGTGCGTGAGTGGTGGCAATGGGCACAGTATCCACTGTGAGCCTGACACACCCGCTGGCAGACAACTAACTGCTATTCAATCTATAACAGTGAAAAAAGTTTTTTGTTTTTAAATGCAAGCTATTATGACACCAGATATAAGTGGCACTGTGAACTGGCAGAGTACACGCTGTAGGGCTGACACACCTGCTTTGAGACAACTAACTGCTATTCAATCTATAACAGTGAAAAAAGTTTTTTGGTTTTTAAATGCACGCTATTGTGACACCAGATATGAGTGGCACTGTGAACTGTCAGAGTACACGCTGTAGGGCTGACACACCCGCTTTGAGACAACTAACTGCTATTCAATCTATAACAGTGAAAAAAGTTTTTTGTTTTTAAATGCAAGCTATTGTGACACCAGATATGAGTGGCACTGTGAACTGGCAGAGTACACGCTGTAGGGCTGACACACCCGCTTTGAGACAACTAACTGCTATTCAATCTATAACAGTGAAAAAAGATTTTTGGTTTTTAAATGCACGCTATTGTGACACCAGATATGAGTGGCACTGTAAACTGGCAGAGTACATGCTGTAGGGCTGACACACCCGCTTTGAGACAACTAACTGCTATTCAATCTATACAGTGAAAAAAGTTTTTTGGTTTTTAAATGCAAGCTATTGTGACACCAGTGAGTGAGTGGTGGCACTGGGCACAGTATCCACTGTGAGCCTGACACACCCGCTTTGAGACAACTAACTGCTATTCAATCTATAACAGTGAAAAAAGTTTTTTGGTTTTAAATGCACGCTATTGTGACACCAGATATGAGTGGCAAAGTACACTGGCAGAGGTCTGCAGAGCACACGCTGAAGGAGGCCTGACACCCGCTTTAAGGACACTGACTGCTATTAGCTTACACTGAAAAACTTTTTTTCTTTGTAAAAGCACGCTATAGAGACACCAGATATGAGTGGCAAAGTACACGGGCAAAGGTCTGCGCACACGCTGAAGGAGGCCTGACACCCGCTTTAAGGACACTGACTGCTATTAGCTTACACTGAAAAACTTTTTTTCTTTGTAAAAGCACGCTATAGAGACACCAGATATGAGTGGCAAAGTACACGGGCAAAGGTCTGCAGAGCACACGCTGAAGGAGGCCTGACACCCAGACGCTTGCAGACAACTAACTGCTATTCAATCTATTACAGTAAAACGAAACGGATGATCCCAAATGCACAAGGCTATGGGAGCACCCGAAAGAAGGGATCTAAGGGTCTGCACTTAAAAAATGCTAAAAATAAAAAAGGCTCTATTATAGGGTAGAAAAAATCCCTCAAAAAAGGAAACTTACAAAAACAACACTTCAAAACTAAAACACACAGGAGGGGATTTGGACTAAAAGCAGTAAGATAATGATATGAAATCTCTATAGACTCAGGGAATCCAAGTAAAGATAGAAGGATGTATATGGTATATAAATAATTAGAGTAATATAGTAATGACTCTCTTGGTATATAACCCTGAGTATACGTAATATCAAGAAAAAAGGATAATTCTAATGTTATGAAATAGCTCCACTATGTATAACACAATAAGGACTATTAACAAACAAAAGGAAATCTCTATGAAGAGTTGTTGCAATCAAAAAACAGGATTGCTCCTCTTGTAAGTAAAAAATACAGTGGGGAGCCCTTGCTACAGTGAACAATAAACACACTAATGTGTGGGCTGGATTGCAACAGTGTACTGAACAAAAATGGTTCAGTTTGTATACGTGCAAAAAAGCAACTGTAGCTATGCGTGGCTTAACTAGGCAGGTTGACACCAACAAAACCCTATCAAAAGAGCCATAAGCTAATCTATTGCTGAAAATCCTAGCAATGAAAAGCCTTGAAGAACGCAGCAAGGTCTCTTTTTTAGGGTTTATATATATTTATATATGTTGAATTTTTAATTTACCACCATCTTTATTTGTTGATTCCATCTGGATTCCCTGGAGTGTTCATATATTACACATTAAGAGCTTATAAAATAACACTATGGGCTACTAGCTGTCATGAAAGTAGCTTTAATAATAGAAGATTTTCTTGGAAAACATTAATTTGTCTTTGCCATTTATTAAAGAATGAGTCTCTATAAGTATATGTAAGTCCATCCTGTGGTTATTATATAATAAGGCAGAAAACCACTTTTGGGTTATGACAAACTTATTTACACATATATAATTAGTGGACATACATATAGCTAATTTTGACATCAAGAAAAGGGTTTTTTACCCGGCTATTTTATCATGAAATATGTTATTTCCTGTTTAATTGGTCCATATTCTTATTGAGCCCCTTATATACATGAGATATGTATACATATGATTTAGAATTCCAGGGGATCCTGTGTGTAGCAGTAGATTCATCATATTGTGGGGTTTCTTTCCCCTTAGCTACGGTACTACGTTTCACATTATGGCCCCTCCCCTATGGGAGGAGCCACATGACATTATGCCGGCAGTACACTCTACTCACATAGATGGCTGAAATCTTGGCGGGAAAAGAGTAAGTACACCCACATTCGGCGATTGGCTAAAAATGAAGTACAGCCCGGTATATATTTAGCCTCTTTCAGTGCCCTCTCTACCTTTGACAAAGGCGCTTTGCTAGCGCCGAAACGGACGTTAGGTTTCATGCTGCTTTTTTATTTTTAATCACAGCACTGAGTTATGTGCTCACGGGGTGGGAGAGTGAGATTCGGTTAGGTGTAGGGAGTAACTAATGTAGACTTCCTTTTATGTGCAGTTAGGATCTTATCTTTATAGCTTTAGCTCAGTTTGTATATGTGCAAAAAAGCAACTGTAGCTATGCGTGGCTTAACTAGGCAGGTTGACACCAACAAAACCCTATCAAAAGAGCCATAAGCTAATCTATTGCTGAAAATCCTAGCAATGAAAAGCCTTGAAGAACGCAGCAAGGTCTCAGTATAGTGAAGCTAAAGCTATAAAGATAAGATCCTAACTGCACATAAAAGGAAGTCTACATTAGTTACTCCCTACACCTAACCGAATCTCACTCTCCCACCCCGTGAGCACATAACTCAGTGCTGTGATTAAAAATAAAAAAGCAGCATGAAACCTAACGTCCGTTTCGGCGCTAGCAAAGCGCCTTTGTCAAAGGTAGAGAGGGCACTGAAAGAGGCTAAATATATACCGGGCTGTACTTCATTTTTAGCCAATCGCCGAATGTGGGTGTACTTACTCTTTTCCCGCCAAGATTTCAGCCATCTATGTGAGTAGAGTGTACTGCCGGCATAATGTCATGTGGCTCCTCCCATAGGGGAGGGGCCATAATGTGAAACGTAGTACCGTAGCTAAGGGGAAAGAAACCCCACAATATGATGAATCTACTGCTACACACAGGATCCCCTGGAATTCTAAATCATATGTATACATATCTCATGTATATAAGGGGCTCAATAAGAATATGGACCAATTAAACAGGAAATAACATATTTCATGATAAAATAGCCGGGTAAAAAACCCTTTTCTTGATGTCAAAATTAGCTATATGTATGTCCACTAATTATATATGTGTAAATAAGTTTGTCATAACCCAAAAGTGGTTTTCTGCCTTATTATATAATAACCACAGGATGGACTTACATATACTTATAGAGACTCATTCTTTAATAAATGGCAAAGACAAATTAATGTTTTCCAAGAAAATCTTCTATTATTAAAGCTACTTTCATGACAGCTAGTAGCCCATAGTGTTATTTTATAAGCTCTTAATGTGTAATATATGAACACTCCAGGGAATCCAGATGGAATCAACAAATAAAGATGGTGGTAAATTAAAAATTCAACATATATAAATATATATAAACCCTAAAAAAGAGACCTTGCTGCGTTCTTCAAGGCTTTTCATTGCTAGGATTTTCAGCAATAGATTAGCTTATGGCTCTTTTGATAGGGTTTTGTTGGTGTCAACCTGCCTAGTTAAGCCACGCATAGCTACAGTTGCTTTTTTGCACGTATACAAACTGAACCATTTTTGTTCAGTACACTGTTGCAATCCAGCCCACACATTAGTGTGTTTATTGTTCACTGTAGCAAGGGCTCCCCACTGTATTTTTTACTTACAAGAGGAGCAATCCTGTTTTTTGATTGCAACAACTCTTCATAGAGATTTCCTTTTGTTTGTTATCAGTCCTTATTGTGTTATACATAGTGGAGCTATTTCATAACTTTAGAATTATCCTTTTTTCTTGATATTACGTATACTCAGGGTTATATACCAAGAGAGTCATTACTATATTACTCTAATTATTTATATACCATATACATCCTTCTATCTTTACTTGGATTCCCTGAGTCTATAGAGATTTCATATCATTATCATACTGCTTTTAGTCCGAATCCCCTCCTGTGTGTTTTAGTTTTGAAGTGTTGTTTTTGTAAGTTTCCTTTTTTGAGGGATTTTTTCTACCCTATAATAAAGCCTTTTTTATTTTTAGCATTTTTTAAGTGCAGACCCTTAGATCCCTTCTTTCGGGTGCTCCCATAGCCTTGTGCATTTGGGATCATCCGTTTCGTTTCTTTGTTCTGTATCTAATTACAAGGGTTATCCCCTATAGGGGTCTATGGACACACTCTAGACTCCTATTTATTAGGATTCTTTTTTACTTACTTAATCTATTACAGTGAAAAAAATTTTTTTTCTTTTTAAATGTCAAGCTTAAGCTATTGTGACACCAGATATGAGTCGTGGCACTGGGCAAATGGGCACAGTATCCACTGTGAGCCTGACACACCCGCTTTAAGGACACTGACTGCTATTCAATCTATAACAGTGAAAAAAGTTTTTGGTTTTTAAATGCAAGCTATTGTGACACCGGCGGACGCGAACACAGTATGTTCGCCAGGAACTGTTCGCCGGCGAACCGTTCGGTGCATCACTATTTAAGATTAATATCTTGTATTTTATATTCTAAAACTTTTTACAGTGTTAAATTTATTCTTAATGGATTGAAGTTTTTCTTATTAAGAAATTTCTTCCAAAATTTTATGAGATTTTCTATAATTATATTTGGCCATAAATTTATTTTTTTCCCCTTGGCTGTCCAGAAAATACAATTCAAGTCAACACTATTAGATGCTTCAATTTTATTGATCACAAGTGCAGAATCAAATATGCATCATGATATCTGTTAACCAAAGACAAATTGATGCCTCCTATTGTTGCTTTCATTAAAAGAATGGATGATGTAATTCGAGGCCTTTTAGAAAACCATATATAGTGATTAAAAACCCTTTGTACTTCTTTCAGCCACTTTCAGGGAAAATTTAACGGTACCATCCTGAATAAGTAAGTCCATTTAGGGATGATATAGGTTCTTATTACATTTCTTCTACCCCACCACAATAATTCTTTATACATCCATTTATTAAGACTTTCTTTAGTTTGGACTAATAGAACTTGAAAATTAAATTCTTATATTTTCTTGGGATCTTCCAATATTTTGATCCCCAGATAGTCTATTGCAGGGGTTCTTAACGTTAGTCCTCAGGACCCCCTACCAGTCCAGGGTTTAGGGATTACCTGGGTGTGTCTAAGGTGTTTAGAAAAAAAAACACCTTAGAGTCTGTGGCGGAACCAACCTCGCCACTATGCACTGGTTGCCAGCCTCCTGCCAAGTGACTATGGCCCCTGGGATGTATTGCCCTTTAAAGACATGATTTGGGCATGCTGCTGCTAGCCCTTTTAAGAACCATCTGGGGACATACTGTGGAGTTACTGGGTGGCCACCATTTCCTGTATCAGAAGCACATGGTGAGAACAATGGATGGCGGCCATTTTAACTCACATACACTGTGTGGACTTTTCAACACGGTGCCATCTCGCCAGTATTTGTTGCACAGAGACATCGTGCGGTGGTTTTGGACTATACAGCAGGGGACACATTATACAGTGATTGTTTTTTCTTTAGCCTGTATATGTTCTGCAGAATCTGCATTAAACTGTATTTTCCAAAGTACTGAACGGACCTGGGTGAATTTTGGATATGTGGTTCACCCAGATCCCCCAGTTCCAATGATATACTTTTTATGGGGTTATTGCATGTTTTGGGGTCCCTGTGATGTGTTTTATGAAACTGTATTTCTCTGGCTGTGATAATTAGATTACCCATTGTGTTCAGTAATCATATCACAGCCAGAGGGGAGGATTTTGTGTGGGAGTGTCTGGGTGTATTGTATGGATTGATTGGCTGTTTTGTAACGCCCTGTGGGCTGTACTATGTTTGTGGATTGGGAATAAAAGAGACTGTATGTGACAGTACAGGGAGTTCCTGTTTAACCCTCAAAGTGAAGTGTTGTCTCATTATTGGGGGAAGGATTTATTGTATGCTGTTCCAGTTTGACTGCTAGGAGAGTAAACCTATTCATATGGTTCCTATTCAACTGTCTACAGCATTCATATGCTTGAGAGGATTCATATGCTTCTCCGGTTCGGTGGTTGTGGTGTCTGCTGCAGTGCTTGGAGACCTCAGGAAGTGCTAGGAGCATCCTTCAACGGAGGTACCCAGTCGGGGTGCCAGGTGATCCGTTACAGAGTCTAAGGTGTTTTTTCCCCTTTTTCTAAACACCTGAGACACACCCAGGTAATCCCCAAATCCTGGACTGGTAGGGGGTCCTGAGGACTGGGTTGAGAACCCCTGGTCTATTGGGCCGATGGTCCACTGAAATGTGTATTTAGATCTTAAAACATTTTCTTTTTTTTTAAATTAATATTTAGTAGCATCGCTGATGATTTAGACATATTTAATTTGTAATTATAAAAACTACTAAATGTTTGTATTTCTTCTAGTAATGCAACTAAAGAATTATCTATGTTATTACAACAATATCATCTGTGTAAACAAAAAGATGAAACAATTCCTGTGGTAAAGAAGCATCAGTTATTATTGGATTATCTCTTATATTTATCAAAAAGGGTTCTAGCGTTAAAGTGTATAAGATAGGAAACAGGGGGCACCCTTGGTATATAAACCATGTAGATTTTATTCCTGAGCCAATTATTATTGCCGTGGGTGTAGTATATAGGGCCGTGATTTTATTTAAAAAAAAACAATTTTCAAATCCGTATAAATTAAATGTTTCGTACATAAATTGCCAACTGACCCTATCAAATGCTTTCTCAGCATCTAAAAATAGGGCCAGTTGGGGTATGGAATGTCTTTTGGAGATGTCTAAAGAATGTCCAGGACATACTTGGAAACTAGAGAAATCTCAATGTATCTTTCCTGGTAAAATATTTTATAAATAAATAAATATTTTATAAATAAAACAATCTCATATTTTGGGAAGAAGATCTTGAGGACACGAAGCCTACTTGGTCTCTATGAACTACTGATGGGATATTGTATTTTATTCTCAAGGCTAGAATGGTAGAGTAAATCTTAATGTCTACATTTATGAGTGATATGGGATGATAATCAACATGCCTTTTAGTTACCAGCCTTGCCTGAGTCAGCATAAAAAGGTTGTTTTGTTTTTTTCCATGCACCAGTGTGTGTAATGCAGATCTACCTCAGTCCTGCAATATTGCCATGCCATGTAATATCACATCCTATGCAAATTACTTAATTAAAAACTATTTTGGTTGTGGTTCCAGACACTTTTTTAATGTTCTATTTTCTTCAAATGATGCCTACCTGACATCCGTCAATATTCTGACTTTGAATGAATGCTTCAATCTTCAGACCACTGGACCTCTCCTTTCCCTTATCACCCTTATCACCTTAGACATGGGAAGGATGCTGCGAATGGAGAATCATACTTCTAGTTAGATTATGTTGGTGAACGACACTATAGATTTCTGATCACAGGGAGAGTTTCTAATTATTTATTTATTTTTTGTTTCTCTATTTCACTCAGTTTATTTTATGTATTATTTTTTGTTTATTTTTTGCTTTTTTGATTGCTCATTCAAGTGATTTTTGTAGCATCAGGATAGAGCTAGATACTAGGGGGCAGGGGTATCTTAGATTAGGTGCCCATGAAGGCACAAGATGAGTTAACAGATGATCTCCCACTCCCTCCGCTTACTTTCTTGTATGTCTCTGACTATCACTGTTTATGATCTCCTACCTGTCTTCATAAAGTTACCACGTTTTTTTTCTTTTAATTACAGTAATGCAGGCAACAGGGGTTATAACTATTGCCTGCATTCTATTGTTAACAGGTATGGAGATAATTGAGTGATTTTAAAGCCCTTAAGTGTATATGACACAAATACCTATCCTGTAGCAAGATGATATATGAATGATATTTTTTTTCAATACATAATTCATTATATCTATATCAAGGCTGGACTCTTATGTTCTTGTAAATTTTATTGATTCTACATTTACGCAACACTTTGAGCTTCTAGGAGGACACACACACTTTAGATAAGATCTAACATATAATATTTGAATAATGAATATTTCTTTCCAAATGACAGTATTTCTATTTGCCAATAAAACCTGTGTTTTGCATTTTCTTTCAGATGTTAGCAATATACCTAATGTGATGATATTTCTCTTACTTTATTTTCATTTCGATTTCAGTAGCTATTACATAAAGCTATTCAGTATAATTTATTTAGATTGAACACTATGTATGTTAATCATCTACAATTACACTCAAAATTATAATTTACATATTTAATCTTTTAACATAATGTTTTGTTTTATTTTAATATTAACCTAATATGTACAAAACACAAACAATAATTTCACAACATTCAGTTTTGAGTTTTGTTTCATTTATTTCTCTGAGCCATTTTGATTGCATGGCCAAAAAATAATACAGTCAACATTAACAATGCAATTCCAATTTTCTAAAAGCAATTCACAGGGAACTGAAGTTTTTCATTTGCAATAAGTCTGGTATAAAAAAAATGAGTCACCTGTGATCTTGAATACAATAGGATGTACAAAAACAAATATATCTGCTGAAATAAGACACAGTTTTAGGACTTCATAGTTCACATTTATGATACATAAAATACAGTCAATGTTGCTTATATAGTGCTGATGGTATCTGCTGCACAGTTCTATTACATTGTCTATACCTGAACAATGGTAAAGAAAAAGAACTTTAACATAATACATGTAATTATATGCAACATTTTTCATTTATGCTGTGTTTTAATGTTAATGCACTTATACCAAAGACATTAAATGTTGCTTGAGATGATTTTTAATATTATTTTTGTTTATTTTGAGAACGTACTGTGACGAGAGCAATCTCGCCACATTGCATTGGAGAAGCCTGGTTACCCGCCTGTTGCCCTTAGACTATGGCCCCATGTTAAAATACATCTTTTTACCTGCAGAAAAGATCTATTCGTTCTTTTCTGCCTGGTGTTCGGTAGATTCAATCTACCGAACAACCTCACAAATGACTGGACCACCTGGGAGCTGGAGTGTGCCGGCAATTAGCCTCCCTGAAGCTGCGGTTAACCGCAGCTTAATTGACGAATGCTGGGTGGCCGCCATTCGTATCACGAACACGAGGTCGCGGCCATTTAAAACATGCGAACGCACAGCGGTGTTCGACGCTTAATTCATGGAACTGAAATCGGACACAGTTTTGCGCGAACACCGCTGAAGCCGCCGACCTCCCTTCTTGTTCGGTGAAAGTACACGAATGGCCCGGTGTTCGGTACTTTTGTTTGAATATGTTATACCCCAGATAGGAATCCCATGGAGCCCATTCACATGAGAACTGACTGTGTAAAGACTTTGGCTCCATGGCGATTACACTGTATTCTTGTGGTCTGAGTGCCATTCGCTTAACAATGTGCACTCAGACCTGAGCTATCTGGGGATATGTTAAATGTATGCTTTTAATGTTATGTGTCTTACATAGTGCATTTTAATAGTAATGCCTGTGTTAGTATCCCCACGTGCATAATGGCGATTTGCCTTTGTCTTGGGAGATAATTGAATTACTTCTCAATTATCTCCAAGGCAGAGGGGAGGAAGCCAGGATGCATTGTGGGAATACAATGTGACTGTGTGTCCTATTTTGCTAATTGTCTGTCCCGTGTCACAGTCTCCCATTTGGTCCCCTAGGGGAGTGTCATAAATATGAGACGTATATGTTAAATGTATGCTTTTGAGACGTGCATAAATACTGGGCAGGTAGCCCTCATTAAACAGACCACTGCTTGACCCTCAACACGGAGCCTTGTCTCGTCTTTGGGGGGATTTACTGGACGCTGATAGAGACTGATTGCTAGGAGTGTAAGCCGCTTGGATGCTTTTCCTATTCGTCTGCTAGCAGTGATTCATATGGTTCCAGTTTGTGTGTTTGGAGTGCTATATTGTATGCCATTCAGGAGTTTGGAGCATTCCCTTATTGGCTGTTCATGAGTTTGGTATTCTACAGTAGCTGTGCCTGCATCTCTGGAAAGGGGGACGATCGCCTAAACGGTTTTTACCCCTTGTGTGCAAAATGGTCCGTTACACCTACAATTTGTTTTTGAGAATTTACTAATTACTGATAGCTTTATTTATTAAACTCAGAATTTTCACTGGCATGAGTTTAATTTTCTCCAAAAACATATTCTTAAAGAATAAATGTTGGAAATATGAGCAGGATTTAATAAAGTTGTTACTAAACCCTTTGTTAAATACCATACTTGCGAACTTCATACAGGAAACATGTATGTCTTTGCTCAGACGTTCGGGAGGCAAGGACAAGGACTTTTCCTCCGCTAGATCTGTGAAGATAGGAACTCTGGAACAAGGCACTGAAGTGTGAATAGCTCTATTCCCCCCCAATAAATGGATGACACACAGTTCTTGGAGTACAACTGATTTAGTTTGCTCAAACACAGCCTTTTATGCACAGACCCTGAGCATGGGTCTCCATACAAAATATACACAAGCTCCTCTCTGGTGACCCATTGTCTGAGAGATAGTTGAGTCACAATTATCTCTCGGTTACAGTAAAATACAGAAAACATACAAAAACATCCCCAAAACATATTCATAATTTACAGAAACCCCACAAGTTTTATATCCCTGAATAGCTCAGATCTGAGTGTACAACATATCCAAATAATGCTCAGATCTGTTTGGTACAACGGAATCGTAATACAGGTAAATTTCTGACTACCTGGCCACAAAGTGATGGACCAAAATAGTCCCAGGGAATTGAGGACAATGGCCGGTCTCCTTTCAAGGGTTCCTGTGCAAACACCAACGAATGCTCCCTCTGGCTTCTAAGGAGCAAATGCTCCCCCCAGCCGGTAGTTCCTATCTCCCGAACTCAATTTGTCTAGTTGGTCGGGAAGTTGAGCAGGCAGCAGTACTATATTTACCCGGGTTCTCAAGACCGCATGCCTGAAACCAGTTCCAGACGTTTGACGACCATGTACCGTTGCCTGTGTTTGGGAGACAAAATGTCCACCATTAAATGGATCACGTGCGTTTGATTATACAAATGGCGGCCACCCAGGGAAAACACACGAGTTATTTACTTAATTTGTGGTTAACAGCCGGGGAGGTCCGTGTTCGGGGAGGTATAAAAGGGGGACCACACACCATCCATTCAGCAGACGAATAAGGGGGTACAGACAACCGAACGCAGGGGAAATAAGTCTGCTACAGTAGGGAGGGACCCATAAACAACTTTAGTTTGCTGAAAAGCCTAACATGTGAAGATTGTGTCCTATTTTTTCCTGTTGCAAAAAGTGCAGATTTCAATAGAAATTAATACTTTTATAAATTAACCTGGTTACACCCCTTGGCTTTCAAGCAGACAACAGTTAATGTTAGTTCCTGGTTGCATTAGCTCAATGCAGCTGACTTCAAGAGGCAGCAATTGAGCAGAGCATCTGACTTACAAAGACTTCTAATTGAGCAGTATTAGGAATTCTGTGAATGGACAGCCACAGAAAGTCTGGGTGGTGTTAGAAGGGGAGAGAACTGCAGGTTTTGCAAGCTAATTTTAGATATATCCCCAATAAAAAATACATAATTAAATGCATTCAAGTTTTCATATATCTACTAAACAGTGGTTTTATTTATTCTGTATTTGGGCAGTGAAGTGTCCCTTTAATGCCAACATATAGTATTACCACCACACAGCAGCCTTCTGTGTGAGATAAGTTAAGTATCTCACAGTAAACCTGAAGAAATGTTCAAGGCCTGCAAACCTTGTCTGGAGTCGCTACACAGACATTATTGTGAGAATTTCCTTTTATTCTTCTCATCTATTATCCTAATACTTTTTTGTGTCTCTTATTTGAAAATGGAAATGGCCATTTGAATTAAAAGATTTTTCTAAAGGGCAGTTTAGGTCTCCATAAGGAATACCTTATTGTTTTATAGAATGTTTGCCAATATTTTCAGGGTTTCTTTTTTTTTTTTTGCTGGGGTGGGGTTATTATTTATTATTTTTCACATTTGCAAACAGTGTTTAATATTTGAGGTTATTCCGTTTGAGTATGCCACTGTTCTACAGTGAATCAAAATTACATTTGCAATAAAATCCTGATTTTTAAAAATATTTATTTTTTATTTTTTTTGTCCCTGACAATAGCAATCTTCTAATGAATGTTGAGTTCCAATATTGCATAAATATATCTATTTAACATCACTTGAGTAACAGATTATTATTATTATTATTGGCATTTATATAGCGCCAACAGATTCCCTGAGCTGATCATGACTGAGAAAGATAAGACAACCAACTCATTATTAAATTAATATGTGGAGGATTCTAACCCCATCTTAACTCACCATGTAATTCTGAGAGCTGGTCTGTGTATTTGGAACATGTACCCAAACCATCTCACCAGTCTCACCATCAAGTTGAAACTTTAAACCAAGACTAGCATTATGGAAGGAGAAACATGATACCTATTGCTACTGCCACTCATTGTTACATAAGTATATAGGCTGAAAAAAGACTTGAATCCATCATGTTTAGCCTTTCTCACATCTGTTTTTGGTCTTGACCCAAAAGAAGGCAAAAAAAAAAGTTTGAAGCACTTTCCAATTTGCAACAAACTAGAAAACAAATCCATCTTGATCCCAGAATGCCAGTAAGATCTCTCCTTGAGGTAGAAGGTAGTGGAATTGGGAATTCAATGGACAAGCTTGTATCCTGTATGGTCGCCTCTGACCACAGATCATAGCTAGATTTTAGTTGACTGTTGGGATTGTGCAAAAATCTTAGCAGTATCTTGAAGTAAAAATTAAAAAAGGTAGATTGCAAAAGGATGTCACAATGTTTTCAGGATGATGTGTTGTTTTTCGGTGTTTCATATATTTATTTTGAAAATAAGAAAAGTCAGATTCATAGATAATAGCTAAGATGCAGAGAAAGCATTGTAATATTGACGATTTTGGTTATGTTGAATCAGGTATAAATTAAACTTGTCTACGTAGCCATAATATAGGTCACAGATGCCTCATTCCAGGGTGCTATTTAACCTTGTACTGAGAGCCCCAGATGCAATTTTTTTTCCCCCAAGTAAGTGGGTTAATCTCATATGAGCAGACATTAGGTTGTTAAAGTAGGACCTGTCAAAAATGGGGTACAATGTAGATGTGTCAGGCTTGTGCAACGTATGATCATATACTGTAACTAAACCCCCATTATTTTTGCCTAGACTAGGTGTTATAAAATAAAAAAAAATCTGTGAGCCTTGAAGTTGCTGTTTAGTGTATGAGTGAGTGCGCTGGATCATATGTACTATAGTCATAATATACAATGTAATTTTAATATATATATATATATGTATATATATAAATAAAGAAATCGACTGGATAGCACCGTGTTAATGTCACCAACTTTGAACTGGGAACTGACTTGCCCAGGTCCACTGCACCAGTAAGTGTCCCTGGGCAAAACACCTAATAATCAATGAGAGAAACATGAACCAAGAGAGTCATGGCGACTCTGACTTTGCCTGGATTAACAAGGTCTGCGTCAGATGCTAGGAACCAGGGCAAAGGCTTGAATGCTACTACAACAGCAGACCCAATGAGAGAGGCTACATGAAACATGTGGGAGCTATGGATGAATAAGAGACCATCATCTACCCTAACACCAAAACAGCTGGTTACACAATGTTTGAACATCTTCAAGAGAAATCTGGAAATTACAACAGAGGAGGAAGAAATTCCCGTACCCACATTCTTACCTGCAGAGAATTATCAACCATTGTGACAACAGATATAAGGGAAATAAGGGAAAGAACTAGCAGTCGTTAACTGTTAATTAGTGGTCAGAAGATCAGGCTCACCATGGAGACTACAACTGGAAGCCAAGATAAAGATGGATCACCTTAACAGAGGTGGAAAGATCAAAGATAGATGCGGAAGTATGCGGAAGTATGCACAGACGCGCTGGAAACAGCTAAGCAGAGACTGACAAAACTGGCAAGAGAATCAATGCCCTCTTTACCAAAGAACCGCCCAAGGTGTATGTACAGCTACAGGGTAACTACTCATCTCATAACATTCCATAGGCCCAGTAGCTACTGCCAGTCATCACAGTCATGAAATGCTGATATGATCCACAACTACTGGATAAAGAAGTTAACAGCGCTGCAGCACCAATGAACCTACTAGCAACAGGCCAATGAACCTACTGAACCAATGAACCTTCTCACTCTGACTGGCTAACACAGAACAATACTGGTGATGAAGGACCCTCACAAGGGAACAGCACCATCCAACTACCGACCCTAGCATGAAACTCCTGTCAGGCTGTCATCATTGCATCCAAGGGCCTATGAGTCAATATATGAGTAATACTCAGAAGGGGATCAAAACACCAACTACTGGTAGACCAAGCAGCCACAAGGTCTTCTGTGTACAGCCTGGATTGACTACAAATAAGCCTATGACACAATGCCACACAAATGGATACTGGAATGCTTGGCTCTCAACAAGGTCAGCAAGACAATAAGAGCCTTCATCAAGAACTCGATGGGCAAGTGAGAATACAACTCTAGAAGCCAATTCCAGGAAAATAACTCAAGTGAACATTAAATGTGGCATATACCAAGGTGATGCACTATCCCCAATGCTGTTCTGCATGGGCCTCAACCCCTTTAGCCAGATCATCAAGAAGAGTGACAGGTTCAAGAGTGGAGCTACCATCAGCCACCTACTCTATGGATGACATCATGGATGACATCAAGCTGTATGCTAAGAGTGATACTGATTGTCACATATTCATCCTCAACTTGTGATATCTGTGGTAATAATTGCCTTCCTGGCAATAACAGAAGTCCCGCTTAGCAACCCTGCGCCAGTATACCTGACTCCTGCAACATGTTGGTGGATGCCGGTCGCAACAGATCCATTACATATTATAGCTCCACGTCCACATGCGTGTGATGTCACACATTATCCGAGAGTGTGTTTCTGGTTATTTACTTTGGCTTCGTTTTGACTTCCCTGACTTCTGCTATCCTTGACTATTGGCTTTCCCTTATCGCTGTGTCCCATTCTGTGTCCCTGATCTCAGCTAGTATATTGACTATTCTTAGGTATGTTAAGTCTGGCCATTCTAAGGTCCGGTTAGACGTTACCCTTAGTCCTAGGTGTGACATATTTCTGCATGGTGGATCAACTGTAATCCTGAAATTACGACATGGCCATAGATCCTGCAGAATTGTGTCAGCACATAGCAGCTTGCGAAAGAAAGCTAGAGGAGAATGATAACCGTATGGATCAGTTTTCCCAGGCTTTCAGTATGCTTCTATCTCGGATGGCTCATTTACAGCCTGAGGTCCCTCCAATTATCTCACCTCTGCCTAATATACCTCCACCTATCGTATATAAGGCACCTACTAACTCCCTATTTCCTCCCCTGCATTTTGATGGTAATATTCAAGAATGCCAAGGATGTCTCAATCAAATTGAGTACCATTTTTAGTCATCACCAGGATCTTTTCCCACGGATAGAGCTAAAATTGTGTACTTGATGAACCAACTTAAAGGTAAAGCCATAACTTGGGCCAATTCATTATGGGAGAGTAATAGGAGAATTGCTTATAACTACCTGTAATTCCTTGTGGAATTTAAAATAACCTTTGAACCATTAGGCAGGGAGGATGACACTTCCACTGCCTTAATGCCTATCAAACAAGGGAACCAGTCTATCTCGAATTATGCCATAGAATTTCGTACTTTGGCTTCTGAGGTAGACTGGACTAATAACAGATTGATCTCTGCATGTAATGGAGGATTATCCCAGGCAATTCTTGATGACATTGCTGCCAAAGATCTACCTAAGAGGTTAAATGAGTTCATCACATATGTGATGCAGATTGATAACAGACTTAGTACCAGGGAAATTACTAGAAATAGAACCAGACATATGGCTATGTCACGGGCATCTCGTTTCTCCAAACCTATTATCCCTGACCTCTCTGTACAGTCTGACACCGAACCTATGCAGTAAGGGGTCACTAGACTGTCAGAGGCAGAGAAGCAGTACAGGAGAAAGGAGGGTCTGTGTTTATACTGTGGTAAAAAAGGACATATGAGAAGTGCTTGTCCCATACATCCGGCAATCTTTCCCAAGGGGACAGGTCATAGGTGTGATGAATACGTCCTCTGGTAATAACCAAAATTCATTTCTCCTTGACATCACTGCCTTTTGCAACAGGAAAAGCTTTTCATGCAAAGCCCTGATGTTAAAAAAAAAAAACACTTAATACCTATTAAGGAGAGATCATCACCTCTGGCCATTAAGGCTTTTGACAGGTGACCGCTCTCTCAACCCTTGATTACCCATGAAACCATGCCTATTAACATTTCCATAGGAGCTTTACATAAGGAAAACATAACATTCCAGATAATTGCTTCTCCCTCGTGTCCCATCATATTAGGATTCCCTTGGCTCATTAAGCACAACCCTCGTATTGACTGGGCAAAGGGGGAAATACTGGAATGAGGTAAAGACTGTATAGAAAGATGTGTGTTACCCATAACCAAGAGAGGGGGCATCGTTACTTTACCCACTGGTACACCTCAGACCTCTGAAGTTCCCATACAGTACTGGGAGGTTAAGGAGGCATTCAGTAAGAGTCAGACTGATATTCTACCTCCTCACAGATCATATGATTGCTCTATTGATCTGCTACCCGGTGCTATGCCCACAAAGGGGGTAGTATATGCCTTATCTTTGCAGGAGAGTAGAATCATGGATGAGTACATTCCCTAAGTAAGGGTCACATACATAAGTCTTCCTCGCCTGCTGGTGCAGGGTTCTTTTTTGTATACAAAAAAGATGGAGAATTATGCCCATGCATTGATTAAAGGGCATTAAACAAGATCACCATAAAAAATGCCTATTCCATTCCCTTTATCTCCGAATTGTTTGACAGACTCCAGGGTGCTAAAATATTTACTAAACTTGACCTCAGAAGTGTGTACAATTTGGTAAGAATTAAGAAAGATCATAAGTGGAAAACGGCATTTAACACTAGAAGTGGGCACTACTGTATGAGTACCTTGTCATGCCCTTCGGGTTATGCAATGCTCCAGACGTATTTCAGGACTTTATTAATGATGTGATCAGAGACTATATTTATTCTTTTGTTCTAGTTATTCCCCTGACCTTCAGACTCATCACAAACATGTCAAACAAGTGCTGCAAACTTTTCTTGAGAATAGACTTTATTGCAAACTTGAAAAATGTATCTTTGACCAGACTGAAGTATAGTTTTGGGGTATAATATTTCCACCTCTGGTTTCCAAATGGATCCTCGTAAACTAGAGGCTGTTCTACACTGGCCTTTACCTTATGGGTTAAAAAACATTCAAAGGTTTATTGATTTTGTTAATTACTATAGGAGATTCATCAAAGGGTTCTCTTCTGTGATAGCCCCCCCACCAATATGACATGTAAGGGGTCTAGCTGTATGATATGGTCTAAGGAAGCTAGAGAAGCTTTTGAACTTCTTAAAAAATTATTTGCTTCTGCCAACATTCTGGTACATCCTGACACTAGCAAAACCTTCATACTGGAGGTTGCTGCCTCTGAAACTGGAGTGGGGCTGTTATTTCTCAGAGGGAGAGTCAGGATACCCCTTTGCATCCTTGTGAGTACTTCTCTAGAAAGTTGTCTTCAGCAGAGCGTAGTTATGATATTGGTAACAGAGAATTGTTGGCCATTATACTAGCGCTTAAAGAATGGCAACATCTTTTAGAGGGTTCCAAGCACCCCCTTTTGATCATCACTGACCACAAAAATTTGCCATATATAGGTGATGCTAAACGACTGTCTTCTAGACAGGCTAGATGGTCTTTGTTCTTATCTCGCTTTAACTTTATTATCACTTACAGACCTGGTCCCAAAAACGTTAAAGCTGACGTGTTATCTAGATATTTTGACAGTGAATCAGGACATTGCTTCCACTGTTCTTTCCTTATCATCCCCTCTGCTTAGTGCTATCATAGCAGCTCAGTCCCAGGTACCTTGCAATAAACCTCTAGATAAATTGTTTGTTCCATTGATTGAAAGAAAGGATGTAATGAGGGTGTTTCACAACACTGTGACTGCTGGACAGCCAGGCATTAATAACACCATATCCGCTATCTTGAGGTCATTTTGGTGGTACTCACTCAGGAAAGATGTCAAAGAACATGTGCAGGCCTGTTCAGTATGTGCAGTTTCTACGGTTCCTCATAAACTTCCATGTGAATTATTACAGCCACTTCCTGTACCCAGTGCTCCATGGTCCCATTGTCCATGGATTTCATTGTGGAACTTCCTAGTTCAAATGGCTACACCACAATCCTTATGGTGGTTGACCGCTTTTCCAAGATGGCTCATTTTATTCCACTCAAAAAATTGCCATCCTCACAAGACCTGGTTCTTATTTTTAAACCAGACATTGTCAGATTACATGGCATTCCTCTTAATATTGTGTCTGACAGGGGTTCTCAGTTTGTGTCTCGATTTTGGAGAGCTTTCAATAAACAGTTGGGTATTGAATTGTCATTCTCTTCTTCTTACCATCCCCAAACCAATGGCACGGCTGAGAGGGCTAACCAATCATTGGAATTGTATTTACGTTGTTTTGTGAATAGCACACAAGATAACTGGTCCAAATTACTGCCCTGGGCCGAGTTTGCCAGGAACAATGCTACCCATGACTCTTCCAGACATAGTCCATTCTTAGTCAATAACAGTCATCATCCTACTGTCCTACTGGCTGTTTTCTCTGACACAGCTAACCCTGCTCTGGACGATCACCTCACTTCTATTCATGAGACTTGGACCAAAGTTCATTTCGCTCTCGAGACTGTGGCTGCTCGTTTCAAATTTCATGCTGATAAATAGGAGGATGCTAGCCCTGTTTACCAGGTGGGTGAGAGAGTGTGGTTATCATAAAAGTTCCTAGCATGAAGTTTGCCCCCAGATTCCATGGTCCATTTCATATCATTCTGAGAATTAACCCTGTTTCCTATTCTCTGGCACTTCATGCCTCCTTACATATTCCTAATATGTTTCATGTTTCCTTACTCAAACCACTTATTTACAATTAATATACTGTCCGAAGGGTTCCCCCTCCTCCTTTAGTTGTTTCTGGACAGGAGGAGTATGAAGTCTCCTCCATAATTGATTCCAGGTTTTCTCGTGGTTCCTTACAGTATTTAGTTGATTGGAGGGGGAATGGGCCTGCCGAGCATTCTTGGGTTCCGACTTCCAACATTCATGCTGGCCGCAAGATTTGTTCTTTCCACGCCAAGTTTCCTCTCAAACCTGGCCCTGCCCATCCAGTGGGCCATCTTCAGGTAGGGGGTAATGTGGGGGTAACTAATTCATCTGCTTATAGTAATGTGATTGATGGTATTTATCGTCCTAACAGGAATAGTTGTGCCCATCTACAGCCGTGCGCCCCTGACACCTGATAAACAAAGCATGTCCAGGGACGCCGGACGCTGAGAATCTATGCCACTTTATAGCCCCATGACCGCCCACCTTGTGGATGACGTCAGTGTGCGTATGACATCGCACGCATGCACATTTTGGGGTCAAAGTCCGATTACAGACAATCATAATAATAATAATAATAATAATAATAAGATTTCTGAACAAAACTGAATACCATTTTGAGGCCTCACTGGGATCTTTCCACTCAGATAAATTGGTTACCTAATAAACCAACTTGAAGGTAAAGCGTTAGCAAGGGCCAATCCGTTATGGGAGAGTAATAGGAGTATTGTGTCACGGGTGGTGGTACAGAAACCGGGACCCCTGAGTGCCTGATGAGAAGTGGGAGTCTTCAGCGTGGTAATGGACTATCAGGGCCTGGTGCAGGGTAACCAGCATTTGCGCAGCCACATACCAGAACCCTGATGCAGCTACAGCGGATCCCAGGTACTAGGAGCTTGATATGCAGACCTCCCAGGAACTGGATAGGGGGGCTCTGCAGCAGGGGCTCTGCATCCAGTATAGAAACAAGGCAAGGCTAGGATAGTCACCAAACAAGAAAACAAGACAGAACTAATAGAACCCAGAACCAGAGAAGGATAGGAAGCTAAACCCAGAATATGTACACAATACATAAGTGAACATTAACTAAACAGGGGCAGGACAGGACTGTACATGGACTGGAAATACAAACTAAAAAAAGACAAGATAGGCAAAACAAGAGGAGAAATAACTAAGTACTATATATGAAAATCATGGGGATTTAGTTACATTATATGATCATACATTGAATAAGCCTGCCACAACGCCAATGTGCCCCATATTCGGCAGGTCCTACTCTGCCTAATGCAAACTAAACCAACCAAAGAAAACACACATAGTCCTTACCTGCAAGAAAGGGCAGAAGGCTTGAGCAGCTGCCCTTTGCAACAAGAAAAACTTTTCATGCAAAGCCCTGGTAGACTCAGGTGCCGCAGGTACTTTTATTGACATGTATTTTGTTAAAAAAAACTCTATACCTGTCAAGGACAAACCTTCACCTCTGGCAGTTGAGGCGGTAGATAGAGACCTCTCTCTCAACCACTGATTACCCATGAAACCTTGCCTATCTGTATCAGTATAGGAGCATTGCATAAATAATTCCTTACATTTCAGATAATCACTCCCCCTTCATGTCCCATCATATTAGGATTCCCTTGGCTTATCAAGCACAACCCTCATATTGACTGGGCCAAAGGGGAAATACTGGAATGGGGTGCAGACTGTCAGGAGGGTTGTATGTCACCTCTTACTAAAAGAGTGGGCATCACTAATTTACCTACTATTACACTCACAACCCAGAAATACCCATGCAGGGAAGTGTTCAGTAAAAGTCAAACTGATGTTCTACCTCCACATAGATCATATGATTGTTCCATTGATCTGTTTATGCTCTATCCCTACAAGAGAGTAAAATCATGGAGGGGTACATCAGTAAGGGTCACATATGCAAATCATCATCCCCTGCTAGTGCAGGTTTCTTTTTTGTGTCTAAAAAGGATAGAGAATTATGTCCTTGCATTGACAATAGGGCATTAAACAAAATCACCATAAAAAATGCCTACCCCATTCCCCTTATCTCCGAATTGTTTGACAGACTCCAGGGTGCTAAGTTCTTTACCAAACTTGACCTCAGAAGTGCATACAATTTGGTCAGGATTAAGAATGATCACAAGTGGAAAATGGCATTAAACACTAGACATGGACACTATGAATATCTTGTTATGCCCTCTGGGTTATGTAATGTCCCGGCCGTATTTCAGGACTTCATTAATAATGTGTTAAGGGATTTCATTTACTCTTTTGCACTTGTATACCCTGATGATATCCTTGTTTATTCCCCCAACCTCCAGACCCATCATGATCATGTTAAACAAGTATTACAAACTTTACTCAAGAATGGCCTTTATTGCAGACTTGAGAAATGCATGTTTGATCAACTTGAAGCACAGTTTTTGAGGTATAATATATCCGTCTCTGGTTTCCAGATGGATCCTTGCAAACTAGAGGCTGTTCTACACTGGCCATTACCCAACGGGTTAAAAGCCATTCAAAGGTTCATTGGTTTATCCAATTATTACAGGAAATTCATAAAAGGGTTCTCTTCAGTAATAGCACCCATCACCAATATGACACGCAAAGGGGCTAATTGCAATATATGGTCCAAGAAGCCAAAGTGGCTTTTGAACTTTCCAAAATGTTTTGCTTGATACATCCTGATACTAGCAAGGCTTTCATACTGGAGGTCGATGCCTCTGAGACAGGGGTCAGGGCTGTTCTTTCCCAGAGAGAGAGTCAGGATACCCCTATACATCATTGTGGTTACTTCTCAAGAAAGTTGTCTCCATCTGAGCGTAATTACGACATAGGTAACAGAGAACTATTGGCCATTATTTTGGCGCTCGAGGAGTGGTGACTTCTTTTGGAGGGTTCCAAGGAACCCCTGCTGATCACAAAAATCTGGCCTGTATTGGTGATGCCAAACTTCTGTCTTGTAGACAAGCTAGATGGTCTCTATTCTTGTCCCACTTTAACTTCATTATTACTTACAGGCCTGGTCCTAAAAATGTTAAAGCTGATGCCTTATCTAGACAATTTGATGAAGAGTCAGAACTAGAATAGGAGACGTCACCCATTGTTCCTCCTGAGTGTATCATAGCATCCAATGTCCTTTCCTTGTCATCACCATTGCTTTGTGCTATCATGCTAGCTCAGTCCCAGGCACCTAACGATAAACATCTAGGTAAATTGCTTATTCCATTACATGACAGGAAAGAGGTGTTGAAAATATTCCATGACAATGTTACTGCTGGGCATCCGGGTATAAATAAGACTGTTTCCTCTATTTCCAGATCATTTTGGTGGGAGTCACTCAGAAGGGATGTTAAGGTTTATGTGGAAACATGTTCTGTTTGTGCAGTTTCTAAGGCTCCAAACACACTTCCGTGTGGATTATTACATCCAATGCCCATACCCAGTGTTCTATGGTCTCATCTGTCTATGGATTTCATTGTGGACATACCTAGTTCTTATGGTTATACCACCATCCTTATGGTAGTTGACCGCTTTTCCAAAATGGCACATTTCATTCCACTCAAAAAATTGTCACCTTCTAAGGATTTAGTCCTTATATTTATACGTGACATTGTTAGGCTTCATGGGATCCCTCAAAATATTGTGTCAGATAGGAGTTCCCAATTTGGGTCAAGATTCTGGAGGGCATTCAATAAATAGTTGGGCATTAACTTGTATTTTTCCTCTGCTTACCATCCCCAGACCAATGGTGCAGCTGAAAGGGCTAACCAATCGTTTGAGCTGTATTTGTGTGGCTTTGTGAACAGTACTAAGTCTAACTGGGATTTGTTGTTTTGGGCTGAATTTGCCAGGAATAACGCTACCTATGACGCATCTGGGCACAGTCCTTTATTTGTCAATACCGGTCGCCATCCTACTATTCTCCCTGATGTGTTTTCTGACACAGCTATCCCTGCTCTGGATGACCACCTGGCCTCTATTCGTGATACTTGAACTAAGGTTCACTCCGCTCTTGAAACTGCGGCTGCTTGCTTTAAATTCCATGCTGATAAACGGCGGCGTGACAACCCAGTTTACCAGGTGGGGGACCAGGTTTGGTTGTCTTCTCGCAACATTAGGCTGAAAGTTCCTAGCATGAAATTTGCTCCTAGATTTCTTGGTCTTTACCGTGTCCTTAAGAAAATTAATCCTGTTTATAATTCCTGGACACTTCCTGCATCCTTGTGCATTCCTAATTCGTTTCATGTATCTGTACTCAAACCGCTTATTTGCAATAAATATACAGTCCTGGTAGTTCCCCCTCCTCCTTTGGTTGCTTCCGGTCAGGAGGAGTACAAGGACTCCTCCATTATTGATTCCAGGTTCTCTTGTGGTTCGTTGCAGTACCTGGTAACTGCTTCTGATATCCATGCTGGCAGTAAGGTTCGCTCCCTCCATGCCAAGTTTCCTCTCAAGCCGGTTCCTGCCCGCCCAGTGGGCAGTCTTCAGGCGGGGGGGTAATATAACAAATCCCCCGCTTACAGTAGTATTTGAGTGCAGTTCACAGCTAAGATACTGCTCAGTACCCTCAAACTTCAAGGCCTCTGGTCATAAGCGTGCGCACAGGGTGTGCCGGGTGTGCCTGGGGACACACTAATCCCCGCGGTACGCGTATGGATTGAGACCGGAAGGGGAGATCTCAGGATCCTACCTGTCGTCTCTTGCAAAGCCAACACTATCCGAGCGCCGGCTCTGCTCTAAGCCTCCCCTCACCGACTCACAGGCAGTGAGGTAGGCAGGAGAGGACCCAGGGAGCTCTTGCCAGCAGTGAGAGTAAGAGCGTTGCTGCGGCAGCGCTCAGATCTCGCGAGAGTGAACTCTAGCCCCGCAGGCTAGAGTTCACTCACCACTGGACCGGCAGGGATGGATGGCAGCAGCAGCAGCACCCACACACACATACAATACACACACAGCACCCTCACACAGACATCAACCTTACACACACATCACCCTTACACACACACACTAACAGCACCCTCACACTAACAGCACCCTTACACACACACTAACAGCACCCTCACACACACACACACACATCACCCTTACACATACAAACTAACAGCATCCTTACACACACACACACATCACCCTTTACACACACACACCAACACACACAAACACACACAAACAGCACCCTCACACACACAGCACCCCACACATACACAGCACCCCACATACACACACACTAACAGCACCCTTACACACACAGCACCCTCACACACACAGCACCCTTACACATACAGCACACACAAACAGCACCCTTACACACACAGCACCCTCACACATACACACACACACACATCACCCTCACACACATCACCCTCACACACACACATCATCCTCACACATACATCACCCTTACACACACAGCACACACACTCACACACCCTCACACTAACAGCACCCTCACACTAACAGCACCCTTACACACACAGCACCCTCACACACAGCACCCACACACACAGCACACACTAACAGCAGACTTACACACACAGCATCCTCACACACACACACCCAACAGCACCCTCACATACACACAGTACCCCACACACACACGAATCTCACACACACCAACCCCTCACACACACATAACCCCCACACACATCATCCCACACATACATCCTACACACAACACACACACACTCACACACCCTCACACTAACAGCACCCTCACACTAACAGCACCCTTACACACACAGCACCCTCACACACAGCCTGGGAACACCCTACACACAGCACACACACACACACACTAACAGCAACCTCACACTAACAGCACCCTTACATACACAGCACCCTTACATATACACACACACACTCACACACCCTCACACTAACAGCACCCTCACACTAACAGCACCCTTACACACACAGCACCCTCACACACAGCCTGGGAACACCCTACACACAGCACACACACACACACACTAACAGCAACCTCACACTAACAGCACCCTTACATACACAGCACCCTTACATATACACACACACAAACACTAACATCACTCACACACATACAGCACCCATACACACATACAGCACCCTTACACACACACATACAGTGCCCTTACACACACATACAGTGCCCTTACACACACACACAGCGCCTACACACACACAGCAGTTTATGTGTGATGTGTGTATATATATATACATATATATATATATAAACAAACAAAAGATGGCCAGCACTCCCGGTTTTAGTAGAAGTTAAAAATCAAGAAATTTATTTAAACATCCTTAAAATGAAGCAGCTCGACGTTTCAGTCCTCCTCCGGGACTTTCATCAGGAATACTAACCACATACACAACAATAAAGCATTTAAATACAAGACAGATAATTGGAAAAATAATTAGAAAATAAGCTTACCCCAGATGTACACTTGTAATCAACTATCGCCCGCGTCCCCAGATACCGAGTGCGCATGTGTGTGCGTACTCCACCCTTCCACCACGTGATCACGTACCGTCCGTTGCCATGGGAGCCGGATACGCTCGCAAATCCGGTCACCCTGGCAACCTGGAAACGGTAGACGCATAATAAGAAATTTACTAATGTGTGCAAAAATAAACAATATATTGTTAGATCAAACAACCAATCAATAAAGGGTTAGAAATATCCATTCTCAATTTATCTAACTCCTCAAAGTGTCAGATATCCATTTTATAATAAGAGAAGAAAAGCCATAGATCTATATATCGTATATGGTATGTGAATCAACACACCAGAAATAAGAATATAAAGTCAGACCCTGAAAGGGACTAACAGTGCTAAAATGTGATATGTGCAAATCGTGCAATAAAGGGATCTAAATGGTCCAAAAGTGTGAACAATATGTTAAAGTGTAAATTTAAAGTGCCAGTTGCTTTCAAGTATAATATTGTAAAGTGCAAAAAATAGGGCTTCCAAAGTTGAAGCAAAGTGCCAAAGTAAATGCTAAAATAGCAGTGAAGATGAAGTGAACAATATTGTTTAAAGTTACGTAAAACTGGGTAACTGGGGTTAAGGCTATAGAGAAAAAGGCCTATGAGTAGGTATAAAGACTAATGTTCCCAACAATGTTAAAATTACATAATACTAAAAAATAAAATACAAAATCACTAATATTAAAAACAATGATGCTGAAAGAAAATGTTTTGTTGTTTTTGTTACAAGTCACTTATATAAATGAATGATACGAAATCATTTCATTCAAACCTCTCGGGGCTATAGTGTCCAGGGTATAGATCCAAAATGTCTCTCTGTTTAAAAGGAGTTTGCCTCTATCCCCCCCACGTTTCAACGGTGGTATGTGGTCAATTGCTAGGAATTTCAGGGCTGAAAGTGGATGTTGAAAAGCGAGGAAGTGCTTTGCCACCGGTTGGTCAGATGTCCCATCACGATATGCCACCCTTATGCTCGATCTGTGTCCCCTAATTCTTTCACAAAGGGGTGTCTCAGTTTTACCGATGTATGAGAGTCCACAAGGGCAAGACAGCTTATACACCACATATGGGGTCTTGCAAGTGATGGTGTGCCGTATCTGGAAAACCTTTTTCTTGTGTGGATGCTGGAAGGTGCGAGACGGTGTCATATGGCCACAGGTGACGCAGCCCAAGCAACGAATACTACCCCGGTTTTGTGCTTCGGTATTCTTTACTTCGTAGCTTCTTGTCGGGTCCGTATGAACCAACAGGTCCCTTAAGTTCTTATTTCTACGATAGCACATAAGAGGGGGTTCTTTAAACACCTTAGGGAGGGTATTGTCACTTGCCAGCATATTCCAATTATCCTTAACAATTTTAGATATCATTGGGGATGCATCATGAAAAGTTGCAGGGAAAACTGGCCTTTGGGCTTCACTTTTAGCTTTAGTTGAGCAGGCAGACTTTGCCTCTAATTTTGCCCTAACTAGATCATCTCGTTTGTAGCCACGTTCAAGAAATTTTACCATCATCTCCTCCAATTGTCTCTCCATTATATTCTCATCTGAATTGTTACGTATAACTCTCAGAAATTGAGCCTTAGGTAGAGATCTCTTCAGTGCCATAGGGTGTGCACTTGTATTATGTAAGATGGTGTTACGGTCCGTGGGTTTTTGATAGAGGTGGTAGGCCAGTCCCTCTTCATTGATGGCTATCTCCAAATCCAAAAACTGGACGGAGGCCGGACTAATATTTGCCGTGAACCTGATAGGGCTCTCTGCTTGATTGAGAAATTGTACCATTTCCATAGCCTCCATAACACTGCCACTCCAAAGAATCAATACATAATCGATGTATCTAAAGTAACCTTGAATGTATTGCCCAAATTTCGATAAAATCCATTGCCGTTCGTATATGTACATAAAGGCATTGGCATACATGGGGGCCATAGCCGCCCCCATGGACGTGCCCGAGGTCTGAAGATACCACTGCTCTTCAAACCTAAAATAGTTATTGTTGAGCACAAGGGAGAGGAGTTCTAGTACAAATTCTATAGGTGGTCCTTTGTAAAGAGAGGATATCGTAAGGACTGTTCTCATAGCCTCTACGCCTTGGTTATGTGGAATTACAGTATAGAGGATACCTCGTGGATAAATAGGTTTTGATTGAGGCTTTATTTGTATGTGGATTGAACAGAGATTTAGTCCTGAACTGTGGTAACTTTTCTTGATTTTGGAGCGTAGACGTAGATCTTTCAGGATTATGAAAAAATTCTCTGAGATGCATCTGTCTCCCAAACCTAAAGAGTTCTGTATTCCACTTAAATTGGTAAGGTTTAGGGGTGGGTACAAAAGATAGACCACGGCTTAATATCTCGATTTCTTGGGGGTCAAGGGGTCTCTTTGACAAATTAAAGATTGGGGTTACCTTCGTAACGGTGGTTTCTCCCGAGTCGTGGATCTTCCCCTTATGACCCCTCCTCGTTCTCCTCCTACTCCTCCTCGGCCGCGGCTCCTCGTAGTTGTTCCAATATCTGGACCTTCTAAAAAAGGAGTAGAATCCTTTTGCGTCTCACTTTCAGATGCCGATTCCCCCGACGTGACATCAATAGTTGGTACTTGGGGACGTATAATTCTCTTACGCTGGCGCATAGGTCTGCGTCTCCCATCACCTGTAAGCTATCTATAGACGCGATGGTCCTGATAATCTTGGCGTACATGTTCAAACTTCTGCTTCTTAAATTTAATTAGTTCCTGTTTATATATGAGTAGCTCCTCCTGTAACTTCATCTTGAGTTTGGTACCATCCGGTGATGTCAATAAAATAGCATGCTCTATCTCTACTTCTGTGATTTTTTTCTTAATATCCTCCATGTCTGTTCTGACATCTTGGATTATGATGAGCATCAGGTCTAGAGAAGCTTTATTAAGTACCGAGGTCCAGTCTCTGCATACTTTTGCTTTGCCTCGGCCAATCGTGGGGACATTCAGGATTCTGAAACCCCTGGGGATCCGTTTCGCTTATATATATATATACAAAAATAGGTAAGCAATTAAACAGACTCAAAACTGCCTGGGTGCAATCCCGCGTAAAATATACAATAGAAAATAAAGGGAGCACACTAGGACTTCTTCTTAGTAGAAAAAAGTAGTTTTTATTGTATCATAAAATAATACATATCCTGTGCAAAGTGCAGAAAATCTATGTTTCGACCCTCCTGGGGTCTTTATTTTATCAAGGAGGGTCGAAACTTCGATTTTAAGCACTTTGCACAGGATATGTATTATTTTATGATACAGTAAAAACTACTTTTTTCTACTAAGAAGAAGTCCTAGTGTGCTCCCTTTATTTTCTATTGTATATATATATATATATATATATATATATATATATACATACATACATATAGACACGGCGTGTGTGTTTGTGCTTTAGGGTGCACACCCTTATTCAATATGCTGCTCACGCCTATACCTCTAGTAGAGGACCCGAGAATGAGGAATAAACATAACACCCAGGAGGGGTAAGAAACTCTTTTTTTTTTTTTTATGGGGTCAACTGTCATCGTGAGTGTTATATTATTTATATTATAATATTAGTACTTGCTGTATTGATGTTTTGTATCATTTGTTTTGCTGTTCTTAAGTCAAACTGAAGTCACCTTTGATTATCATATACACATCATTTATAAAACAGACATACATAAGGATAATGTCCTTAAACGGCTCCAAGATATGTTTTTTTCTCAAACAGATACATATACCCGTTGGCATACATGGGTGTCATAGCTGCCCCCATAGCTGTTGCTGCAATTTGTCGGTACCACAATTCTTCAAACCAAAAATAGTTTTGTAAAAAAAACACCTCAAACAATTCCAACATATATTCTATAGGTGGTCCCCTGTAATACTCTGAATTAGACAGAAGATTCTGAATGGCCTCAATGCCCTCAGTATGTGGAATTACTGTACATAGACTCTTGACATCACTAGGGTACTGTTGGTTCTTGTGGTAAATCCATGGACTTCAATTTATTTATGAATGATAGTGTGTCCTTGATGCAAGTTGAAAGGTGTTCAATCATTTCTTTCAAAAGAAAACCTAGTCATTGTGCTAGTGGTTCCAGTAATCTATTTATTGCCAAGACTATTGGTCGTCCTGGGGGTTTATCTTTATTTTTATGTATATATTTACATCAGGCATAACACAATAGGAGGAGGAGTGTGAGGACTGCAGGAACGTTTGGATATTGGTTTTCAGTATCCACGAGTTTTTTTCTGTGGCAAGCTGTGTCCAGGAATCCTGTTTCAGGCCTTTTCCGTCCGTCCAGCTTCTGCTGACCCCGGTCATCGTCATAGATCGTGTCCCAGGAACTCCTAAACCATAAGTTAGACCTACCTGTCATGCTAGGATCGGTTCCCATGGTGTACGGTACAGCACGGGTCCTCGCTTTACGGTTTTCCCTGTTATGTCCCAAATTGAACAAGCCGTTTGCAGTTTTCATTTCCTACGGTTATTCGGCTAATCAGTATATTAGTTAAAGTGGTAATTTCGCATATAACTACTCCGTGTTACAGTGAAACAAGTTATCATTTCGGTTGTTTTGCCGTTCGGCACTTATTAATGATACGCTTAAACCCGCTTGCTGTTCGCATCAAATTCATACATTTAAACTATTCGTTCCAGCTTCTGTTTCCCTTCACATTTGGTTTCGGTTTTATTTCTATGTATTACGCATAAATCCATTCAAGGATTACATTCATCATTTCATGTATATACCATTCGGGTAACGAATTGCTTGGTTAAATAGACAGATTATTTCCATTACTGTTTAAAAGTACCAGTATTGTATTAATGTCCATACAAAACCAGCTCACATATCTGTATGTATCATTTTGACTCCCACGCTTTCAGGGGTCTGCCATACTTATCCATTTCATTCAGGTTGATTCAGCCTACATTACAGGCCTCATTTCTGTGTTATAAACTACGATACATACATAAGGTGTCGGGATCCCGCGGGCGGCTGCGAGGGGAGGCTGCACTCCGCTCGCGATACTCACCCTCCAGCCGTCCGCTGTCCCCTCCTCCACGTGGGTCCGGCGAGCGGCATCCTTCCAGCCCCGGATGCCGCCCGCCGTTCCCTCCACGTCCCCCAGCGGCAGCATACATGACGCTGCACGCTGGGAGACCGCCCAGGTTTATACACGCTGGGGTCAGTCACCTGACCCGGCATTAAAGGCACAGTGCCTTAATCACAGTGGGAGGTCTAGATATCTCCCACGTGTGATTGTTAATTCTGATTGGAAATTATCCAATCAGAATTAACCTTATGGTTTATATACTTACCTTTCCCTGCCCTGTTGTGGTCTTTGCTTTCTAGTATTGCTACTTACCTTGTGTTTCTGGTTACGTACTCTCTGGCTTGTTATCTGACTCCTACCCTTTGACCTCGGCTTGTTTCACGTTATTCTGTCTTCTGGTTCCCCTTACTCGGCTTGTCTCCTGACTATTCTGTGTGTGCTTAGCCCGGCCACTCTAAGGTCCGGTACGGCACCTTGTGTGTGTGTGTGTGTGCCAGCGTGTTGGGTTCCCCGAATCGTGACATTACAACAGGGCCATAATGGAACCTGCTGACATACCACAGCTCCTAGTTAATCAAGAGGCTAGAATGGATGGCTTGGACCACCGTATGGATCAATTTGCTCAAGCTCTGAAAACCATACTGGCTCGTACTGCACACTTGCAACCTGCCGTTCAGGAGGCTGCTGCTGCTGTGCCCGAAACCATTCCCACTCCAGTACCTGTTCCCGCTCATGTAGTTCACATGACGCCGCCACAGCGCTACAGCGGTGACCCAGCATTGTGTCGTGGTTTCCTCAACCAAATTGACATCCATTTGGTGATGAATCCACGTTCCTATCCCACTGACAGATCTAAAATTGCCTTTTTGATAAACCACTTGTCCGGGAGAGCTTTAGCATGGGCCAACCCCATTTGGGAAAATATGTCTCCTATGTCATTTGCAGCCGGTAGGGTTGCTTCTGCTGGCGAGGCTCTGCTTAGGGTCCGACAGGGTAACAGATCTGTAGCAGATTACACTATCGAATTCCGTACTCTAGCAGCTGAAGTGGTTTGGAATAATGACGCCCTCGTAACAGCCTTTCAGGAGGGTCTGGCCGCTTATATACTGGATGAAATAGCATCCAGGGAATTGCCTGCTCTTCTAGATGATGTTATAGACTATGTGATTCTTATCGATAACCGTATTAGAGAGAGGCGTAGCCAGAGACGTTAGGATACACGAGTGTTACCTGCTCTACCCAGTACTTCACTGCTAGCGTTACCCGCTCCTAGGCAACCATCCCCTGAACCCATGCAGTTGGGTGCTACGGGGTTAACTGAGGCCGAAAGAGCGTACCGTAGAAGGGAGGGCTTATGCCTTTATTGTGGGAAGAGGGGGCATCACTGTAAAGCCTGCCCTAAAGTACAGGGAAACTGCAGCACCTAAGGCCTAGAGAGGGGTCAGCCTCGGGTGTTATGACTTTGTCCCCTCATATGTCCATCTCCAGACCGTTTATTACGGTTTCTCTTTTGGTCAATAAAACCACTATAACAACCAAAGCCTTGATCGATTCGGGTGCGGCAGACAACCTTATGGATGAGACCTTTGCCAAAACCGCAGCCCTGAATTTGATCCAAAAGGAGACACCCTTGGCCGTTGAGGCCATAGATGGTAGACCACTGGAGAAACCTCTGGTAACTCATGAAACCCAGGAAATAGTTATGTCTGTGGGTGTTTTGCACAAGGAGAAGTTAACCTTCCAAATAATTGACTCCCCTACAGCCTCCATCGTTCTGGGTTTTCCCTGGTTAGTTAAACACAACCCTGTTCTTGATTGGGGTTGTTTAGATATACTCTCCTGGGGGGAATCTTGTCAACGAGACTGTATGGCTCATGTACGTCCTGTTTGTTTACTTAACGTGCCCACGGCTAAACCACTCTCGGTTTCTGTTCCTTCTGTTTATGCAGACCTTGCCTTGGTTTTTGAAAAGAAGGAGGCAGATAAGCTACCTCCACATCGTGAGTATGATTGTGCCATAAACCTCTTACCGGGTACTATGCCTCCTAGGGGAAAGGTCTACCCTTTTTCTGAAAAAGAGAACCAGATCATGGAGGAGTACATACGGGAATCCCTAAGAAAAGGTTTTATAAGAAGGTCCTCCTCTCCTGCTGGTGCTGGTTTCTTTTTTGTGGCAAAGAAGGAGGGCGATTTGAGGCCATGTATAGACTACAGGGGTCTAAACAATATAACGGTTAAAAACGCCTACCCTATCCCCCTCATCACTGAGTTGTTTGATCGTGTTAAAGGTTCTAAATTCTTCACCAAATTAGACCTCAGGGGGGCTTATAACCTTGTCCGTATAAAGGAGAATGACGAGTGGAAGACAGCATTCAACACACGCAGTGGGCATTACGAATATCTGGTCATGCCTTTTGGACTGTGTAATGCTCCTGCCGTGTTTCAGGACCTCATAAATGATGTCCTTAGGGATCTATTGCATGTCTGTGCTGTGGTGTACCTTGACAACATACTTGTGTATTCTCCTGATTTGAAGTCACACCATAACCATGTTAGGATGGTGCTCAAAAGGCTATTGCAGAACGGACTCTACTGTAAGTTAGAAAAATGTTTATTCGATCAGACCTCTGTGCAATTCCTAGGATATATCATTACTGAACAGGGTTTCAGTATGGATCCTGCTAAATTGGAAGCTATACTGTCCTGGCCACTTCCCCAAGGACTGAAGGCCATCCAGCGTTTTATAGGATTTGCCAACTATTATAGGAAATTTATAAAAAACTTTTCACCACTTATCTCTCCTATAACGAAGCTGACGAAAAAAGGTCTACACCCTAGGGTTTGGACTCCTGAAGCCCTTAAGGCCTTCGAAACCCTCAAGAAGGCAATAGAAGGCACCTCTGCTCCAGTGCTGCACCACCCTGATCCTTCTCTTCCCTTTGTTATGGAAGTAGACGCTTCAGAGTCAGGTGTGGGAGCGTACTGTCACAGAGGTTGTCATATGACAAACCCCTCCATCCCTGTTGTTATTTTTCTAAAAGGTTGTCTGATTCAGAGAAGAATTACGATGTTGGGAACAGGGAACTATTAGCTATTGTGTTAGCTTTTAAGGAATGGAGGTACTTATTAGAGGGTTCTAGACACAGAATTATGGTTATAACAGATCATAAGAACCTATCCTATATAGCTGATGCTAGAAGGTTATCTGCCCGGCAGGCTAGATGGTCTCTATTTCTCTCACGCTTCCAATATGTTATTACCTATAGACCTGGTTGCCGTAATGCCAAAGCTGACGCTATCTCTCGGCAGCATGAACCAATAGAATTTGTTAACCTGAATCCTGAACCTATTGTACCTGCATCTCAGATAATAGCTGCTACCCGTTTGATTGTTTCTTCACCTTTCCTTGATAGTATTAAGACATACCAAACCCAGGCACCCCCTGAGAAGCCGGATGGTAAACTATACGTTGAAGCAAATGACAGAAAAAAGTTGTTAACTTTATTTCACACAGCCAAAACTGCCGGTCATCCGGGGGTTACCAAAACCTACAAGGGCCTCCTTCAACAGTTCTGGTGGCCTTCACTCAAGCGAGACGTAGTGGATTTTGTTCAGGCTTGTCAGGTCTGCACGCAGTGTAAGTCCCTTAATGTGAAACCCCAGGGTTTTCTGATGCCTCTATCTATACCCAAGAAACCATGGACCCACTTATCCATGGATTTCATTGTAGACCTGCCTCTTTCTGATGGTCAGACGGTGATACTGACTGTGACGGATAGGTTCTCTAAGATGGCGCACTTTATTCCGCTTAAGAAACTGCCTTCTGCGGTTCAGTTAGCTCAGGTGTTTGCCAAAGAAGTGTTCCGCCTGCATGGGGTACCTCAGGATATTGTATCTGACAGGGGCCCTCAATTTGTCTCTCGGTTCTGGAGGGGCTTTTGTGCTGAGATGGGGGTCTCCTTGTCGTTCTCTTCCTCCTATCACCCGCAATCTAATGGTGCGGCCGAACGTGCTAATCAGTCTGTGGAATTGTATTTGCGCTGCTTCACTAATGCGCACCAGGATGACTGGTCTCGCCTTCTTCCGTGGGCTGAATTTGCCAGGAATACGGTGTCTCATTCGTCTACTGGCTTAAGTCCTTTTGAGGTTGCTTATGGGTTTCGTCCTTCTGTCCTTCCCGGTGCGTTCTCCGACAAGGGAATGCCCGCCTTGGACCAGCACCTCGCCTCTTTGCGGAAGACGTGGGATCAGGTCCATGTTGCGCTGTCTCGTTCAGCAGCTGCTCAGAAAAAGTTTGCTGATCGCCGTAGGGTTGTGGCCCCTTCTTATGTTCCGGGTGATAGGGTATGGTTGTCCTCCAGGAACCTCCGTCTCAAGGTTCCCTCAATGAAATTTGCCCCCAGGTTTCTTGGTCCCTTCAAGGTGTTACGTAGGGTTAACCTCGTTTCCTACTCCCTTGATCTGCCTCCTTCCATGCGTGTCCCGAACACGTTTCACGTCTCGCTTTTGAAGCCCTTGCTGTGTAACCAGTTCTCTCGTCCCCTCGGGCGGACAGTTTCCCCTCGCGCTGTCTCTGACGACGTGTACGAGGTGGCTGCCCTTCTCGACTCTCGTGTTTCTAGGGGTCGGCTGCAGTATTTGGTGGACTGGAAGGGGTACGGCCCTGAGGAGCGGTCCTGGGTTTCGAGCTCTGATGTGCATGCTCCCTCTTTGGTCCGCTCCTTTCATGCCCGCTTTCCTTTAAAGTCTTCCGCTTCCCGCCCTCCGGGCGGTCTTCGAGGGGCGGTAATGTCAGGATCCCGCGGGCGGCTGCACTCCGCTCGCGGTACTCACCCTCCAGCCGTCCGCGGTCCCCTCCTCCACGTGGGTCCGGCGAGCGGCATCCTTCCAGCCCCGGATGCCGCCCGCCGTTCCCTCCACGTCCCCCAGCGGCAGCATACATGACGCTGCATGCTGGGAGACCGCCCAGGTTTATACACGCCGGGGTCAGTCACCTGACCCGGCATTAAAGGCACAGTGCCTTAATCACAGTGGGAGGTCTAGATATCTCCCACGTGTGATTGTTAATTCTGATTGGAAATTATCCAATCAGAATTAACCTTATGGTTTATATACTTACCTTTCCTGTTCCTCCCTGCCCTGTTGTGGTCTTTGCTTTCTAGTATTGCTACTTACCTTGTGCTTCTGGTTACGTACTCTCTGGCTTGTTATCTGACTCTGTGACTTTCTCCTACCCTTTGACCTCGGCTTGTTTCACGTTATTCTGTCTTCTGGTTCCCCTTACTCGGCTTGTCTCCTGACTATTCTGTGTGTGCTTAGCCCGGCCACTCTAAGGTCCGGTACGGCACCTTTTGTGTGTGTGTGTGTGTGCCAGCGTGTTGGGTTCCCCGAATCGTGACATAAGGATACGGTTTCCTTTTCCAAGTAATAAATTCTCGGGTTGAATCACGTACTGATCCAACCAATCATACGTCTTTTACATTACAGTAATATTATATATATATATAACTTTACATCACTTTAAAGCATTGTGTGTATCCCTGCCCCTTTTTTGTTATAGCAACATAACGCTGTTTAAATATAGGCAATGGCCTCCCTCACCCATGTTCTTTTTCTACTTGACACCCATCATACATTCCCCACTATTTTATACAGAACTGTGCATTAAAGACACGGCATCACTTTGCCTTGGTAACACATTTATATTCTCATGGTATATCATTACACTTCATTTACCAAGTAATGCGCCATCAAGCCTTAAAAAACATCACTGGTACGGGCTACACAGTCTACTTTATTCCCACACAGTCCACACTCACTATACTACTCTCTTTTACCTGTTTTCAGGCTGTCCAGGTTTAAATAGATATTTCACCACACGGTTTCCTGTGAGATATTCATACTACCAGGTACATACACCTGCTCATATGGTATTCTGCCATACATTTCATTTCTCCCCCCTAGGTTAGAGTACTGGCAATAGGGTCATAGGCTTACCAATAGGTATTTACCCCTTCAGTTAGTGGTCCCGCGAGGCCAACACCCTGCCTCAATGTTTCAAAGGCAGACACCCATCGGGCCACACGTTAGCTAGCCGCCTCGCATGTTGCATAGAGAGGGCCTCACCTGTCACTCCCTTTCCCTGTTTTTCTCTGTTACAGTCACCAAGAGGCCTAAAATTCCTGCCACTACGACGGGTGGCCTCAAATACCCTCGCACCAACGCATAGATAGAGCCTTTCAAGCCACTTGGCAACTAGTAGGGCCTCACCTGTCACCAAACAAGTGTAATGTTTTGCCATCTGGCTTAGCTAGCCTGACAGTACGATTTTGGTGGTTTTCATACACTAATTAATTGTTTTGTTTAAAGTATGTCTCAGGAAGGGGTAGAGGATTTCTCCCTGCCTAGCACTCAAGCTAGAGCTATCACTCCTACACAAGTAGGAGAGGTAAATAGTCCAGCATCGATCAGATCCTGGACTATGCCTCGCAAGTCCCCTACCCCGCTACAGCAAGGAAAGCAGAACTTTTCAAACTGCTATGTACCTCAACTAACAACATGGATCCCGGGGAAGGACCTAGCCAGTCCAACCCAGGAGACATACATTCCATGTTGTCTTCACTCATGGCGTCCATGAGCAGGGTCAACTCTAGGCTGGAGAAACTTGAGTCAGTCACCATGGCCCTTACTCTAGCAGGGCCACCCGCTGCTGCTTCACAAGCACCAGCCGACTTGCTATTGGTTGCTCCAGCCATCACCCCGGATGACCAGGAAGTTAGCCCTGCTCATATGATCCCTGAGCACATAAAAAGACAAATCCTGGAAGGTAAATACATCAACCTGGCTTCCCTGCTGATTGCCTCCCAGGATATTGTGGAAAATAAGACTTAGGCTTATGATGATGTGTCTGTTGTTGTCAGACCTAGGGACACCCGCCTAAACAGGAAACTGACTATCCCCGAGTTTGTACTGGCCTTTAGTATTTACCGGGATGTCATCTGTGCGGTCTATCCCAATAGAAGAGAGGAGTTTGATCTTTATATGCACAAGCTGGTAGATCTGGGCAACAAACATGGTGGTTCAGCCTTTTATGACTACCATAGGTCTTTTTCTGCAAAAGTGTCTGGAGCCTTCTCCCAGTATGGAACAAGATCCAACTGCGGAAGGATTGATACAGTCATATTTTGCAGAGACTTTGCAGGTCTAAGAACACCGGCTTGTGCATACTGCTCCTCTACAGCCCATACGACAAATTTCTGTCCCAACACGGCTGACGAACATGCCTCCACGCAAGGAGCTAGTTCCTCTGGTGTTCCAGAGAAATTGACAAGAGACAAACTGGGATGCCCAATCAAGTTTCTGGGCAAGTCCAAGATATGTAACAATTTCAATGTTGGGTCTTGTAATTATACCGGTTGCAGATTATTGCATATCTGTTTAAAATGTTTTAGGGCACATGCAAAAACCATGTGTCCAAATAAAATGTACTCTAAGCCTTACCTAACGTCCATTAATATGCCGGTATTTACTGCATTTATGTCACATCACCTGTCTAAACACTTGGACTTTCTTATCTCTGGTTAAACAGAAGGCTTCCACACGGTATTCTACACATACCATTCGGGACTCTGGAATGCCCTAATCTACAATCCGCACAACACAATCCCACAGCTGTTGATACTCTCATAGCCCAAGAAGTTGCTGAGGGTTTCGTATTGGGGCCTTTCAAAGCTCCTCCATTCAAAGAATGGCACACTAACCCCATTGGTATTGTCACAGGGAAATCTTCCCTTAAACAGAGACTCATCATTGACTTGTCTGCACCACACTCATCGGCCAACCCCAGTCTTAATTCCCTCATACCCTCCAAGGAATTCTCCCTGCAATACACCACCAAAGATCACGCCATTACAGCGATCATACAAGCAGGGGTTGGAGCCTGGCTTAGTAACACCGATATTACTAATGCCTTTAAATTGCTACCAATCCACCCCACACTGTGGCACCTGCATGGCATCAAGTGGGCCGGGAACTACTATTTTTTCTCCCATTTAACTTTTGGGTCCAAAAGTAGCCCAGCTATTTTCGACACATTTGCCGAAGCATTGTGCTGGTTACTATTGAACATAGCCAGATGCCCTATCGTGTTACATTACCTGGACAACTTCTTACTGGTCGAGGAAAATACTTCCCCTACTAGTAGCCTCAAAGCTACCACCAAGCTATTCGAGCAACTAGGTGTACCAATCTCCCCTAAGAAAACGTAGGGGCCAGACACGATTTTCACTTTCCTGGGTATTCAATTAGACTCAACCACAATGCAAGCAAGCCTACCACACGACAAGATAGAAAACATTCTTACCTACATCAACCGCTACCTTCAGCTCGGTACTTGCAACCGCAAAGAGCTACAGTCCCTGCTGGGGTCACTAAATTTTGCCATGCGTATCATACCTCAAGGCCGCTCCTTCATATCACGACTCTTGTATCTCTTTCCATGCTTCCTACACGACACACAGGTTGTCCTTAGATACCCAAGCTATGACAGACTTACGCATGTGGAAGAAATTTTTAACCACTTGGAATGGTAAAAGTATGTTCCTCCCTCAATTGACTGACTCATCACCTACCATTTGGTCAGATGCGGCATCTACCACAGGTTTTGCAGCAATTTTTGGGAGCGAATGGCTTTGGGGCAGCTGGCCTACAGCAGTTCAGGATTTGGAAGGTTTTTCCACTACCTCGGCTCTCTTTGAAATCTATCCCATCGTGGCGGCTGCATAGCATGGGGTCATTTATGGGCAAATATGCCAGTTCGTTGTTACTCAGACAACCAGGCAACCACATCATCAACATAGTCGCTCCAAATCCCTTACGATCATGAGATTTCTGAGGAAACTCACCTGGTTGGCAGCTTGTCATAATTTCTTTATATATTGTTTCCATGTTCCAGGTATGCGTAACACAGCTGCTGACAGTTTGTCTCGTTTTAAATTTCAGGCATTTCATCAAGCACTCCCGTCAGCTGCGCTCACAGCCACCACCATTCCAACATTTCAACAACTAATACTGGACTAGACATCATCATGCATCATAGCAGGAAACTGTCCCAATTGGCACTGTCAAAAAATACACACAAAACATACGACAGGGCTTTTACACTATTCAAAAGATTCCTTTTGGAACATAACATCATGGAACCATTTGTTATGACATCTTTTTGGGGTTTTGCTTCTTTTTGCCACCTTAAACTTAAAATGTCATATAACACCATCAAACTTTATCTCACAGGCATTCAACACCATATGCTAATCTTACAACCAAACAACACTAGTTTCATGGCCTCTCACCAGATTAAGAGGCATTCAGAAATCTGAACCCACACGTACATCACAGAGACTACCCATAGATAAACATATCGTCAAAGCATTGTCTAACCTGCTTGATTTAAAACCTTTTGACACCAATACAAATTCTGTCATCAAAGCAGCAATATACATAGCTTTCTATGGATTCCTAAGACCTAGAGAGTTTACTACAACCAACACAACACAATCTACTCCTATTCTCCTCTATTCCCACTTAACAAAACACATGGATCATTACATCCTGACGCTACTTCACTCCAAAACCAGTCAGCACATACAAGTAAACATTCCATACTATTCCACGCACAACAGGTGGTGCCCCGTCAAGGTTCTGGATAAATACATACAGCATCATAATTCACTACCATCACAACCATTACTACTATTACAAAGTTCGGTATTCACCACTACAACCTTCATGACCTACGTCAGGTCTTTACTCAATTAACTGGGCATCAACGCAGCTAACTACTCAGGGCACTCGTTCTAGACTTGGGCATTCGTATTCGTCCGAATTGATTTTCGTCCGAAAATATGCATTTTCTTCCATTCTTACGAATACCGAATAAAGAATGGGTATCCAAACTAAAGAACGAACAAACGAATGGCCGTTTACCGAAAATCTTTCGTTTGTTCGTTCATTCGGCATTTTGAATTACACTCTGTGCGAATTGACACAGCACACTGTGTAATTCAAAAAGCCGAACTAATAACGAATGAATAACCGAATGAATAGCAATGTCTATATCATTCTTTCATTCATTCGTATAACTAGTTCGGCTTTTTGAATTACAGGCTGTCAGTGTAATGTTCATAAGGCAAACTACCGAACGAGAAGCGTTCGCGAACCGAACGCACAAACAATTCGCGCTTTTTAAAGCTTTGCATTGCTTACAGATGGGGATAGTAGAAAAACCGAATGAACTAATGAACTAAAATGAACTGATTTGCCTCAATTCGTGTATTAGTTCATTCGTGCTTTTTCAAAGCATTGCATTGCTTTACATGGGGATGGTAGAAAAACCGAATGAACTAATGAACTAAAATGAACTGATTTGCCTCAATTCGTGTTTTAGTTCATTCGGATGCCTTGTATGAATCAAAGAGGAGGGGTATGGGAGTGAGCTGATTTTCATTTAACTAATCAGCTCACTCCTGTGACATGATGCTATAGGGGCTTATCCAATGGTGAGTGCTTTATCGGGGATTTAAAAAAATAACTAAACAGCAGTATAAAAGCAGGCAGTGGAACTTTCTCCCCCCTTCTTTGACTGAGTTTTGTTGGTGACACACTGTGCTTTTGTGCTGTGTTAGCCTCATTGCTTGTCTTAGAGATCTTCTGTGAGTTTTGGTGTGTCTGCCAGTTCTCACTTGTTCAATTTGAGAGACTATTCCTGAGAATTATTTTTTTAATTTTAGTGCTTTTTGAAAGCTGTGCACTGCTGTGCTGCTGACTGAGTCAGTGTGCCACAAGGTGCCTGGCTGGCACTGCCAGTGCTTGCCTTCCCTGCTTGCTTACTGACTACAGCAACCAGGTATTACTTTTTTTTTTTTTTTTAAATCTTTTTATTTAAATTTTTTTTATTTAGCTTAAAATTAATTAAGATTTAAAGTAAAGATAGAATCAGTCTTTAGCTTAGTGGGCCTGAGGGCTTCTGCCCTAGGGGTAGACTAGCTTGTTAGCTTGCTAGCCTAGAAGAAAAGAAATCTTAATCTAGTTTAGCTGTTGAGTCTTTTAGCAGCAAAGTTGATTAGTTAATTTTTGTTAACTTGATTTTACAGTGGTGCTGCTGTTTCTGCAGTGCTGCTAGAGAAAGTTCATCTTCTGTCAGTCTCAGTTTAGTGTGTTTGCTTGGGTTTTAAATTCTTTTTTTAAGTGAATCTATCTATACTCCAGTCCACATAGAGTTAGTTTAATCTAATGTTTGCTGGCTTTGCAGGCAGTCAGTGTAAAAGTGAAGAAATATTTTTTATTCAGTAACTTAATAGTATTATCTTCAGTTTTAATTAAAAAAAAAATTTAAGTTGATAAAATTATCTTCAGTTTAAAATATATTTGTTGTAGTACAGTCTCTTTGTCCTTAGTTAGGACAGAACACATTAGTCAGTCAAACAGTCTATTTTTTGTTTTAAATTTTTTAACACTTTTAGTGTCATTTTTTTGTGCTCACATCAGCATCAGCAGTGAAGTTAACTGTTCTGACTGCTGTTGTGAAGAAATTTCTTTTTTCATTAACTGATTCTTATTAGTTCGGTTAGTGTGTTTGTTTAACAGCAATCAGTGAAGCTAACTGGTTGCTGTTTTTATTTGGTTTATTTTAGTTCCTGATAGATTGACTGTGAGACTGTCCTAACCTAAGCTTCAAGGTAGCTGTAGGAAATCTTTTATTATTTTATTTTTCTATATTAGTATATTTTTTTCATACTCTGCTTGCACTGCAGTAGTCGAGCAGGGAGCACTTGTTGGCAGATTGCTCACGCCAGACAGTGCAGTTTTCCATAGTTCCTCAAAAAGCACTAGAGTGAAGAAATCTGCCTCAGTAGTAGTCTCTATTTTTTTTAACTGTGTTCCAAATATCAAATAATCCTTTTTAATAAAAATATAAACGTTAGTTTGAAAACACTACATACATTACATTATCTCTTTCTTTTCTTTTCTTCAACTTCTTTTCTTTTCTTACTATTTTAAAATTCTAAATGGATCCTCCTAAACCTTCATCCACTAGTAAAGTGAGGGAGGGTCAGTCAGCAACCATCACCACCACCAATACCACCACCACCACCACCACCACAAGTAGTGGTAGTTTGAGTACGCAGCCTATGCGTCAGCCTAAGCGGTCCAGGAGTGCCGTTATGTCAGACTCACCGCCTAGGAGGCCAAAGTCTTTGTCTCGCATTTCAGGCCCGTTGGTGCAAGATCCTGGTCAAGGAAAGGCACCAATAGCAGGCAGTAGTGCAGCAAGGCCCAGAATTGCAAGTCTTTTCTATGGCAAAGGGAAACCAGCAGGGCTTTTAAGGGTGAGCACTATGGCTAGTACTATTACTAAAAACACAACTAGTAGTAGGAGTAGCCCAATAAGTAAGAGGAAGCGTGTTTTGCCCCCAGCATCTTCCTATACCACAAGCAGGCCTGTGAGTCGTGCTGCTAAGAAGCTTCCTTCTTGTACAAGGAGGCTGTTTCCTAATCCCCCTCCCAAGACCACCACTTCTACCACTGACAGCGGCACATCAGCACAGGAGTTGTTGCCATTGCCAATGCTACCCAGTGCTCCTAGTCCTATTATTCCTGGAGGTGATATCAGTCTTACCCCCAGCCTTGCAGGGATTGCATTTAGTCTGGCTGATGAAGAGCTTGACTATGAGCCTGAGAGTGAGGAGGAGATAGTAGAGGAAAGTCAGCATTCTTCAGGGAGCAGTCCAACCTTTTCTCCTGCTACAAGTGCACATTTTTCCCCTTCCTCTCCACTTTCTCCAATAGTAGCACCTGCTAGTGCTACTTCAACCATTAGCAGACCACCACCACCACCACCACAACCTCCTCGCAGTGGCACAGTTACCACCACCAGAGTAACTGTGCCAACAATCATCACCACCACTGGTACTACTAGCCACAGTACCAGTGCCGAGGCTACTGTGCCAGCCACCAGTAGTCACACTCCTCCTGCTGCTCATCAACCTGCACCACTAGCAGCAGAATCCCGAAGGGCAAGCGCCAATGTTTTGCGCCGCAGCAAAGTTTGGGATCACTTTGAAAGTGTTGGAGATGGGCGCTTTGCAAAGTGCAAACTTTGTGGGAAGGAAGTTAGCAGGGGGAGAGTGTTGGGTCATCTCACCAGTGCAGGGATGAACCATCACCTTCGCAGTCATCACAAGGCTGTGTTATTGAGGGAAGAGGCAGAAAGTACTAGGACAGGCAGCATAGCTACTATTACAGTGTCCAGTACCATGGCAGCTAGAAGTGACAGGGGAGTTGTTGCAGAGCCAAGAGCTACTGGTGCTGCCAGCCAACAACCAAGACTGGTTGGAGCATCACAATGCATCCAGCCCACCCTGGAACAATTTGGGGGATTCCACTCCAGGGCTATGTCTAAACAGCAGGCCAATAAAATTACGCGACTTATTGGCCAGTTAATTGCTGTTGGAGGTGCTTCCTTTTCTATGATAGAAGGGGAGCCTTTCAAACAGTTGATGGAGACTGTGGCTCCACAATACCATCTTCCCTCACGCTCCACTTTCAGCAGGAGGATAATCCCTTCACTTTACCGGTCCTGTGTTGGAGTAGTGAAAGGGGAGCTTTCGAAGGCTGCTGGTCAGTCTGTGCATTTTACCACAGATTTGTGGAGTGCACCAAGTGGCCAGCATGCCTTTCTTTCCCTTACAGCACACTGGTGGGAGTCTGGTGTGTCTCAGGAAGCTGCTGCTGCAACTTCAGCAGCAGGGTCTAGCAGAAAGGGAGGAAGTGTATCTGTAGATCAGCTGGGCTATCGCTCTTTCCTTCTCCATGCTGAAGTGATGGATGAAAAACACACTTCAGATAACATTCTACAGGCAGTAAGGAGGATGGTGTCTCTTTGGGTTGGAGCAGAGGCAGGCACCAATGTAGAAGTGGGGTTTGTGGTTACTGATGGAGCTACAAATATGGTGAAAGCTTTGCGTGATGGTAACCTTGTTGGTATGCGCTGTGCAGCGCACATTATCCATCTAGTAGTAAAGTCAGCAATCCCAGAAGGTAATAACAGAGTTTCCAGTGTGATTGAACGGTGCAGGAGGATTGCTGGGCACTTCCACCGCAGTGTGAAGGCTAGCCAACTGTTGAGGCAGGAACAAGAGAAGGCAGGTCTTCCCATACACTGTCTACGACAAGATGTCAGTACACGGTGGAACTCTACTCTGGAGATGCTGGAGAGGATTTTAGAGCAGCAGAGGGCAATCCATAGTCTGGCATCAGACCAATACATCGGTATTGGTTCTCCACTAGGTAGAGACGATTGGACAGTGATCGCTCAGCTAGTGGCAATCCTGAAACCATTCAGGGATGCCACTGAAAATTTAAGCTTGAACACTGCCAATCTGGGACAGGTAATCCCTGTTTTCACCCATCTAGGGAGCAAGATGGGTGTCTTCCTTGAACGCCAAGAGGTTGTTCAAGGTGATCCTTTACATCCTGATGTAATAACTCTGGTCAGGAGGCTGAAGGATCAGCTTAAAGTTCGCCTACGTGAGCGAATGGATAATTCTCCTGAACTGATGCTAGCTTGCCTGTGTGATCCAAGGATTAAGGGAAAGCTTGCACTCAGATCCAATAACTTAACAAATTGGAGGGAGAAATTGATCCAGAGGGTGTGTGACTGGCAGCAAAAGAGGGGAATTCTGTCTGAGGGAGTAGTTCAGCAGGAGGCTGAGATGTCGGCTACTTCTAGCAGAAGCAGTGGCACTACCACCACCACCACACAACTGAGTGGAGCAGCTGCATTTTGGGAAGAGTTGCTTGAGGATATAGTTGGACCCACTGAGAGTGCTAGCAGCAGACAGGAGAGTACTGCCTCAGAAATGGTCAGAGCGTACCTCTCTGAACCTCCTTTGCCCCATAATGTCGACCCTCTTAGCTATTGGGATGAGAAGAAGAGTGTGTGGCCTGCACTCTCATTGGTTGCGCAGGAGCTGCTATCATGTCCGCCAACCACTGTCCCAAGTGAGCGTGTATTTTCGGTAACCGGTAATATACTGAATCCACAGCGCTCACAAATGTCACCTCATCTCATGGAGCAGATTGCCTTTCTTAAATTCAATCTGCCTAAATTGGGGTACCCTGCTCTACACTTTGACTGTAATTGAGCTTAGGGTTTCTCAACTTTCTTTCTAATTATATAAAGTTGGTGGCGACAAAATAGTTATTTTATTTCTCATTCCTCCTTATTCTTCCATTCTCTCCCCAATCCCCAAATACCTTAAAATCTCTCTTAAAGTGGTACTGGTTTCTCCCCTCTGGCTGTGTCTGACAGCGGTGTGGCAACGCCTGCTACCTCCGCCAGCGCAGTCAGTTAACGCTAGGGTATTGTGTTTGAGCTCTGGAGGTCCGCTCCCCACGCCAAGGACTGAAGGAGTTTGGATGCTTTGCCCTGGGGATGAAACAAGTGAGTGGGTCGCCAATTGCCCACTCACTCCTCTTTACCATTTTATTTCTTTCTATTTTGCTGTTGGTGATAGCAAAACATCTTTTTTTTTCTCATTCCTCTTTATTCTTCCATTCTCTCCCCAATCCCCAAATACCTTAAAATCTCTCTTAAAGTGGTACTGGTTTCTCCCCTCTGGCTGTGTCTGACAGCGGTGTGGCAACGCCTGCTACCTCCGCCAGCGCAGTCAGTTAACGCTAGGGTATTGTGTTTGAGCTCTGGAGGTCCGCTTCCCACGCCAAGGACTGAAGGAGTTTGGATGCTTTGCCCTGGGGATGAAACAAGTGAGTGGGTCGCCAATTGCCCACTCACTCCTCTTTACCATTTTATTTCTTTCTATTTTGCTGTTGGTGATAGCAAAACATCTTTTTTTTTCTCATTCCTCTTTATTCTTCTATTCTCCTCCCCCCAAATACCTTAAAATCTCTCTTAAAGTGGTACTGGTTTCTCCCCTCTGGCTGTGTCTGACAGCGGTGTGGCAACGCCTGCTACCTCCGCCAGCGCAGTCAGTTAACGCTAGGGTATTGTGTTTGAGCTCTGGAGGTCCGCTTCCCACGCCAAGGACTGAAGGAGTTTGGATGCTTTGCCCACTCACTCCTCTTTACCATTTTATTTCTTTCTATTTTGCTGTTGGTGGTTGCAAAACATCTTTTTTTCTCATTCCTCCTTATTCTTCCATTCACTCCCCAATCCCCAAATCCTTAAAATCTCTCTTAAAGTGGTACTGGTTTCTCCCCTCTGGCTGTGTCTGACAGCGGTGTGGCAACGCCTGCTACCTCCGCCAGCGCAGTCAGTTAACGCTAGGGTATTGTGTTTGAGCTCTGGAGGTCCGCTCCCCACGCCAAGGACCGAAGGAGTTTGGATGCTTTGCCCTGGGGATGAAACAAGTGAGTGGGTCGCCAATTGCCCACTCACTCTTCTTTACCATTTTATTTCTTTCTATTTTGCTGTTGGTGGTTGCAAAACATCTTTTTTTCTCATTCCTCCTTATTCTTCCATTCTCTCCCCACTCCCCAAATCCTTAAAATCTCTCTTAAAGTGGTACTGGTTTCTCCCCTCTGGCTGTGTCTGACAGCGGTGTGGCAACGCCTGCTACCTCCGCCAGCGCAGTCAGTAAATGCTAGGGTATTGTGTTTGAGCTCTGGAGGTCCGCTCCCCACGTCAAGGACTAAAGGAGTTTGGATGCTTTGCCCTGGGGATGAAACAAGTGAGTGGGTTGCCAATTGCCCACTCACTTCTCTTTATCATTTGTGGTTACATTTTTATTTACTATCTCACTTTTTTTTCCTTTTTCTATCTTTTTCACTTTCTTTCTTATGATTCAAACTAAATGTGCGCATGCACATTCGGAACTGACATCGGCAGGGTTTGGAGAGTTCTCCAGCCCAGAGGGAGTCTGGCGCTGGAGAAAGGTAAGTGGCTGAAGGGGTTTTAACCCATTCATCCCAACGGGACAGGGACCCTGAGGGTGGGTGGACCTAATGAGCCTATAGTGGCAGGAAAACGAGTTTGTTTTGCTGGCACTATAGTGCTCCTTTAACTCCTATCAGACAGCCACTAGAGCAGGGGTTCCAGACCCGGTCCTCAAGTACCCCCTACCAGTCCCGGATTTAGGGATTACCCTGTTGTGTCTAAAGTGTTTTTTGTTTTTTCACCCAAAACACCTTAGGCACAATTGAGTAATCCTTCAATCCTGTACTGTTAGGGGGAACATAAGGACTGGGTTGAGAACCACTGCGCTAGAGGGACTTCCTGTGCTCTATCAGAAATCTGTATCTATCAGATTTCTATACCTAGGTCACTTCCGGTGCACCCACGTCACTGTAAGTAAAATAAAAAAATGTCACGTCACCGTAACTAAAATAAAAGGGAACAAATAAATAGGGCTAAATGCACGAACGGCATAAAAAAAAGGGCACTGGTATCCACAAAAAAGGGGTTTTGTCACAGTTACTACACACACAGTAAAAGATATATATATATATATATATATATATATATGTATATATATATATATATATATAAAAACTGATATAAAATTATATACCCCAAGGTCTGCTAAAGCACTTGCTGATCTCAGCAGTGCGCATGTCCGCTAGCAGGCCTTGGGGTATAGAATTCTATATATCAGATTTATTTTTATATATCTTTTACTGTGTGTGTGTAGTAAGTAACTGACAAAAAACAGTTTTGTGGATACCAGTGCCCTATTTTTCGAATGCCGTTCGTGCATTTAGCCTTATGTATTCCCATTTATTTAACCGAATAAACTGCCGAACGGCCAGACCACACGCAATGGGAGTGTGCCGCCTGTTAACCTCCCAGAAGCTGTGGTTAACCGCAACTAATTGACCTAATAGACGAACGGCTGGGTGGTCGCAGTTCGGCTATTTGAACTCACGCACTGTTACTGAGCCAATTGCACGAACGGCCCTGTTCGTGCATTCGAATGGGACTTAATCATTTTTATGCCTGATATTGACCGACCGCACAGCCCAAATCTATGGAACTGTTTTGGGCATGAAAATGTGCTTGCGGTCGGTCATAAAGGGACTTCCAGCTAACTTTGTAACCCCTGGTTGTAATTGGCTGAATTTTGACTATGTTTATAATTAAAGTATGCTGAATAATATGTTACTTTTAGGAAGATTGGATGTATATTTTTAAAGTTACATTAACTGTGTAAAAAGTATATTTTTCCTGCCAGTGATAATTACTTTAACCCATTGTGTTCAGTAATTGTATCACAGGCAGAGAGGAGGATTTGTGTGTAATTGCTGGGAGTGTTTTACTATAATTTACGTGTTTTATTGGTCATCTTACAAAACCCTGTGGGTGGTACTATGGGTAGAAAATGGGCATAAAAGCTGAGTGTTTCAATAAAACTTCAGTTCTACTTCACCCTCAATTTGGAGTCCTGTCTCTTATTGGGGGAATCTGCTACAAGGGATTGCTATGTTTGTCATACTCTCTTGCTATACTACTAAGCTCATTTAAGAGCTTGTTCCTGCTTCGCTCTGTCGGAAGAGAGGTTCGGTCTGCGGTGGTTGTGGTATCTGCTGGAGTGCTTGGAGCGCTCAGGAAGCGCTAGGAGCATCGTTCAATGGAGGTACCCAGTCGGGGTGCCAGGCGATCCGTTACAGTAATGCTTTCCTATGGACTGATTTAATGTGCGCGTGGCTCTTGTCGCGCATGCACATTGAGCACTGACGTCAGAAGAGGGAGATTTCCCCAGCACAGAGGGAGCCCGGCGCTGGAAAAAGGTAAGTGATTAACCCCTTCCTCCCCCTTTGGGGGGCCCCTGAGGGTGGGGGGGGGAACCTAAAGATCCTATTTTGCCAGTTTGTTTTCCTGGCAATTTAGTGATCCTTTAACTCCATGGCAATTCGACTGTGTTCATAGGATCAGAGTGCTGTTCGGATATATTGAGCGCTCAGATCCAAGCTATCTGGGGATATGGTGAATGTGGGAGGTCCAGTTGTGTGAAATTTGAGTTATGTATTTTAATGTGTTTTTTACAGTTAAAAATTGGAAATATTTTCTGTACCTAGAGATGATTAAAGGGACACTATAGTCACCCAGACCACTTCAGCTCAATGAGGTGGTCTGGGTGCCAGGTCCCTCAGGTTTGAACTCTTCAGATGTAAACATAGCAGTTTCAGAGAAACCGATATGTTTACATTAGGGGTTAATCCAGTCTCTAGTACAGGTATAGGCAACCTTCGGCACTGGAGATGTTTTGGACTCTTCAAATGTGCATTCCGCTCCACTCAGGAGCTGATGTCAGACGGGGAGGAGAGGGGTTTAAACCCCTTCAGCGCCACGGGAGGTGGACCCTGAGGGTGTGGGCCCGCACAAACATAGTATACATAGAAGCCGCATTGACTTCTGAGTGGCGAGAAATGCGGGCGCCATCTTGGGACGGGCGATGTAGACAGCAGAGGTAAGAGGAAGGATAGGACTCAGTAAGTGTAGAGCAGGGATAATAGGAATGGTAGGACTCAGTTGGTGCAGAGGAGGGATAATGGGAATGGTAGTACTCAGTTAGTGCAGAGTATGGGATAATGGGAATGGTAGTACTCAGTTAGTGCAGAGTAGGGATAATGGGAATGGCAGTACTACCATTCTCATTATCCATGCACTGACTGAGTACTATCATTCTCATTATCAGTCAGTGCAGGGATGATGAGAATGGTAGTATGTAACGGATCGCCTGGCACCCCGACTGGCCTCCTGCCCTGTGACTACGGCCCCTGGGATGTATTGTCCTTTAAGAACATATTTAGGCATAATAGATTTTTATTGTGCGACTACTGGCCCTTTAAGCACAGTGAATGGACTTTTATTGGACTGTGTATGCCCCCTTAAGAACCATCTGGGGACATATTGTGACTTTTGGGAACAATGCCCCTTTAAGACTTTGTCCCCAGACTGTTAATATATTGTGTTCCTGGCTTTCTCCCACTTGGTTCAGTAAATGGGGCTTACTGAACCAAGTACCACACAGGCGGACCACCCAGAAGTGGAAGTGTGCAGGCAATTTACCTCCCAGGCTGGGAGCCTGCTGTAGGTAAATTGCCGAACGCTGGGGGGCCGCCGTTCGCGCAAACAAAAACGTGTCGGCGGCCATCTTTGTTCATTCTATGCGGTCAGCGGTGTGTGTAGCCAAATTCATGGAACTGAAATCGGCTACACAGTTCCGCGAACACCGCTGAGCCTTACCTTCTCCCACAATGATTTTGCAGCCGCAGAGACTAAGTCCCATTCGGCGATGAGACTTATTGCCGAACGCTGGGGGGCCGCCGTTCGTGCAAACAAAAACGTGTCGGCGGCCATCTTTGTTCATTCTATGCGGTCAGCGGTGTGTGTAGCCAAATTCATGGAACTGAAATTGGCTACACAGTTCCGCGAACACCGCTGAGCCTTACCTTCTCCCACAATGATTTTGCAGCCGCAGAGACTAAGTCCCATTCGGCGATGGGACTTAGTCATTTTTTCAGTGTGAAATTTACCGACCGCACAGCCCAAATCTATGGAACTGTTTTGGGCAGGAAAATGTGCTTGCGGTCGGTAAAAAAAGGGACCTCCAGCTAAATTTTTAACACCTGCATGGAATTGGCTGAATTTTGACTATGTTTATAATTAAAGTATGCTGATTAATAATATGTCATTTTTATGAATATTGAATGTGTAGTTTTAAAGTTATAGTACATGTGTAAAAATGGTGTTTCTCTGCCAGTTATAATTACATTAACCCATTGTGTAAGGAACTTAAGTCACAGGCAGAGGGGAGGATTTTGTCTGTAATTTCTGGGAGTGTATTGTACGTATTGATTGGTTGTTTTACAAAACCCTGTGGGCAGTACTATGTGTGCAAAATGTTCATAAAAGCAGTGTCTCATTAAAATCTTCATTTCTTCTTCACACTCAATTTGAGTCCTGTCTCTTATTGGGGGAATCTGCTACTAGGGATTGCTATGCCCTGCATGTTCCCTTGCTATAATCACTCCTAAACTCTTGTAAGAGCTTGTTCCTGGTTTGCGCTCTGAAGGACTCTACGGTGGTTATGGTGTCAGCTGGAGTGCTGGAAGCCCCAGGAAGCACTAGGTGCATCCTCCAACGAAGGTACCCAGTCAGGGTGCCCGTCGATCCGTAACAACCATAAAACCTGTACATGAGGGATGCTGTTATACTCAGGAGACTTCGCTGAACACCAAAATTAGTGTTTCAAAACAGTAAAACGTATCACAACAATTATCTCGTCCAGGTAAGTGCCATGTATGTCACTTTCACTGACGATAGCATCGTTGTAATACATTGAAACACTAATATTTGTGTTCAGTGAAGTAAAACAGTACCCCACATGTACAGGTTGTATGGTGTCATAGAAAGTTACAGGGTTATATACAGTGCTAGCAAATTAAATTCCCTGGACTTTTGGCCTGGGTTGTCAGTCAGGTCCTGCAAATTGTAATTAATAAAATGACCTAATTATTTAAAACTATTACATAAATATATACATAGAATTATTATATATATATATATATATATATACACGTGTTTGTATATATATATATATATATATATAATCCGACACTCACCATCATTAAAAAATATAACTTGTAATACCTGGGTGCTTCCAGTGCCAAACATAAAGCAAATAGTGAATTGAGCACTCCTTAGGAAATTTTCAATCATGTATTTAATAAGTAATCAAGATTACTAAAATACACAATTGAAAATTTCCTAAGGAGTGCTCTGTTCACTATTTGCTTTATGTGTATATATATTTTTTGTAATTATTTTTATTTATATATAGTGATATTTTTTCAAGTGTGTGTGTGTGTGTGTGTGTGTGTGTGTATGTATGTATATATATATATAAAAATTATTAAAGAAAAGAGGAGTCAGAAGTTGTAATCCAATATTTTTTTTTATTTAGAAAAGCAAGTGGGAGAAGCAACAAAGCAGAGGCAGCCCAGGTTGTTAGGAGCAGTCCTGGGAGGATATAGTGCAGAGGAGAATAACCAATGTATATTCAGGGGAAGGATAGGGAAAACCAGGAGGAAATTGAGAATGTAACAACCTACGATGAACAGCGTCAGTTGTGTTCACATTGTGGATGATAATGAGAAATAAACATCTGAGTGCATTCTTCCCACAGATATCTATTCATCATCATCATCCCTTCTGGGAAGACCCTGCGCACGTCTTTCACGAACTAGGCTATCTACATCAGCGATGGTTATGCCCAAATTATGGGCAGCTTGCGCGCGCATTAAAATGCACTCTTCCTCCCTCATTTCCATAAAGCGCTGCATATTTTGCTGCAAGGAAACCATTGCTGATGTAAATTGCCTAACGCCCTCATTCAAAATATTCGACATGGAGCGTACCTCGGTTATTACATTCTGCAATAGTTCTCGCTGATTCTCCCTATCCTGCTGTATGGACGTCTCCAGTTCATCTTGACGAGCCTGGATCGTCGCATACAGCGCAGCCAATGGTGGAGGAAGTTGTGGCATTTCTTCGGCCACTGATGTCTCTGACTCAGGATCCACTGCTGTTAGGGTAATGGTACCCTCCTCTTGCAGGGGGAGAGTACCATCAGAACCTATAGGGGAGAACAGAGAAAGAACATTGTTAGCATGTGTCATATGTTGCAATGCTTACTATTATCTGTAAAACAATATTATTTAAACTTGGAAATAAGATATATGCAGTCATGCTATTAATTTATTATTATGTCTAAGTATAGTTATGCATCTTTGTCGCCCCTAGCCCTTTCTCTGTCTGTTTGCATGTCTTTGTGCCCACCTCCCTTTCCTTCTAATCTCACTACATGTATCGTGGACGAGCGTCCCCAGGTAGAGAATCTCCTGTTTTTTCTGCATGACAGGAAGCTGATCGTTGCACTCAGCTTCCTGTCAGGCCAAGAAGATGGTAGATAAGATCACACGTGGTCCACTCAGCCACAGTACATAAAGTGAACAGAAGGAGAGGAGCAATGTGAGCTCCCCCCCACCCCTGCTGGTCACCCAGACATTTAGCCCCCTGGCCAGCACATGCTAGGCAGATGCTTAGTATGCTTTGCGGTCGACCCGGCCCCGCCTGTTACATAAACTAGTATGCCTGCAAAGAAAATGTGTACAGTTAAAGCATTTTTTACTTACGCTCAGCAGTGGATCCCTGTTCCTGGACACCAGTGGCCGGCTGTTGGAGGGAAACCACACTCGTACGTGGTGAAGAAACGTCGACAAGTTGCGGATGGCCTGAAATACATGTATGTGATAAATTAACTTCATATACAGTAAAATCACATACGTGTGTGTATGTTTAAATGCGCACGCACACACACACATAACATTTATCTAACAATGCTATGCAAGTACTTACGAGAGGAAAGTGAAGCCAGGCGCATTTCCAGGGAGACAGGAGGTGAACCTGCTGCCCCGCTCTCCGTGGAGACAGCATCTCCTGCAGTTCCTGGTGCCTCTTCTGGGGATTGAGGGGCTTGCACTGATGGCATAGAAAACACACATTGGAAGGTTAACACAAGCAAACTGATATATGTACATTTCGACTAACAAATATGAATTTAAAGGACCACTATAGGCACCCAGACCACTTCAGCTCAATGAAGCGGTCTAGGTGCCAGGTCCCTCTAGTTTAAAGCCTGCAGCTGAAAACATAGCAGTTCTAGATAAACTGCTGTTTCACTGAGGGTTAATCCAGCCTCTAGTGGCTGTCTCACTGACAGCCACTAGAGGCGCTTCCGCGATTCTCACTGTGAAAATCACAGTGAGAAGATGCTGGACGTCCATAGGAAAGCATTGAGTAATGCTTTCCTATGGGTGGTTTGAATGCGTGCACGGCTCTTGCTGCGCATTCGGAGCTGACGTCGGCAGAGGGAGGAGTGTTCCCCAGCGCCGAGGGAGCCCTGCGCTGGAGAAATGTAAGTGGCTGAAGGGGTTGGAGAAAGGTAAGTGGCTGAAGTGGGAAGGGGGCCACGAGGGTGGGGAGGGACCTAATTACCCTACAGTGCCTGGAAAACGAGTTTGTTTTCCTGGCACTATAGTGGTCCTTTAACATCGTACCTTCAGATGTTTCAGTGCCAGGTGTCCCCTCAATCCCAAGGAGGTTTTCTCTTCCCAGGAACTGCAGGAGCTCCTCTTCATAGGGCAGCAGGTCCGGTTCTTGTGAACCGCCTCCTGTCTTCCTGGAGGCGGCTGCTGCCTTCACCTTCCTCTTCACCATCCGCCTGATGTCGTAGTAACTGCAATGACATGATGACATGTGTAATTGATTAATTACTTTAATATGTTTCTATATATATATGTTTACTGACATGTTTAAAGGGATACTATAGGCACCCAGACCAAGCATTGGATTTGCTGATCTTGTCAATTATGAAGATCGCAGCCAAGGAGGCAGAGCACAGCTCTGCTATAAGGATGAGTAATTAAAGGGACACTCCAAGCACCCAGACCACTTCTGGGTGCCAACTCCCACTACCCTTAACCCTGCAACTGTAAATAAATATTGCAGTTTTCATAAACTGCAATATTTACCTTGGAGGGTTAACTCCTCCTCTAGTGGCGTCGCTGAAACCCCCATAGGAAAGCATTTTTCAATGCTTTCCTATGGGGAGGTCTAATGTGCATGTGCAGCATTGCAGCGCATGCGCATTAGGTCTCACCCCGCCGGCGGCAGCGCATGCACAATTGGTCTCCCCCTGGGATGAGGGGTGGGAGACGGTTTGTTCTCCTGGCACTGGAGTGTCCCTTTAATTACAGTTACATTGCTGAGAGGGAGGTTAAACTGTGTTTTCACAGTTATAGTGACAGGAATGCAAACATGTATTCCTATCACTATAGTGTTCCTTTAAAGCACATGGTGTTTTTTCCCTCTATGTGCTTAAGTGACCCAACCCTCACTTTTAAAAGACTTTAAAAGCATAGCTGCCACTAGTGGGTGTGTGTAGCAAAAGCACATGGAGGAAAAAAAAAAGTTTTAATAAAACATGGCATAAAGAAAATTATTTTTTAGGAATATAAGTGCACTTACCGTTTCTTCACCACGTCCTCGGTGCGGTTGTTCCCTCCAACAGCATTCACCGCTGCCACAATCTTCCTCCACCGATTTTCCTTCTGTGCTCTGGAACTCTTTTTGGCTGCTCCCCCAAATATACATTGGTAGTACTGGCAAAGTTTGTTTACCAGTACTGTATTCTCCTCTGCACGAAAGCTATCTGCATATTTATTCTTCCTCCCAGGATCTGCTCTTTTTAAGATCCTGGGCTGCCTCTGCTTCTGCTTGCTTCTCCCACTTGCTTCTCCTATCTCCTGGCCAGAGTGGCCAATGCCCCCCTCCACTACATCCATGACTTCTATCTCACTTGAGGAGCTGGAGGAGGACATGGCCACTTCTGGCAGGCTCAGTGTTCAAGTGCCTAAAATGGCTGACAGGGTGGTGGGCTGGCTGAGCTCCAAAATGGCTGAATGGCTGGCCTATAGAAAATCTGGATAGATTTTGCATTGAAGGACTGCCTTGAGTTGATACTTTTTTTTCTACAGTTTTGTCTGGCAGTATGTAAAAGCCTATTTAATTGGCTACTACTTCTTTCCCACTCCCTTATAAAATGATACTGTGTTGCCAGTACCACCTGTCAGGGAAGCATGATGATTCATGAGCCCAAGAAACTAAGCAAAAGCAATGCATTGCATTTGCAATGTCATTCGACATGCGAATGACTATTGTAAGTGGTGTTCGGTAGTTTACTAATAGTGCCAATACATTTTCATGCGAACGGCAGTGTTCGTGCATTTGACGGTTCGGGAATTTGTTCGGGAGTTTTAGGCGTAAATAGATTAGAACATTGTTCAATGCCATGTGTTGGGAGATCAATGTACGAAAATGTAAACGAATGAATGGTTTTACTGCGTTCACTTGAGGCTATTCGCTATTTAGGGATTAGGGAACTGACTTTTATGATTGCATTGTATTTGCAATACCATTCGACATACGAATGACTATAGTGAATGGTGTTCGGTAATTTACTAATAGCGCCAATACATTTTCATGCGAATGCCAGCGTTCGTGCATTTGACGGTTCGGGAGTTTTAAGCGTAATACAATTCAATCAATGCCATGTTGTTAGCAATGTACAACATTTGAAACGAATGGTTTTACTGAGTTCGGTTGAAGCTATTCGGTATTTAGGGATTAGGGAACATAGTTTTATGTATTCAATTCATTTGGCTCAATTAAATCGCGCCGAATGAACAAACAAGTTTAGCCGAAACGAAAATACTACCGAATATCGTACGAAAACGAATGAAAGAATTGACGAAATTCGGTTCTGACTAAAGTATTTTCTTTTTCGTACGAATACATTCGTACGAAACGAAAATTTCTGAAATGCCCAAGTCTAGTATTTACAGATGAAAATGAAGGAAAAGGACCTTAGTTGAGAAAAAGGATAAATGAGTCATTTATTACACGTGGTTTACAGAGGAAGAGGTTCTATTTCAACTGTCAAAAGTAAAGGCAAATAAGTCAATAGGACCTGATGGAATACACCCAAAACTATTAAAAGAGCTTAGTGGTGTACTAGCAAAACCATTAACAGATTTATTAAACCAATCATTGTTAACAGGAGTAGTCCCAGAAGATTGGAAGTTAGCGAATGTTGTGCCCATTTACAAGAAAGGTAATAGGGAGGAGTCGGGCAACTATAGGCCAGTAAGCCTTACTTCAGTAGTGGGGAAAGTGATGGAAACCATGTTAAAGGATAGGATTGATGAACATCTAAAAACACATGGTTTTCAAGATCAGAGACAACATGGGTTTACTTCAGGGAGATCATGCCAAACTAATCTTATTGATTTTTTTGATTGGGTAACTAAAATTATAGATCAGGGTGGTGCAGTAGACATTGCTTACCTAGATTTCAGTAAGGCTTTTGACACTGTTGCACATAGAAGGCTTATCAATAAACTGCAATCTTTAAGTTTGGATTCCAATATTGTTGAATGGGTAAGGCAGTGGCTGAGTGACAGGCAACAGAGGGTTGTAGTTAATGGAATATATTCGAAGTTTGGACTTGTCACCAGTGGGGTACCTCAGGGATCTGTACTTGGACCCATTCTCTTTAATATTTTTATTAGTGATATTGCAGAAGGTCTTGATGGTAAGGTATGTCTTTTTGCTGATGATACTAAGATATGTAACAGGGTTGATGTTCCAGGAGGGATAAGCCAAATGACAAATGATTTAGGTAAACTAGAAAAATGGTCAGAATTGTGGCAACTGACATTTAATGTGGATAAGTGCAAGATAATGCATCTTGGACGTAAAAACCCAAGGGCAGAGTACAGAATATTTGATAGAGTCCTAACCTCAACATATGAGGAAAGGGATTTATGGGTGATTATTTCTGATGACTTAATGGTAGGCAGACAATGTAATATACATACAATCATTGACATAAGAACACAAGCTCACTGATGCACACAAATAGGCTCACTGACAGACAATCTCACTGACACACACAGACAAGCTTATTGGTACACAAACAAATTTAGTACAGAAAATCTCTGACAGACACACGCTTACTACAGACAAGCTCTCTGTCACATACACATGCTCACTACAGCCAAGCACACTGACACACACATGCTCACTACAGACAAGCTTACTGTCACACACATGTTCTTCACCACAGACAAGCTCACTAACACACATACATGCTTCCAACAGACAAGCCCACTGACACATACATGCTCACTACAAATAAGCTCACTACCACACACACATGCAAGCTCACTCACTAGCAGACACACACACACAAGCTCACTCAGGAGCAGGCACACACACACACATACAAACTCACTCAGGAGCAGAGACACACATGTACAAGCTCACTCACTAGCAGCCACACACACATGCACACACGTTCACTCACTAGCAGCCACACACACTCACACAAGCTCACTCACAAGCAGGCACACACACACATACAAGCTCACTCACTAGCAGCCACACACATGATAGCTCACTCACTAGCAGTCCCCCACACACACAAGTTCACTCACTAGCAGCCACACACACACACAAGCTCACTAACTAGCAGCCACACATACACAAGCTCACTCACTAGCAGACACACACACTTATACATACAAGTTCATTCACTAGCAGCCACACACACAAGCTCACTCAATAGCAGCCACACACACACACAACTCACTCACTAGCAGCCACACACAGACACACACACACACAACTCACTCACTAGCAGCCACACACACACAAGTTCACTTACTAGCAGCAACACACACACAATCACTGTCATGGCTGAAGCTTACCTGGCACTGTCAGGTGAAGTTGCCATTTTGTGGCCTCTTCCTCCCAGAGAGGTCAGTAATGTGTGTGTTGGGGTGGAGCTTGTGAGCAAGAGGTGGAGCTTCTGTTCAGGAGGCGGGCTTGTGTGTGGGTGGGGCATCCCTCTTTATTCCCCTCAGACTGACACAGGCTGGCACAGTCGAGGGTAAAATCATTTAATTGACATGTGCCTCATGATTTGGGCTGTCTGCCCGGCCCCAGGTGACGCGATCCACCAGGAAATTTCCCGGTATCACGGTGGGCCAGTCCGTCCCTGATACAGTATTAGAAAGCGAATATATAAATTAATAGATCTGCTTGTCTTTGTTAATTGTGACAATATAAACTTTTCTTGTCTTTTCCTTTAATTTTCTCCTCTGCTTTTCTTCCGTATGCATTACATTATTTTAAGAATAGTTTTAATTATTAATATTATTTCTTTATTTTTTAAGATGTTATATTTCTGGATCAATATATTTTTATATTTTTCAGATCAATATTTTCTTCTATTAGAAATATTTACATATGGGAGTTTTGTTTCATTGATATAACCTCAGAAAAGGAATACATTTGTAGTAGATTTAGACATTAAGGCTTGACCCCAATAAAGTGTCCGTCTGCTTTTCTGCTTTCCACTTAAGAAATAAATGTATAGCTAAGACACATCCATAGTCCATGGGAGTGTTGACAATACAAATTACTTTGTTATAATGAAGATAAATAGCATTGTGGTTATTGACATATACAGCACCCAAAAGAGATATTGGTGCTGATGATGTTGCCAGGCAACCGTTACCAGACATACATAAGGCATGCAAACAGTGTTTAATTTTATTTAGATGGGTTATCACAATATATCTTAGAATTTACAATACTATTTAAATTTTGTATAATTTTGTATTGAAAAAACATTAATATTTTTAGAATGTGATGGTTACATTTTGTTATTACATTGACCAAGTGCTGATAAAGCACTTAAAGGCAGCAAGCATTTACCATTTGACACTATTTAACCAAAACAAGACATTTCAACTTGTATACTACAGCAATATGTGACACATTTTAACCCTAGCGTTATACCCTCAAGACATAAAGAAATCTAATTACAAATAAATTCAACATGTCTATTATGTGTATTCCCCTTGTAACAATGGAATGTCTGCCTTTATTATTGCATTGTTATAAAACATGTACATGTTAAATTCTTAGCACAGATGGATCCCATTATTGTTACGTATAAAATTACATAATTACATTGGTTTTACATGTATTACTGTTTACAAATAGAGTACTAAAAAAAATTATATCTAGGACTGTATTTATGAATTACCTCCTTAAGTGCCATGTGACACAAAATGCATTAGGCGGCTGTTCTGGGGATATGAGTTTTTACTTTTTCCATCTCTATATTTGGTAAGGTGTAAGGTGGAATATTTATTTGTTGCAATGTATCCACCTCCAGTCTGCACTGGTACACAGGGATTTTTCAGTTAGGCTTCAGCACCTTTGGTGGGGCAGGCGTCTAAATGTAATTTCAATTACTTTTTCCTTTGAACTAGAGTTTAATATTGAAGATTTAATTAAAAGGTGGGGGAGGGACCATATTTAAAAAATTTTTTTTAATTTAATCATATACATTAGCTAGTATTTCTGCTAGCCCAATGTACAGGTGGAATAATTTAAACTCTTTGATATACACTTATTTTATATAGACACACATTTATTAATAATACATGCACATGTATAGACACTTATCAGTCACAACATTAAAATCACCTGCCTAATATTGTGTATGTCCCCCTTGTGATACCAAAACAACTCCGATGCTTTGAGGCATGGACTCCACAAGACCTCTGAAAGTGTCCTGTTGTATATGGCACCAAAACATTAGCAGTAGATCCTTCAAGTCCTGCAAATTGCAAGGTAAGCCTCCATGGAACAGATGTTTTGCTCCAATACAACTGACAGATGCTCAATTGGATTGGGATCTGGGGAATTTGGAGATCAAGGCAACACCCTGAACTCTTTGTCATATTCCTCAAATCATTCCTAAACTCTTTTTTTTTGCATTGTGGCAAGGTGCATTATCCTGCTGAAAGAGGCCACTGCTATAGGTAACACCATTACCATGAAGAGGTGGCCATGGTCTGCAACAATATCTAGTTAGGTGGTATGTGTCAAAGTAACATTCACATAAATTCCAGGACCCATGATTTCCAATCAGAACACTCTCTGACAGACACACACTAACACACACACACACACACATCGAGAAGTCTTTGCAAGACAGTTGCTTTACGAAATTGCCTGCCTCATGAATTTAGCACCACATAGCTACCAGGAAGTAATAGGACCTGTTAACTGATTGACAGCCATGAGGGTGTAGCAAGGCTAATTTCAGCAATGTGTTTTATGTGTTTTAAATGTTCCTTTAAAAGCTAGAAAATAAATATATCTTTCTAGATATGTTCAGGACAGTAACACAGAAGAAAATCCATACCTTTGAAAATATCTGGCATTATAACAGGGTTAAATACACAGTGTGTTTATATATCTCTGTTATCGATGTTTCATCAAAGCACTTTTTGTTGCCTTTTAATTTGCAGAAATACAAACTATACCAATCATTTCCATTTGATGTTTCTTTTCTTATGTTCACAGAACATTTTAATTGTAAATTGAATTTGTACTGTCTGTATCTAAGAGCACACTAGAAGAGGAATAGCTATAATCTGGGGGTAGCTTGATGTTTTGAGTGATGAAAAGTACTGACTGGTTTATTAGAAGTTCAAACACAAAATCCAAACATTCAACCTAATTGAAAACAACTCAATATTTTGACATGACTAGAGCATATTTAATAATTTCACTCTAATGACAAACAATTATAAGATAATACAAAGAATATTACATATTCCATAAGCTTGATACAGTTGTGTCAACAATAACAATATTTACAAGGTGAATACACTGAAAAGCTGTAAGATATATTTAATAAATTATAAGGTGTAATAATTCAAATGTATTTAACCCCTTAAGACCGTAGGGCGTTCTATGCCGTCCTTAATTGGCTGGCTCTAAACCCTGCAGGGCGGCATAGAACGCCCTGGACGGTCTTGCAGTCCACGTGGCCGGCGGCATTACCCCGCTGCAGGTCGCGGTCGTGGGGCATGCCTGGCCCCCGAGGCAGCCCTCCTGTGCCCAGTGACCACGGTCTGCAGCCTCCGATCGCAGTGACAGTCTGTCACTGCGATCGGTATTTACCATGTGTCAGTCGATTTGAAATCGGCTGACACACGTGGCCGGCACCATTCTCCTGCAGCAGATCGCGGTCGGGGGACATGGCACCCCAGGCAGTCCCCTGGCAGTCAGTGACCGCGATCTGCTCAGTCAGGCTGCAGTCTGATCACACTGACAGGCCTATTGGCTGACACATGTAACTGCAGCCATGATCCCCCTACAGATCGCAGTGGGGGGCATGCCTATACCACCCAGGCACTCCTCCCTGTTGCAAATTACCGCAAACTTTAGGAGGTGATCACAGTGACAGCCAGTCACTGTGGTCACTGTTAGTATGTGTCAGCCAATGATCAGAAATCACTGGCTGACACAGTCTCTGCCCCTCTCCTCACCTCACTTCGATCTGAGAGAGAGAGGCAGAGATATCGTTGGTTTAGCAGCTCCTGTGAAAGAAAGAAAGTTTTAAAACTTTTTAAAATTTTAAAAAATATATATTTCATTTAACCTCTTCAGTGCTGATCACAACATATTACTGTCATCAGCCTGATTTGGGGTAAATAAAATTTTTTATAATTTTTTTTTTACCCTTTGTGTCAGTTGCAGCAACCCAAATCTCCCTTAACCCTTTCCCCGCTGCCGTGATCACTGTACTGTACAGTATATCTGTATCAGTGATCACTGTGATCAGAGGGCTCTCTGATCAGACTGACCTTTTTTAGGGTTATTTTTATAGATCAAAAAATAAAAATAACCCTTTCAGTACTGATTGCTGCTGCCTATACTGTGATCAGTACATTTAATTTATTTTTTGAGGGCGTGTAGTAGGTGTTAGGCAGGTAGATTATAATTAATTACCCACTTAGTATATAAATTAATTAATTTGTCCCCCTAGAATGGCACGTTGCTACTCAGCCGAGGAGGCATATGCCATTCTGGCAGGCAGTGATAGTGACACTCTGCCTTTGACATTGAGCCTCTGAGTGAGACCTGAAGTGATGGTGCCCCACCAGCACTCACAAGAGGATGCTCAGCAAGCCCAATGCCAGATGGAGACTGTGTGCATCCAAACATGATGGCCCCATAAATACCGCCATTCACTGTTACACCTGGCATCACAGTAACAGTGGACGACTGCGAGCCAATTTCTTTTTTTGAGCTCTGTCGGACAATATATTTGAGCTCATGGCTCAGCAAACAAATTTGTTTGCCATGCAGTATCTCTCTGCACATCCGGGGTCCCATCATGGTCGCAGGAATTTGTGGAGACCCACGGATGTCGCAGAGATGAAGCGATTTTGGGCTTTAACCCTAATGATGGGTAAAGTTAAAAAGCCCAGTATCAGGTCCTACTGGAGCAAGCAACGCATCCTGGCTACCCCTCTTTTCCCTGAGGTTATGCTGAGTGATCGCTACATGCAACTACTGCGATTCCTTCATTAATGATAACTCACTGTGTCCCCCTAGAAACGACCCACTGTTTGACAGGCTCTATAAAATTCGGCCCTTTGTCCAACTCCTGTCAGACAAATTTTCTGAAAATTATGTCCCTGATAAAGATATTTCAATTAACGAGTCCCTTATGAAATTTAAAGGTCTACTGCTATTTAAGCAATATATTCCATCTAAGTGGTCCCGATATGGCATTAAATGTGATAAATTATCTGAATCCTGTACTGGTTACACATGGGCGTTTCGCATTTACCAGGGGAAGGATAGCCATCTTGACCCACCAGGATGCCCTGATTCTGTGGGTACAAGTGGCAAGATTGTTTGGGATCTAATCCTTCCCTTGTTAAATAAGGGATATAGGCTATGGGTTGACAATTATTGTACCAGTATACAATTATTTAAAACTTTATATTGCTTTGAAACACAGTGAGGAAGAATTGCAGGGATTTCCCCCGAGCCCTGGCAAGAGGCAGGAGCAGTAGAGGTTCCTCTTCCTCTTCAGCTCTCCGCCAGGATGAGTTGCTTGCCCTTCGCTTCAGAGATAGGAAGGATGTATACATGCTGTCTACGATGCATAACGAAAGTACAGTGCCAGTGTCTATGAGAGGTAGCACTGAGCATCTGGAAAAGCCAATGTGCATTGTAGACTACAGCAAGTTTATGGGGGGAGTAGACTTGCCTGACCAATGCATACAGCCCTATCTGGTGAACCGAAAAACTAGGACATGGTACAAGAAAATTGCAATCTACGTGAGCCAGATTGCAATTTTCAATGCCTATGTCCTCTATAAAAAAGAGGTCATAGGTAAGCCCTGCCCTTTCCTCGAATTCACGCTGAGCCTTTTGTCCTGTATGTTATTTAACCAGCCCCCCAATCCCACTTTGGAATCAGGAGATCTCCAAAGACTTTGTGGCAAACACTTCCCTTCCCAAATCCCACCCACCCCCAGTAAAAAAGCTCCCCAAAGAAAGTGCCGTGTTTGCTACAAGAAAGGAGTCCAAAAGGACTCCAGTTATTATTGCCCAACCTGCCCATCTCTACCCGCCCTCTGCATAACAGACTGTTTCAAAGTCTACCATACAGAGCTGAACTTCTGAATCACTCTGTATGGGACTTTGGCAGTTTGTTTGCTTGATTTCCCTGGATTTCTGACCTCAGCTTGTCCTGACTACGCTTTGTAAGCTGCCTGTACCAACCCATTGGCTTGTTTTACCGACTACTCTGACTTCTGTATTCTCCTGACCTTGGCCTGTCACTGATTACGCTAGCCATCCTAGAGTGGCTACACCAAACAACTCAAAATACTACATTTGTAGTACTTAAAATGTGACTTCCCAATAAAAAACTAATCACAGGGTTAATGCTGCGATTAGCACTGAAAGGGTTACAATTTTTTTTAT